>OY856415.1:344628186-345150686 GCA_963693085.1 Alisma plantago-aquatica
TCTACTATAGATAACCAATAAATTCATCATGACTAAGTAATATCATTGACATTAGCATTAATAAACAAATTATCTAGTTGAAACAATAAATACTAGAAGAGAAGGAGGATTAGCATACCTTATTCCTTGAATAAAAAAAATTCTAGAATTAATAGTGACCATCAGTTGCAACATTTATACCCAATGACAAGATCCTTCATATTCTTGATTAGTATGAACATGCAAACATATAATGATTCTAGTTCTAGCTAGGTGTTTGGTGATTGAATCTTCTATGGCATTGAGATTTTTAGGGATATGCTTAATCTTGATCGAGTTTCTACTACCACCCAGGTTAAAGAACCTATGTTAGTAGGAGAGAAAATGTCCCACATGAGGGAGATTTCCTTGTAGAGTGGAACATGCCTGCTTCGAGTCCAAAAGGATAGTGAAGTTTGTCTATTATTTTAGATGACCAATATCCATAACTATGATGATAGCTTGTAGTTCAACTTCCACAGAAGTGGTGGACTTGGAAGGATACACCGTGAAGTGCATGTTGGAGCCATTATCATAGACAAAATGGTTCCCGTACCCAACCAGTTTAAGTGCTATTGGAAGGAAGTGTCCATAAAGATATATTGGCCATGAAGTTGCAGGGATATGAATGAGAAGGCTTTCTTTTGACTTGGAGGTGGCATGTTAAAAATGTTAGCAACGGACAAGCATTGGTCTTTGATGAATTTCACTTGGGAGTTGATATTGAGATCTTGAATCGGTCATGGATTTCCTTATTTCTAGTATTCCATATCAGCTAATAGGCAATATCACAAAGGTTTGAATTGACTTAGGACATAGGAAGTCATGTACAATGCTCTATCTAGTCGACCTCACTCAAAGAGAAATGGTCTATCTCACTTGTAGTTTGAATCCATGTAGCTTTTCAACTGACATAGTCACACTGGGCATGTAGAATGATACCCACAGTGTTGATACATATAGGGAAGAGGACATCTACTTTGGTATGACACCTATTTTTTTTAGAATTGGTAAGAATCACTCTATGTTGCAATAACTAGAGAAAGAATCAAAATTTTTCAAGTATCTTATTCATCCAAATGTTCCTCCATGCACCAAGAAAAGATATTTTTTGTCTGACCTAATCCATCTTTATAATGAATAGATACTCATGAAACTATTAGTTTCAAATGGCCATGCCCATGCATCTGCACCACAGTTAGACCTGGGAGGTGGAGTGTTGGTGATGGAAGGTCAAGTTGTGTCTGGAAGGTAGATATGAATGAAGCTCCAATCCCATTATCTGGAGTCAAGAGCCATGGAATCAGTTGTGAGAGCCTCCATGGGTGCTGAAATATGGAAGTCTATGTCAACATCTGTGACTTATTGGCATGATTTCTGCCAATCAGTACAAACATTAGTGGTTTGGCCATTGTTTATGATGCTTGCACATTGAATTGTAATTGTAGATCAATTCTTTTTAATAAAACTTCAAGCAGACAAGCATGGTTTTTTTAGCAGTACATCTTGATTTACATATTTTGCTTTCATGATGTGAACCTAGAGTTTGTCTAGCTCATTTAGGAAGGTCTAAGCATTCCTTACCATGAGCGTTGAGTTTTCATCTCTGGCATCCTTGATGCCCAATCCCCCCTATATTTGGGGTCGTGATCTTTCTCTAGGGTACTAAGGATAGAAGACGTTCTCTGGTACCTAACTAGATAAAGATTATGATATGCGTGTTAATGTCATCATAGAGAGTGGAGGATAATTTAACAATCTATAATGTATAGGTTGGTGATGCTTGTAGCTTGCTTTTGGCAAGAGTGTTGCATTCGGTCAAAGAAAGATGGCGCATAGACCATCTATTTAAGCTATCTTTTTTTTATAACTGAGAGAACCCATCCCGGGCAAAGATGACATGGTAAAATCTCGAGGCATGAGAGGGTGTGGTCTGGTCACCCCCCTCCCATGCCTAATCATCGTGAATTGCCATTTGTAAAGTGCCTTTGGTGAGGTTTGAACCTGGGTCCTTCATTGGTACTTACCGAGCTCTTACCACTCGGGCTACTATGGCCAAACCTGTTTAGCCTATCTCTGATTAAAGAAGACAAATGACCATGAGTTTCATTATTAACTCACTGATGGAGGATAGGAACTCCTAGACATTTCTTGAGTTTATTTGTCAACGGAAAGATGAGCTTCCTATTGATAGCATGTTTTTTATTGTGGAGGTGCTTGAGAAGAAATATTTAGACTTTTCATTGGATATTGCTTAACCAGAAACTAGAGAGATAGTATTAAGGATAGAGATAATTGTAGTCACCTAAGAAATTGAAACCATTGAGAAAATAAGGATATCATATGTAAATCATACATGGTACATGGTGTGCCAATTATGGTTACAGCCATAGGCTTCCACAAGTCTCTATCCATGGACTAAGAGATAGCTTTAGATAGACGTTCCATACACCACACAAAGACATAGGGGCTAAAAGAATCACCGTGTCTATCTCCCTGTATATCCTTTAAATGTTCCAATGGAGTGCCCTCCCATTAAGATGGACATATGACATGAGGTTATTACCTGCATGATTAACATCACTACAATATTTGACATACCAATTCTAATCGGCATATCTTTTATGGAAGTCCAATTATTCTATCAAAATCTTTGGATAGATACAACTTGATACACTATAATTTCATTTTTGAGCTGGCCGATTTCATTGAATGGATGACTTCCTGGATGAACAAAATGTTGTTACTAGTCCACCCTCTAGGAATGAAGGTCGATTGATTGGGTGAGATCCATGAGTTCAGAAAGAGCTTCATTCTCTCTACTAGAATCTTACAGAGAAGTTTAAAGTAGCCATTGATTAGGGATATCGGCTGAAGATCATTGCACTTTGTTGGAGATCTAATCTTTGGAACAAGTACCATATTGGAGTTAGAAATACCCTGATCCAGGGTTCTTTTGCAGAAGGCCTAATTGATAGTTTAAACCATTGAGGGACCAAATTGATGCATTTTTTTGTATGAACTCATTATATCTACAATCTAGGCTAGGTGTATAGCTGATGGAGCCATTTTGTACATAACATCTTTGATCTTTATAGTAGATGGATAAGAGATAAAAGATGAAATAGTAGCTGGTGTGAGTATTTGAAAAGTGAATGGGTAGATTTGGATATCATTGAGATTGGGAGAAACAATGTTGGTCAGAAGATAAAGGAAGTAATTGCTTACTTGAGTTTTCAAAGCATCTCTAGTGACAATCCAATAACTCAATTGATTCTTGAGTCTAGTAATTTTGTTATGTTGAATCCTTGCTTTGACATATGATCGAAAGAATTTGGTATTTCTTTTTCCATATTGAATCCAATAGATGTGATAACATTGCTACTGATCGAATTCCTCTTGGACAACGGGTTGGTTGTAATTTTGGTGAAGCTCAATGAGTAGGGAATTAGTAGTAAGGGAAGGGGAAGATTTGGAAAGTACCTGACAACATTCAATAGTGAAAGCAAGGAACATTTCTCCTTATGTTGTTTTTTGATGTGAGCACATCCCATTTTGTTGCCACCTTCTAGAATCGGCTTATCGGATCAGGGAAAGCGGACTCCTTATCACACTGGGGGATAAAGGAGGTATAGAAGTCCGGTACCGTCTTCTAACTGGCCTTTTTTTAATAAGCACCTTCAGATTGAGGAATAGGGATCAATGCAGATGAGCAAAGGGTTATGGTTAGAGTATAGGCGGGGAAGAACTGTGAGTTTGGCACCCATAAAGGTATGCAACCATTTGAAGTTGACAAAGACTCAATCCAGATTCTGGAGCATCATTCCACACTTGAGGGTGAATAGATGCCCATGTGCCTTGGTGTCATTCAGGCCAGTATTGAGAAGTGTGCAGAAGTGTATATGATTATGTTATGATGTTCTATTGATATGTACACCCCTGTCCTATATATAGGAAAGGAGGATATTATAATGAAAAGCACAACAAAAGCAACTTAACCCTAATGGGACATGGGAAATAGGTCCATGTAGACAATAGACTAATAACCTATTTAATAAATAGACTACATTCTAACACTCCCCCTCAAGATGGAGCATGGGTGAACACATATCCAAGATTGTAGTTACATGACTCGATTGAACAATAAGAAATCAGAGACAAATGAAAGATAGAAGTATCACTCACCATACAAAAATTATTACTCCCCCTTAAACAATACTTCCTAACTAAAAAGATATGATGATGCCTCTTTGAGATTTGTTTTGTAGATAGGAGAAGCTTAAGCTTTGAAGAAGGTCTTTCTCTTAAATTTCATCTAGAGTGAAGAACATCTGAAGCAAAAAATCACAAATACCATGACTACACCATTATCATTGGAAAGGAATGTGGAGTGGAATAAGATCACACTACACATCTATCGTACATAATGTGGCTCAAACGCGGAGGCACAATGTTGAAGTAGTAGTGGAGATCTCTCTAAATAGTTTGAGAAAGTGTACCCAACTAGAATAACCACAAAAGACCACCAACATGCATAACGTGGAACGAACATGCTGGACGAGGTGTTGAGATGCCATCTAAACACGTAGAAGTAGCAGATGTAACTCAAATAAGATGTGATGAAGTAGCTCGGTGAAGATCACTCTAGATGAATCCTTGAAGGTACAAAGTTGGCATAGGTTTGAAGATGACGAGCTTCAGAGAGGAAGAAGAAACCATCTGGAACACCATCATCATAGCATGGAGGATTAATTGGAACTTTATCAACATCGAAGGGACTAGTGTCTGAAATATGCACAACAAGATCTTGTCTTGATGCATATAATGCGGTATGAACGTGAAAGTCTTGGTGTCAATGCTGCATCTATGAAATATTTCAGTGTTGTCTCACATTTTAAGTGATGCTAAGAGGTAATGATGTGCCACAAAGGCATCATGAAAGAAGATATGTTGAAGAAAATGAATCTCCATGAAGATATCATGGAATATAGCATCTCATCTCATATCATGTTTCTATCCTCTCTCTATATCTCCTAATATCCTCTCTCTCATGTTCTCTTCATACCCTTCTCTATCTCTCCTCTATTCCCACCTGCACACCAAATATGACAAGAGTGAGTAGATGGTGTGGAAAAAGGGAAATATGACCCCCCTCGCACATGGAAAGACGCACACATGATGGATAGAAGGGTGGGAAAAGGAAAAGGTAAAATGAGATGTGTAGTGTGTAGAGAAGAATAAAAGGACTACCAGAATGGAGACATCGGTAGAAGGAGATACACTACCGATAATTTTCTTGGTAGGGGAGGAAGTGGCATTGCTGGAATGGTTTCTCGACATGAAAACCAAAAACCAAAATCAATATGCAAAACACACCTAATTAAGATCCAGATAGAGAAAAAAATGGATCTTTTCTAAACCTAAAAAGGGTGTGGGGGCAGAGGCCCACAAAATTTTTTTTTGGGTCAAAAAATAATATAAGGATCCAATTATGATCAAGTATTAGAGGAGAGATGGACCTTTGGAGGATGTCAAACTAGAACAAGAAGTGTACAGACTGTTGTAGACACATTGTGTGTGTGACTGGACACACCATGTATATTGTTGGGGGTGAAAGGCAGACTCCTGATGAAATGTCATGTGATGTTGATGACATGCCATGTAGCCTTCACTCAAAATTGACCGACTCTTTGCAACACACCATGTAGGAATGCGACAGCGTGTTGGATGTCAGAGGTGTGAACTACATCTCTAGAAACACACCATGTTCAAAATGGACACACTATGTCTAATGTCAGAGGGGTAACTCTGCTTTCCACTGACACAATGTGGTTGAGGAATACATGTTGTGTATGTTGCTATCATGAAGAGTTATAGAATTGAACGCGTTGTGTGTTTTGAGAAATATGTTGTGTCTCTTACATTCTGGCCAAAACTTCGTGCCGTGAGGATGATTTCTAGAGTGTGTTAGGCCGTGTGTTTTGAGAAACATGTCGTGTCACTTGCATTCTAAATGAAAATTCATGCCGTGAGGATGATTTCTGGAGGTGACATGCCATGTTGTTTGGACAATGGCTGATGCACAATCTCTCTGGGAATTTGCGTCATCAAGGAGACAAGTACCTTGAGAATTAGCACCATGGGTCAATGGCAATTAGCGCCCTCTTTTATCTTCCTTTCATCATAAATAGCGATGGCATCTTTCTTGACCATAGCTAGATTTGGAAAGGAATAAGAATTGTCCAGGGTCATGAGAAGTAGTGTAACTGTGAAGTGGTGGATGGATGCTTGGTGCGGTGGCTCGATGCAGAGATGTATGGCAACAAGGAGGTGAGGACGATGGTGGTGGTTGATAGAGAGGAAGGTAGATCTACTTTGGCATGGTTGATTTAATGGAGGCGGCTCGAGCTGCGTGATTCATGAATCTTAGGGAAGACAATGACTGATGGATCGATCTGTATGGCAAGGAAGGCACCGTCCAAAGAATCAAACATAATGAAAAAGGATATATGGTTTCTAGGAAGGATGGCGTCGGCTCACATATGAAATTTATGTGAAAAGGGAGGATGATGTTACCGTGGAGGCCGAGATGTGCGTAGAGGGCAGTCGACCTAAGCCATGGACGGAGGCGGTAGTTGCCTACAGGCTGATGCTCCCTCGGTTTCTCTCTCAAGTAGAGGAAGGTGTGAAGACTGCTAGGGTTGGAAGGAATGTTGAGAGGAGAGGGAGGGAGGGGGTGGCGAATAGGGTTGTCTCCTCAGGGGTATTGCATTGATACCATGTGAAGAAGTGTATACGATTATGTTGTGTTGTTCTATTAATATGTACACCCCTGTCCTATATATAGGAAAGGAGGCTATTACAAGGAAGCACAAAGGAAGTGACTTATCCCTAATGGGCCATGGGAACAAGCCCATGTAGACAATAGACTAATAACATATTAATTAAATAGGATATATTTTAATAAGAAGCATATCATTGAAGCAGGCGCATTAGTAACTATCAAAGTCCTTTCCTCCCTTATTCTCATTTATGTTTAACATAGTGTTAAAATCTCCTTTGACTGCCCATGCATCACACATAATCAGGGAAAGTTAATCAAAAATTACCCATGGAAACTTACATTTTGTTGGATTTGGGCTACCACAAGTGATGCTTAGGTGCCAATTCTAGTAACACAAAAATTAAGAAATTGACGGTGGTTGAGAATTATTTCAATGTCACATAGGAGGTTTTCCCAAAATATCTAAATGCCTCTAGGGAAACCAATGGCTTCCACCCTATGCAAGGAAGAAAAATTGAGCTTGCAAATGATTGTTGTTGCAGTAAGACCACTACAACAAGGTTCAATGATCGCAAGCATATGTAATTGATGAGAAGCTTTAAAACCATTTAGAAGGAAAACATTCATGTATTGACATGCACCGTGTATATTCCAACAAGCAATCTTCATGGACGGTGTTGGGTAGGGGATGAGTAATAGATTAGATTGTATCAAGTAAACCCTCTGGCTGCTTGCTTGTTTCATGGAACTTCTGATCATTTGTATTATCAAAAATTGGATGCTCTTCAAATTCAAGGGACTTTTTAGCTACTAATGGGGTGGTTGGAGGATTTTCAATCACTAAATGATCTATATTTCCTCTTTTACTCACCATGTCTAGACTGACCATTATCTTGTAAACAATTTTCCTATTCCTTCACATGAAAAATCCATTACCTACCTCTCTTACATGTTTGCCAAAGAGAAGCCTATGAGGATTACATGTTGGTTCTCCTACAAATTTAAATTGCATTATTCAACATCCCCTACTGATGAGAGGCCCTTGTTGATCTCGTTTCCTGTAAGGATCACACCAATATCCCTCACAGACTTGAATTTGTCTATTTTGGTTGAAACATATTGGATTGGATTGTCCACAGTGTAAGATTGACTAGCCTGACAGCTAGACTTCTTCTTTTGTTTCTTACTTGGGACCTTAATGTATTCATCCTCATCAAATGTGTCTTCATGATCAGACACCTTAATTGGGATGTCTTCTTTTGGTTTCTAGGTCATCTCTTTTACCCGGAAGGATTTCTAGATAGTAGGCTACCTTGGTTCTAGATGTTTGGCATGGATGTCCATTGAGTAGGAGATGCCCGACAGTGGAATTCCTGGGGAATATGATGAGGAATTCTGATTTGTAGGATTTGTATCATGCTTGTAGTTGGGCTCAACATGTCCAAACCAACCACACTTCATACACACTATTGGCATGTTCTCATATTTGAGCCTGAAGTTTTATCCATTAATAAATATGGTGGGAAGGAGTGGTTTGGCTATTTCAACTTCAATTTCCATCCTGGAAAACGTTCACCGGGAGCCTTGAGATTTGTGAGCATCAATCTTGATTGTCTTACCAACAATGTTGCTGGTACCTGTTAGAAGTTGGTTCTAAAAGAGAAACAACTGTAGATTAGGAACTCATACCGAAACAACCAACTTCCTTCAGATAGGGTTAGAGGGTCTAAATGGGGAAAACCATGATTTATTTGATACATAGTTTTCAAATACTGTCCTTGGGCCTCTTGTCATGGAAGTGAGATAGTCCTCATGATAGGTGAACTGGATGATGTAGTAACCTTGTTCAAGGTCAATGACCCCAAACTCAACTATCAACACCCATATAGATTAGATCTTGTTTACCATGGCATTAAACCATAGAGTAATGCACAAAGCATTGATGACCACAATGTGTTTCTAGGGTTCGCAGATCCATTGTAAATCATCATTTGGGATGGGAAAGTAGGGAGGATGACACTAAGATCAACTCTAATTTGAGGTTGGATTTAAAGAGGTCAAAGATCTAGCAGGCTTGCCGCTAACTATCTAGGTGCAAGACTTTTTAGGATCATTGGTGGTAGCTTATGATTCCATCACAATGTCATCATCTTTGGACATCAGGGGGGTTCTTTTTGCTTGGATATAGTGGCTCCAGTAGGAACATGTTACCATTGAGGTTGAATATGGGTGGTCTGAGGGTCCTCGATTGGATGTGGAGGATGATCATAGTGGGCCTGACTACGATCCCTACCATTACCCCTATCATGGTTGTTATTGGATGATCATTATATATATATATATATATATATATATATATAGAGAGAGAGAGAGAGAGAGTCAGGCTAGAATACACTCGAGTGTATCCGGAGCGGAATACACTCAAGTAGTTTTTCATGATGTTATATATTTTTTTTAAATCTAATCTGTTGATCTTATTAAACATCTCGTGAACAACTCATACACAAAATTTGAGCACAGTTGGATATGTATAGCTCATGTTATGAAGACCACAAAAAAAATTATACATTTCAAATTAGTTTCGTGCGTCGATTTTGTTTCCCTTTATGAGTGACTTACACTCATCCAAATGGGCTCAAAATTTGTATGTAGCCTAGTTATAGTATGACGGTGAAGCTCAATGGTTTACATTTTGCAAAAAATAGTCTTGATATGCAAACACACTTGAGTGTATCCGTGCGATCCGTACACTCGAGTGTATCCTAGCCTGACTATATATATATATATATATATATATATATATATATATATATATATATATATATATATATATATATATATATATATATATATATATATATATATATATATATATATATATATATATGCTTATTTTAGCAACAAGGGTCATCTGTAGGTGCCCTTGGGCCACATGTGAAGCTCACTAACTAAATTGGTCTGTTGATTTGGGTAAATTTTTGTTGGTGGCCAATTTTGTCACCTAAACCATACTTAAAGGGTAGACCTATTGTTTCCTATAGATTTTGATCCAATTTAATAGTTGTAACTTTTATCTCTTCCTTCTCTTTCAGTAATTTACTTTCGTCCTTGACACTATATTTCATACAAAATTAGTCCAAACAACTTTTAATATTTTTTTACAACCTATCTTACTCACACCACAATCACTTCTTAATTCTAATCATGTCTCATTTTTTCATCAACCAGATGACGTGGTTGAACAATGTATTTATAATATTCAAATTAATTAATATTCTTTTTTTTAAGATAGCAGGCTATTTATTCATTCCTCCCTCCTCTAATAGGAAAATACAAACTATTACAACCATTATTAGTAGAGGCATAACTGAATTTGGTAGTATTGCTACCATCACACTTGTCTTTATCCAACTAGGATAAAATAGTGTTTGGGGGTCTGACATACTTAAAATAAGCTTTATTGTTTTTTTGATGGTGTTTAGCCAAACAACATACACTTCCATTGCATTATTTGTCCACATGTTTCATCAATCAACTTGTGTTTGTGTTCAAATTGCATTGGATACTCTTGATCAATCTTTCACATTTGGGGTTACAACTAGGGTGCTCTTGCACCATGTTGAGTTCCACTTAACAATTTGTTTCAACTTCTAGATGATGTATGGCTAGCTCTTTTGTCCACTAAAGGACTTGTTCAATGGAAAATAGTTTGGCATACACTTCTTAGGGAGCCTTTGTACTCCAAACAGATCCTTCGATCCAATCACCTTTGTCATTCTATAACATACCTACCACCTCACACTTGTTTTTGTTTAGTGGTGTATATGTGTTCAATTTAAGGGTATCAACTATAGGTGCCTGCAAATAGCTTTCTTGGGATAGATGCTTATTTGTTTATCTAGTGAGATATTGTCTAGTTGCCAACATTTCTTCGTGTATTCTAGTTCTCTCATAATATAAAATTTTGGTTTTCGGATTGTTTCAAAATTTTCTCAAAGACATGTTGGTCTCTACATTCCCATATATGCCAACAACTGATCCTGAATTGACATTTCTTGCGTTCCTTCCTATCTAGGCCCATTTTGATCGAGGTACTTAGCTATGAAGAGTAGAAATTGCTCGGTAGATTATTTTGGAACAAGCATTTCCATGTTCCTATTACATATTTACATGAAGACTAGTTTCCTCCTTCTCATGGCATCTCTCACTGGCATTATCCAATGTCACATGCCACCTAGATGACCTGTTGTTAGTCAAGATTGTGTCATGTGCTAGTACCACATAAAAAACTTAACCTTTGTAGAAACTTTTGTGGTCCAAATTTTGTTCCATTCATCAATCACATTGATATCCTTATGTCTGCAAAGAAGTCAGTATCCAGAGCTAGTTGTGTATCTTCCATCGTCTATTGGTACCCAAACTTTCATGTCTCCCATACCGATCTGTCTCAGTGGATCTATCCTGATGATGTTTTGAACTCTATCAACCGATAGCCAGTTCTTCAAAAAGATTGTATCCCATGTTCCCTCTTGTGTGACCATGTTGTCATCACAATGGTCATTTAGTTCTTCTAGGATGGTTCTCAAGATAACCTGGTCAAGTGTGGCATCCTGCTGATCCCAGTTCTCATTGTAGAATCTGGTAGAATCACCATTCATGATATGGGTGAAGGAATGCTTCTCCATAAAATCTTTTCCTTGTAGAGTGACCCTCTCCATATGTGATGCAACTATTAGTTTTCTGTCTTGGTATTGAATGTAGTTATCTCTCATAAATTGCACCACAGGGATCCTTACCCAGTTGCTACCTCCCGGGTGTTCTTCTATAGGAGGGCCATGTTCCATTCTTGCATGGTTTTGATGACAAGCCTCCATTTTTCATATTGCTTTTTACCTTGTTCCAAGATACCAAGGAGAGTGGGTTTGACTTATGGCCACCAACCCAAAGGAAGCATTTGATACTGCTATCTATACGGTCACATAAACCCATAGACAAAATAGAAGTTTGCATATTATAAATTGGGATAGTGTTGAGTGTGGATTTCACAAGGAATCAACAACTTGCAAGGGACAAGAAGGATGTTTCCCACTCATTGATCTTCAGATTCACTTTATTGAGGATCTCAAGATATGTTTTCTTTATAACTTTTGACTGCAGAAAGGGAACTCCCAAATACTTTCCCAGGTCAACAATTTCTTTGAATTTGGAATGCCTATATATCTCCCTTCTAGTCTTTCGGGGGACACTAAAGGCATAAAAGACCCATGTCTTCTTCACTGAGATGGATTTTCCTAAAGCTTTTTTTGAATTTTCTAAAATAATTGATGATTATATTCATCTATTGACTTGTGACATGGCTGAACTAGATTAGATCATCAATGAAACATAAATGAGATAGTTTGATTCCGCCATGAGAAAGGGTGATTGGTTTCCATTTTCCTTCCTATACCAATTCCTCAATCATCTAGCTAAGTCATTCAATACATAATATAAACAAATAGGGGGACATGGGGTCTCCCTAACACAACCCTCCGCTGGCCTTCAAGGGGTCAATATTACTACCATTCCATAGGATGGGTGTCTAAACGGTTGTTATAGAATTCATAATGTAGTTGGATATGTTGTTAGGAAAACCAAGCTTGTTCAGAGTGCCCCTTGTGCTACGAGAGTGTATTGTAATCTTTAGATAACGTGATTTGGATAGTCATGTATTTGGCGCTAGTATTCCTATGCATAGTGTGGATACCTTCCATGGTGAGCACTATGTAATAAGTTATACACCTACCTAGGATTAAATTAATTTGGTTTTGAGAGATTCAACAAGGGATATGTGTTTTTCAGCATTCAACCACTACTATTGAGGCTAATTTAATGCATATATGGTTCAACAATATTGGGCTTAGTTTCTCACACAGTTCAGGCTTGGGTACATTTGTGATAAGAATAATAATTGAATTTCATAGATTATTTTTGGGTTCACTACCTTCTAGCGCCTATATCGCAATATTTATCATTGACGTCCCCACTTTCTCCTAGTTGTGGAAAATGAAGTGGCCAGTAATATCATATGGGTCTGCCTCTTTATAAGGGTTCATATTCTTTATTATATCATGTATTTCCTTTTCTCGAGGTATCATTCCAATGCTAATTTTTTTTTATGGGTTTAATGGTCTAAATATGTTAGGTATTATGTCAAGGTCATGATTGTTTAAGCTCTCAGTGTTAGTAATAATATCATGGATATGTTGGCAGACTAAGGATCTAAGTTTAACATCATCTCTGACCCAATATACCTCATGATCTTCAAGCATGGAGATGGTATTAAACCTATGATGTTGTTTGACATAGGCACCACATAACTTAGTATTGACATTCCCATTGTGTAACTAATGATATGGCTTTTTGATCTCCATTTCTCCTCCTCTTCTATAAGGATTTTATCTACCTTTTCTTTCATGTCCATATATAGACCATATATAACTGAGTTATAGCCTGTCACCAGTTCTTTTTCAAGTTAACTTATATTTATCATAATTTTGGTCTCCTTTCTTCTATCTTTCTCTGATTTTTTTGTCCCATTTGGAGATGGTTGTCTTTACACCCTAGAGTGCCTCATTGAAATTGACATTGTTGTTCCATGCCTTTTGAGCAAATCTCTGAAGCTCCTATCGTGTTTCGAGGAGGTTTCCATTAAGAAACACCACTGGCCAACTCTTCTTAGTGTGGATTTGATCAGTACAAGACAATGATTGGACTATAAGTGTGGAAGGTATTATACGAAAAAGAGCTAAAAGTATGAATGAACTATCATTTGCCACTGCACGATCCAATTTTTGTTGGAGGGTACCTCTCTTAAAGGTAAATTTAGGCCCAGAGAACCCCAGATCAAATAGACCCACCTCTAGTAGAGTTTCTTGGAAGAGTTTGGTTTCAACATAGTTTTAGTGTATACTACCACTCTTCTCTACGGGCTGGACAATGGTGTTAAAATCCCCTACGACAATCTACGATTTAGTAAAGGTGGCGACCATCTTAATAAGGAATTACCATAGAAGTTTCCTGACAGAAAGGTGTGGATTAGTGTACACGAATGTGACTATGGTGTCATGGTTAACACAATAGAGTACAACTGCCTATGATAATTGAGGATACTAACTTTGCACTCATGCTCCTTCCAACAAACCCAAATACCTCTTGCAAAGCCTCTCTCTTCCATGTAAAAGGATTTGTCAAAGAATAGTTTATTGATGGTCTGATCATCTCTCTTATCACTTATCCAAGGCTACAATATGGCAACAACCTTCAATTTTAATTGAATTATCATTTCTTTAATTTACGACAAGATTTCGATCAAGAAACATTGTGTATGTTTCAGCACAAAATGTCTTCCATGGAGTGGTCTTCCATAAGACTTAGATACTTTGAAACTCTCGACTGGTATTTGATCCTAATTTTCTTTATCTTCATCTTACATGGCTACCTCTTCGATTTTCTATTTTTATCAGTACTACATTTCCGTATAATGGTCTCCACTTTGTTAGATATTTTTCTAGGACTCCTTCAAACTAGTTCAATGGGGGGATTGCTTTATATTCTACCCCTCCATTTCATTTTGGTCTTGCTTCCTTTAGATTTCCTCCACTAAGAGGTAGGTATTGTAGGTAAGGCTTCATTAATTTCTACAATATGTTCTGGTACACGTTCCCCAGTAGCCACATGAAGAGGTATTGTGTATTAGACAAAGTGTCTGTAATTTCAATATTTATCACTTCTACAATCTCATCCACCCCAAGGTTAACAATATTGTGAGATTTATTCTTTTATACATTCAGATCTTATCTATCTTCCCGTATATTCAATATGTCCCCCAATGGGGTCCTGGTGTCATTGGTGGCTTGTTTCTAGAAATTGAGCTTCTTTTTCTTCCATATATTCTCAATGAATTTGATCATTTTCTAGAGTGACAATGTTCATTTGAGCACTCATCTATTGGTTCTACTCAACATAATATTGTCCATTTATAAATTAGCAAATCATTACTACTGTGTTGATTTGTAGGTTTCTCAGGATGACCGTAATGTCTTCGTCAGCTCCCTTTTAGTCTCTGAGTTTACCATCCGTAAAATTTCTCAAATAATTTTGCACCCTGTACTCCATTCGGTTCCTGGACATAATTTGTAGCCTCTGTTTCCTAATCATATTGGAGTTGGCATTCTTTTTAAGTATGTCCCTCCTCCCCATAAAGCGCACAAGACCAGGGGTATCCTTCATAGATCACTTTATATTCAACTTTGTTGATAAGTATGGATGAACATAACTTCTTTGTCATGTCCAGTTCTAGAGCAAGTTGGGAAAATTTGCTTCCTGACATGTTTTCCGTGTGAGTATCAACTTTAATTAGTCTTCACAGAGCCATGCCTATGCATTCGAAGATGGAGGGTACATATATATGAAGTGGGAGGTACAAGATGTGGACCTGAGAGATGACTAACTCTAGATTTCCTCTTTTGGATTAAAGGATAGATACCAATCCCAAATTAGAAGATTGAGGCCAAAAATTTTCCATGGCCACCTATGAGTAGGGTTGTCAATAGGGAGGTATGGGGAGGGTAAGTCTCTACCCTTACCCTTACCCTCACCCTCTAAGGGTAATGGGTAAGGGAAATTACCTTACTTAACAATCCCCATACCTTCCCCTTACCCTTACCCTCTCCACCATAGGGTAAACAAGGAGCCTAAAGGATAAATGGTTAATTTTGAAATAAAATTGATTTTATAAAATGCTAACTTATTTTAAGGTGGTGTGTACGGTGATAAAGATTAAATCACATCTTTCTTGAGTTGTGTTTTCACATGTGAATACAAGCAGTACAATGGTATACTTGTAATATGTTTAGACTTTGGTCTAAGAATAACTTATTTTGAGGTGGTGTGGTCATCCTTTTCCCATTGTTTCAGGACCCTGTAACCGATTCAACATTTAATTATAAAATACTATAAAAATTTGAGTGAGGGTGGGAGTTGGAAGCAAGACACAACCCACAAACTTTCCTATTAGAAAAAATAAGGTAGAAATTGAACTAAAAGAGTCTATATACTTATATATCTTTGTTAAATGTATGCGGGTAAAAGGGTATGGATAATGTCCATATCTTACCATCCCCTTTCAATGTGGCGGGGAAACATGAAAATGTTAATTAGGGAA
Organism: Alisma plantago-aquatica; assembly: GCA_963693085.1. Lineage (NCBI taxonomy): Eukaryota > Viridiplantae > Streptophyta > Magnoliopsida > Alismatales > Alismataceae > Alisma > Alisma plantago-aquatica. Next base: position 344,644,194 of record OY856415.1, read on the forward strand.
AGGGTAATAAAAACAATTACCCTTACCCTTACCCTACAGGAAATGGATAAAGGGTAACGGGTAATACCCTCCCCATTGACAGCCCTACCTATGAAAGCATTTTCATAAGCATGGTATTTGCACAACAAAGTGTCCCAAATTGAGTTCATACATGTTAAACCTACCAATAATTTGCCAGAGAAGCTTCATTTTATCCCTCAGGATCATATACCCTATATTAGATTTGATTAGGTGGACTATGATGGCATGCTTCCACAGTTTGATCAGTGCCTCTTCCGCTTCTAAGATGGTCGACAGGGTTGGTGTTTTGTCATTTTCATTTAGCATAACATCTTTAATTGAAAGGTTACTCTCGAATAGTTTGTCAAGAAAGAAGTCATTATCGATCGAGTCTTGCATACTACAAATCACTCCGCTGTTTTAGAATTAAGGTTACTCTGTTGTTACTCTCGAAGGACGTCAGGGGTTGTTGTGTCATCTCCCATGTAGGGATTGTTGTTTTAGAATTAGGGTTTGTACCTCCTACCTCGTCTACACATATGTCTTCTATAGTCTCGTTTGTGCGTGCCTCGCCTTTATTTGGAAATATAGAGTTATCTTCATGTGCTCCACCTCCGATACCAGAGAAAGAACAGTTTATTTTGATTTCCAGTATAGTGAGATCAGCTGCCTAGGCATGTCCGCTATCAATATTTGTCGCACCCACATCTTGATTGTGCTCCTTGGAATTCTATTTCTTGTTATCCAGCAACTTGCTCTTCTTCTGATAGGCCTTCAGATCGATCTCCCTATAATGTCGACACCGCCACTACGACCTTTCATCCCCTACGTTTCCCCATCTCAAAGTAATTCAATATTCTTAAGCACATGCATGATACAAAATATGCAAGAATAATATTTTAATTCTGAGAAGCAAGAAAGAAAGAGTCATTGTTTTAATGTAATTAATTAAAAAAATGAATTTATTTTCTTTTTCTCAATTTTGAGATAAGGAGTACTTGAGCTATCCCTTTCCCTAGCGCTACTAGGGTCCTTTTCCTACACTGGCGATTGATTGGGAGGAATGGGATTTGGCCACCGGAAAACGGTGCCCTGCTCCCCATTGGCCTCTTCTCACTCGTCATCAATAGGATATCTTCTTGACGAGGTACGATTGTTTCTCATGTGACTTCGTGGTGTCAACGGTGGAGACATCTTCTTAGACCATATGGTCTGAATCTTAGGTGTCTTGGAAGTTGTTCGACTTTTGGGACGTGGTTCGGTGGACTAAGCTTGCTTGGTGTCTTGTGCATGGTGTCATTTGAGATAGAGGCCTCCTTCCTCCCTATCGTTGATCCCAGTTGTGACGAGCTACCCCTTTTGTTTTTACTTGCTTTCTATTTAGACTAATTTGCTCTCCCATATTGTCTAGCTTCTTGTTAATGAGCATTACTTTCTCTTCTATTAGGAGATTTTATTTCTCGAACAATTTTGTTGTGTAGTTGTATGAAAACAAGTGCGGAGGTGATATCTTTTTGTTACACCTATTTGGTGCGACTACTCTACTAAATATACATGCTCAAATTGAAAATATTCCTCATAAAAAGTTGTGTTAGTCAACGAAAGAGAAGAGAGATCTATGCATCATTATTTTTATCAGATTCCGATATGAGTTTTTCCAGTAGGTTGTATGTGTTCTGGGTGTTTGTGTGATTTTCTTAGTTTATCTTCCTCATTTAGATGCCGTATGGCTCCCCATTATGAAATTTGGCAGTTTACATTAAAAAAAACTAAAACAAAAACGAGTATCAATATCACAGAAATTGACTAGTAGCGGTAAATTTTTTGCATAAGGGATCAAAGTGGGAAAGATGTCTCCAGCAATTAACTTCTTCTTAAATAGAATGGACAAGATACCTCAAAAGCATAAAGTGTCCTATACGCCTCGTAAACATTTTTATGCAGGAGCTGGCCGGAACAGTTCGGGAAAAAAGTGTCGCCCTTTGCGGAAAAAAAAGAGTTAGGAGCTCAACATGTCGCACAAGGGGAGTATCAAACTGTAATTGCGCACTTCTCCAGGTCTCCTCCAGGTCCTGACATTCTGTTGTCTTCATTTTAAGAGTTGTGCTATTCAAACAAATCGCATAAGAAGAACCAAATCAACATCGACCGGCTGTCTTCTGACCTGAAAATATATTGTGGCCGAACAGTAAAAACATGAAGCATAGCGACAAAGAATGAACCATCGTCGAACTTTGCTATTTACATGGAGTAGTTTCATTGTTTTTTCGTGAGACTGCAGCCCTCAGCAGCCCAACCAGTAAAGGTCAGATATTGTAACGGACATCCTAAGATGAAAACTTTTGCTGATGGTCCAGTATCCAGATAGTGAACGTTTGTTGTGGCAATGATTTCGAGACAAATGGAAACTAACAAGAAAGATTATATCATACGGTAAAAAAATTCATGTTGATGCAAGATGCATGGAGACTGTTTGGTAGTACTGTTTTAGAAGTTCACTACGATCAGATACTAAACCATATGTATGTAACCAAAGAGCAGTCTTACTTTTCAGAAAGCTCGTGCCATTCCTTTCAGAATTAATTGTTCTTGTAGATCGTAGCGGCACAGTATCCTTCTTGAGTGCCCTTCCCTCTCGGCCTCTTCCGTGCTCAAACTCTGAATAGCAGATGTCGGCTAACAGAAGAGGCCTTCGAGGGAGAGAGCAATCAAGAAGTACATGCCTCAGCAGATTGTCAAGGGATTATTACCGAGTAACTGGGGTAATCAACGGTGAGGAATGATCACGTATTTATACAGATGTATAGCAAGGGGAAGTGGTGATGCGAGCTTGCGCGTTGCGTGCAGGATAACGATGGTGACTATCTAGCTTTTTGGATTGGACCAAAATATTCTTTGGGAGGCGCGTCGATAATAATTCGTTTAGGAGCTTCCTGTATATATCATTACTATATGAATTATGTTTGAGATAATGTTGTCCCCGCTGTCACGAAAGTTTCAAATCTTAGGTTGAGTATCACGGGGCCTCAGCGAAATTAACCAAGACTACCTTGTTAATATTTACAATTTAGCGTTTTCACTGATATTTTCTATTTGATGTTATAGTTATGTTGCAGGTTTGGCATCTAGTTAAATTAACCGTTTCCATTTTCCATTTGTCAACTGCGTAATCTATCTCTTAGAACCGGCCCTACCAAAAGGATCCCTCCCTTGACCCCTTATTCCCACCAGGAGGCAACCTCTATCCCAACCTCATCATGAAGTGGAAGGTCGGATCATGGAGGCCAGTACACGAGGATAGATTCGATCGGATACTGGATAATATATCAGGTTTGGGCGGTTGGAGATACAAGGGGCGCCATACCTAGGGAGGGTTAGGAGTGGCTTACCCATACATTAAGGGTTTCTTCTTCTGTGGTAGTTCACCTGTGTGCCCGGCACAATGTATTCAGACGTACACTTCCATATGGGCCTCACAAGCTAACAAATGAGATCTCCTGGGCACATAAATGGACACTAGAGAATGGTCATACGCGATTTAGTTGCGGGTATACTTGGGTTACGCTTTTGAGAAGACGGTCGAGCAGGTGGTATACGTTTTATTACGAGTTTAGACACGTAGCGGAGGGAATATGATGAATGCTCGTTTCTTTTCAAAAGAAAAGAAAAACAAGTCAGCTATATAGCTCATCCCTCGCTATCCCGAATGCGTTTTGAAATTCCTTGTCATAGTTCCTTCACAAAGAAGTGTACAAGGACAGCCGTTCGTCCTTCATGGTTACATTTCGATGAGCTTTATAATATCAAATATAAAGCAAATCTATCTCAAGGAAATGATGGGTCTAATTGGCTACAACCTTCCATGTGCGCTACAAACAATTCTTTCACTCGGCAACAACGTCATATGTCCACGGTAAGGAATATAACAACGACTATTGACGGTCTTAAGTTCTTGCAGTCCCATCATGAGACCTTACATTGTCTGTTTGGTGATTTTCGTTGTTGTCTGGATGTAAGAGAATGTAGCAAAGGCTTCACGCTTCTGATTTCTTATCTCAAGAGGGTACATCTTTGTAGTGACGAGCACATCAATCATTTGTGGGAAGCTAGTCAATATGACTTTGTTTTATTTTACACTATAGATGACACATTGAGGATCTTGATCTGTGGTTATGCCGGAAGTGCATGAAGATACAAGTTGTGAGCCATGCATACCGTCATGATGATGGTATTGTCCGGATTACTAACGAGACAGAGGAGATTGTAAGTTGCATTGTAAGCATCTTAAAGCCTCTTCCAAAAGGCATCGAGATTTCTAATGCCACTAGGAGGCTGGTCTTGGATGTTAGGCTTCTCCATCGTATTTTAAAGCACCTATCACCACTGTGAAAAACATCCCTCATAGTTTTCACCTTGTTTTTCTCAAATGGTGAAGACAACTCCTTATAAAGTGATCACTGAGCCAGGGTCAATAGCTGCTTGGGTGAGACTATTGTTTCTTCTCTGTTGTACATTGTAGGTGTTTTGGCCTTAGAATAATCAGGATAGAAGGTCTAGAAATAGAAAGTCACTGGAAAAACATTATATTTTGAGGTTGTTTGCTATGTATGGAGAAATATTGGCAAGTTAGTAGACCATGTGCTGAATTCTCCTGGACATGAGGCTATAGATCATGATGGGGGGACCATTGTGAAGAAGATAAAAAAGTGAACCCTACTCAAGCAGTGTCTTCGCAAAGTTTTAGATTGTTATTTTACAATAGTCGTTAATGTGCTGTCCTCATCAGACATGGCTCCTTATAATGATGGCACTTTTAAGTTTTGGAGGCTAAACACCCATACAAACACCTCTTTCCATGCAGATACTCTTTTTTTTTAAGCTCCCCTGGTAGCTGATGTTGACACTATTCTTGGGTGTATCAAGTCCTTTCCTAAAGGGATTTCATACGGCGAGACAGCCTGAGAGACCAACACATCTTTGATGCTATGTGTAGAGAGGGGTATGTTGTATATGTTGACTCTTACATGCCATCAGTTTTATGGTCAATTTATGGTTGGGAGAAAGGTATTATTTGAGTTTGACAGAGGTCGTAGCTTCTGCAACCCTTACGCAACTACTTAAGCTAGAGAACAAAATATGTCCCATTGCAGTTGGTATCATTTGGAGGCATATAGTGTCTAATGTTGATATTCTAGGAGTAAGTAAATATATGGCCAAGTATCTTCATGACTTCCAATTTGGCGTGTGTTTCACGTGGGGTAGAGTCCATCTTGCACAATGTCAATATGATGTTGAACGAGCAACATGGCGATGGTTCTTTGTGCATGCTTAGAGTGGATTTACCTAATGTGTTCAATCTGGTAGATAGGTCAACCTTACTCATGAGGTCAGCGTGTGGTGTCCATCTATTACTTTATAGGCGGAGTTCTTGTATGAACTGACATCAAGACCATACCTTGAGGACAAATATATTTGGTCATCCATCGGGGTGAAACACAATGACCATTTGTGCCTACTTCTTTTTCCCTTGTATTGCATCCACTTTTGCATAAGATCATAGACAATTGCAAGCTCCCTCTTCATACTTGGTATCTTGATGATGGAACTGTCATTGGGGACACAAGAAAGTTTGTTAAGATTCTTGATATCATTCAATAGTCTAGATTAGGCTTGGGTCTTAATTTAAATATTCGTAAAACTAAGTTTTTTTGGCCTACATGCGATGTAGAAAGCTTCACATAGAGTTGTTCCCCATGGACATTGGGAGGCCAGTGCTAGGTGTGAAGTTTCTTGGAGGAGCTATTTGTAGGGAATATGGTTTTATAGAAGGATTGTATATGGAGAGGGTTACCAAGATCTTGGAGATGATGTGTCTTCTTCCTCAATTGGGTGATCTAAAGAGTGAGCTCATTTTTCTCTATTTCTGCATGGGCATCGTCTAATTTGTTTGGTTTGAGAACATGCCAACCTATACACATGGATAAGGGAATGGCATTGTTCGATAAAGGTTTAAAAGGATCCACTGAAGATATCATAGTTTGCAGAGGTCCTTCCTTTGGGGACCTCCAATAGAGGGTGGTTTCATTGCTCATTCAACTTGGTGGTTTGGGGATGTACTTTTGTGGCCTCTGGGATCCAATCATGGGTTCTTCAAGATCATATCTTATAAGGCAGTGGGATTCATGGCATGGACTCTAACTTTTGTTGTGCCCTAGATCGTCTTCATGTTACAATTCCATCTTTTGACCTTAATTATTTTTCTTAAAAGGACATCTCCCCCTCTAAAAGCCAAAAATGCTTTGGCAAGTGCCCTTTTTAGCAAAATAGTTGAGTAAATGGAAGTTAACTTTGACATGACCATTAGAGAGAAGGTCTTTTCTCAATGTCTCCAAGTTGATCATTGCTCAAGATTTTCTTTTTGCTATTCTTATTGATGGGTTCATCCTACATATGTCACTAATGGAGTATCCCACTATTTTCAGATATTGTCTCATGATTCCCTTAATCTAGTTGATGAGATGTATCCAGTTTGTTGTAAGGCATGCTTAGACATTTTTAGGGAACATGAAGTTCATTATAGAGAGATGTTTTTTTTGGATGATCGGGGGAAACCCTTTTGGTATGTATGGCCAAAGAGCCAATCATGTGATCATTGTAATGGCATAAATGTAAATAATTTGATTATTAATAAAAGGAAAGCTTCCAATTCATTCTATTTAATTCAGTTATGAGATAATGATGTAACATTATAAATGTCTAGAGAATAATATTACACAGGTATGTCTTCAAGTATGTGACTTGGAAGAATGAGATCACAAGGACGTTAAGAGTACATATGCACATTGTCATTATTTCCCTGATCGATTGTTATTGTGGAAGGTTGATAGACAACAATAAAACATAAGATCATGTGTGAGTTGGTTGATGACATAATCTCATTAGTCATGATATGGCAATATCAAATCATTCACATAGATACATGCTAGAGAACAATGTATCAGACAGAGCCACCATGAGACTGACACATGGAAGCCATCATCATGGAAGTCATAGTCTATTGTCATAGTGATGGTGGTGGTTGTGGTTCTTAGACCTTAAATCACTACACTCATCACATGCCATTAGGTACACTTTGAAATCATCAAATGCAATTATGAAACATGGGTTGTTATAACGGTCATAATGGGGTGACTTTGACATATGGGGATAGACTGTGAGTTATAGAAATGTGATTTTTCCCTCCTACAGGGGTATGATGTCCTAGGACTCTTAATTAGCGAGACTGAGAAATGCATGCTATGCACATGTGAGTCAATATGTGATATTGAGATTATGTATATCTTTAATAGCCTGTTGTGGTTCAAGAAACAAGATTGAATGATAAAGAGGGTGACTTCTCCAAGTATTGAGTTCAATCTGGACATTAGTGACAAAGGAACTATATAAGCACTACAGTACCATACATAGTTTGTAGGTTGAAGTTGTTCCCCAACTTTCCATTTACTTGGGTAGCATTGATGTGTGACTGGGCACCAGTCATTGCTTGTGATGTCCTAAGTTGTTATGGACATTCACTGCCAACGTAATATGGGACTTATAGGGTCATACACATAGGTCTTGACCTAGAAGAGGATTTTAATCTTGAATGATAATTGAATTAAGTACTAAAATGTTTAGGCATTTGATTCACCTAACATATAGGCTGACTTCACTACAAAATGCCCATGTCAACTATTGACACGACTGTCTAGAGTGTCAAACGGCCATCTCAAGTGTTGAGATGGGTGTCTGAGGAGTCATACCTGATTTGAGTGAATTTGGCTTTGGATGAACTGACCGACTCAACTTAGCTCACCAGACGATTGTCTGTGTGAGCAAGACAGTCGTCTCGCATGGGTGAGATAGCCCAATTTGGTTGAGGGAATGTTCTAAATGTTTCCAAGTTCATTTCAGTTGCACATTACTTGTTGTGTAAAGAATTAATATGAAATATTAATTAGAAACGAATTACCAATTTCATGAGCGATTAGGAAAGTACCAGACAACCATTTGGACTGAGTCAAACGACTGTCTGACATGCCAGACAACTATCTGTTGTGCCAAACGGCCGTTTGGACTGGCAAAGGTTGCAAAAATTCTAGGATGCTTGTGAAAATTTGAGATCTTTCGGTCCCTTCCACTCCCACATCAACTGCGAACCTAGAACCAAACCTCATCTATAAATAGAGGAGTATTGGGGGCTTCCCAGAGTATGACATAGACAATTGAAAATCCATTTCTCTGACAAATGTTGTCCTCTCTGGTTGTGGTAACCATAAGATCCCCAGCAAGTTCTATTCGGCTAGGGAGGAATAGTAAGGGAGAGAGCAATTGAGATCATTGTTGAGGTGGAGCAAGTTGGTGACTAGTATACCAACGGGAGGGACAACTCCTTCCAATCCATTGTAATAGGATGACATGAGTTCTAGGTGGTCCGTTTGGACTTCTTTAGAGGTAAGAGGTCATTGTTTGCCTATAGGAGGACAACGTAAACCAACAATATGTGATAAGAGGAGTTGCCAAAGAAGACAAGGTTTGTGGTTGTAGTCAGTGATGTAGACCAGGAGGTGCAACAGTCAGATGAGTCCTAGTGCAACTAAAATTTAGATTTGCACATCTACAATGATGAGGATTGTCTTTGGACTTGCTCCAGAACCAGATAAACCATGCCCATCATATAGTAGTTTACGTGATCCGTTGGTTATGAGGAATATAGTAGATAAATGTTTTTGCTTCCACTACCTATTTTAGTAGCCATATTTCTCTACAAACCCAACCATCGAGCAAAGGCCCAGATAGAAGGGATGGCAAACCTTGGATACTTGTGTACCCACACATCATTATCTCAATAAGTCGCATCAGAGGTCGTCTGACACTGTGGGAAATTCATTTCCTTGCGACACTTCTAGTGGACGTCGAACATGAGACACTTTGTGAGGGGCCCCGTGCTACCAGTTGGGCTACTATTCACTGACCATTGTAGAGAGCCTCCATGTTTTAAATACATGTATTATCTTATTAGGCATGTTCTCTTTTATGTATTAAGACATGCAACTATTGTTGTTGAGAAAGAGACGCCTGTGAATTTTTTGATAAACCCACAAGAGGGGAGAGTGATTCTTAGACCTATTGATGTTCTGACTTTTAGATGAGTTTGAGGGAAACATGCATATGTGGATCTGATAGGAGTCCCTCCACTAGTGAGATTGAGGAGTGGGGCTTTTGCAATGGGATTGGCTTCCCTTACAACCACCTAATCCAAAGTGGTCAAGCATGAGAAACCATGTTTTGATAATAAACACTCTATTATCCATTTAGGGTTTGATACTTTTGGTATCTTAGCACTAAAGGTTGTGGTTCTTCTTAAGAGGGTCCAAAACATTATGAAAAATCAATGTTACGACTGCCAAATATATGAATGTTATTGTTTTAGAGGATTGGTTTTGTCATCCATGAAAGACCATCAACATAGTTTATTTCGCACTTTGATGTAAACCCATTGTTTTTAAGTTTTGTATGATTTATGAGGGAAAAATAAGCACCAACCGAGATGACTTGAAAAGTATAAAACAAGGAACCAAAAGTACTTATGATAAAAGAGTTGGGGGGTTCCCTTAGACAAACCTCAATAAAATGAACAAGATATAGAGTTAGTCTAGGGGCAGTAAAAGATGGCAGAGACACAGTAGGTAAAGACTTACATTAGGCTTCACATATTGTTATTGAAAAGGTCCATGTGGGACTCAAAGGGGATGATGCCTTTGGTTGGTATGATGTCACTAGTGCAACACACTCAAATCTAACTATATAGCCTAACCCTTCCCTTTGTCTAGGCCCTAGCCGATTATAGTTGATTTCAAGTTCCATTCCCTTGTTATAATTAAAATTGGGAGAATTTGTAATCTAAAATCATGAAAAGATAATAAATACCCCTTCATGTGGTTTCAAGATCAACTTGGTATTTGATTATTTCTTTGGGGTTAGTGAAACAAATTCACCATTTAATAATTATTTGCACGGGTTGAAAATCTATAGTCATTCTAATTCTATTTGGAGAAAGGAAATAGAAAAAAGGAAATAATGCATATAGTTGATTTGGAAATGCATAAAGTTCATAAATGGAGTACCTAAGCTACATGTAATTTAATGAAATACTAATCATTTTTGTAAGGATAGTTTGATCTAGGGTTTAGCTAGATGGGGGTAGAGAGAGGCAGTGCACGAGTTGGGCGTTTCTCAAATCTTTGTCAAAACAAAAAAAAATTAGGAATAAACGGAGCAGAATCCAACGAGGAATCCAACGAACCAAAAAGTTCTTCATTTGGTTGAGAATTGAAAGAGATAAAGGGATTTGAAATTTCAGAAAATAAAACAACCTATTGCCTATTCGGACCGAGGAAGAAGATAACACATGAATCCTTCGATCAAGATCCAACAGCCGACGATCAACGCGAAATCACAGTTGCCATCTTTTATTCCTATTCAAAATCGACTTAAAAGACATATTCATTTAAATGTTTTTATCTCTCCTCATTTGGAGGCCCAAACATTATCCAAAAATTATCCAATTTTATATTTTGACTAATTTTGACACATACATCCAAATATGGAGTTACTTTTTCCTTTTAGAGACTTTTAATAGGTTAAATAATTCAAATATCATTTTCTCTTTCCTCCTTCTTTAATGCCTCTAGGATTATCCAAATATTATAAAAAATCATCCATAAGTCTCATTAATTATGTTGGATATGAATTTTTCATTATTTCTATTTGTTGAAGTTGTTTTTTATTTTAAATAATGAGTTGAAATTTTTGCACACTTTCTCTCTCCTAAATTTATCTTCTCATCAACTATTTTCCAAATTTATTCAAAATTCATCCAAAGGTCTATTTTAACATTTAGAATACGAATTTGGCATCATTTTATTTTTTTGAAGACTTTTATTATTTTATTTAATTCATTTAAATTTTACCACTTATTTATCCTTTTAATTTATTAGATGCATCTAGAAACCTTCTAAAAATGTAAACCTTGTCCTATAAGCAATAATAAATGTGTGGAACACGATTTTGGCATTAAGTAATTTTTTTCAACATATATTTAATATTTTTGGTCTTTAAGTCATTTTCTCTCGCTTGAGAAAAATAAAATATTAAACATTGGTCAAATTAAATAAAAAATCAATCATAGACTCATTTTGACATATAGATTACGAATTTGGAGTTATTGTTCCAATTTAAGGATATTATATATTTTATTTCACCTTATTGGCATATTTCCTATTATCTTGTAATAAAAGCTTTAATATATTTATTTATTATCCAAATTAGATGATACTTGGACATTAAGTTTCTTTTAGATCAAGAAAACGAATTTTCATATCAAAATTATCTTTATGGATTTCCACTTATGATTTTTGAGACAATATATTCCTCATTATCTCCTTTTATCCATTATATCTCATATTATTTCCAATTATTACATTTATCATATCCTTTATGCATATTTCGAGATTTCCTTTCTTTTTCATATTCTAAAAAGCACTGGAAAGTTTTAGGACGAATTTATTTATTATTTTTAGCACTTAGGTGGACATTTTACATACAACACCCATTACTAAGTATTCACTGAGGTATTTGTGCATAAACCCAAATATTGAGAGAAAAGGTGAATAAATGCTCATTAGGCCATTATATTATCCACAAATTAAATAGAACGGCCAAAGAGGATAGAAATGAGAGAAAAAGATGGGAAAGAGGACCAAAAAGACAAAATGTCCAAGATTTGAAATGTTACAACACTCCACCCCTTAAAGAGGATTTCATCCCCGAAATCACTAGCAATTAGGGAAGGGTGAGTGTGCAACCTCACATCACAAAACTTCAACTTATTCCTTCAACCATACAATTGCCACCAAAAGTTATACTTCAACTACACCGCATGGTTTAGAAACTTCACATACAGCTCAACATAGGTCAAGTTCTCAAGGATCACTTAGGGTTCCACTATTAAGATATTCTTTTTAAGATACTTAACTTTATTTACATTTATGGATCATTAGAATTACATCCATTATGATATCACATTATCATAATTATTTTAATTATTTCATTTCATAATCACTTTATTGTCAAAAGGGGTATGCACAATTAGAGGTTACACAATTATCCCCACATTCATTATTATATTTGATCATTGTCCTTATTAATTCAGATTTATACTTCATTATCCTCATATTACCACTTTATTAATTATAAAAAATTATTTTACTTGAATGTAAGACATTCTATCCAATTTGTGGTTAAGCATACAATTATTCCAATTAATATCACATTAGTTACTTATATTCATATTAAATATGTTCACATTGCGACATTGTCTTTATTGCTCACATTAATGTCATCATTAATCATCTCTCATATTTATTCCTTTATATTATTGATTTTGCACACTTATGTGAATTCAATTACTTCATATTCACATTGAAGCCTTTACATGTATTTTAAATGATCAAGGTGGGACATCCTACATGTTATTGAATTGATTCACATTAAGTGACTAATCACATGTGTATTAGATAACAAGGTAACTTGCATTTTATATTGATGACTTGATTAATATGTGATTAGATGATTATGTATATATTTATATCATTTATGTGTATCAATGTAAGTTAACTAATTATGAAACTTAACATAATTAATGTATCATGAAAATCATTAAGGATGTATATGTTAAGGTTAGATGATTACAACTTAGGGTTTAGGTCACCATGACCATTTTATTTTACTTATACATCCTTAGCATGCATTAATTACGAATTATAACCTTACTCATCGTATCATTAGGGTTTATTGGTTCACGACATTATTAACATATTACTTATTGACAATTAGCATTGATATTCATATTATGTGCATTGGATGTACATTAGGGTTCAAGCACATGCATTATTCCTTAGATGATAATTACATGTTCATTAATATGTAAACAAGCATGTTAGGGTTACCATTATTACTTGTTTGGAGAACACTAAGCACAACAACCTCCTAAGCATGGAGTTTAGGGTTTCTAAAGATAGATTAGATAGACTTCAAGATGTTATAGGGTTCCATCCCCCTAAAGAGGATTTCGTCCACAAAATCTAACCACTCAAACATCATCAATTAACCATACTCCACCCCTTAAAGGGTTTGACCTATCAAGCCAAACTAACTAGGGCTAAAGGGTGAGTCTATTGCACCATGTACAAGATCCATCACACTTCCACTGCGCACTCTGATCTCTTCCAAAACACCCAAACTCTAAGGTCTTGGTTCTACGAATAAACTTATCCAAGCATGTGGTCATAAGGGATATAAGAAACTGTATAGGGTATATATCCTCAAACAAGTCTCAAGGTTATCACACCTGAAAGACTAGGTTGACCTATTAAGGTTCTCAAAGATATACAACATATAAGTCTAAGGTTACTATTGCCTAAAAGCAAACTATTTTGGGCAATTCGTATTAGCTCAGGCTAGGCCGGTATCATATGGGCACGAGAGTCCTCGTAAACCAAGCTAGTGGTGCAGAGGAAAATTTTGCCAGCCCCTGAAACCCTGATCCTTTCAACTTCATGCCCTAATATTTTCCTAAAGGAAAACCTAAACAACATTAAGTTATGCATATTTTAATTATGAGCATATTATATTTTTATTCATCAAGACTCTAAGGTGAAACTATAGGGTTCTAAGTCAACCTTTCAACGTAGATCAAATCTAGGGTAACCATGTCACCTAAAGGAACTATGCAAGTCTAGGGTTCTAATTAGGGAGACAAAATTTAAATAGTCAGATTTCCGACTACCATGGGCTCTGATACCATGTTGTAAAAAGTGGGGTAAACCACCCTGTACTAAAATATGATAATCAAATCTCATTTGGAAAGCAGCGGAATAAAAAATTTATGACTATATTCTATTTCATAAAAGATTGTACAAAATACATCAAAATCTCCCTGTTAGGGTTACATCATCATACGCAACTAGGATCTAGATAGAGGGAAGTCTAGACTACTCCACTTTTGTCTCCAAGAAACATATCCATCAGCTTAAGTCTAAGCCAAGCTAAGATCTTCAAGACATATCCATCACCTTGTTCCACATCTGGGTGGTTGGGAAAGCACCCAACAAGAGGGAAGGAAAAACAAGTATGTGTTACATAACTATTCTATTGCAAAAAGTTAATAAAAGAAAATACAAACATGATAGGGTTCATCATATGATGAAGATATCCAGAGAATGAGGCCATATATATAAAAGAATATTTCAATAGATGCTTGCCATAAACAAGATATAACCAAGGTTTGCATGTATGATTAATATTGACTATTGTAACTATGTAGGGTTGAGGCACCTACCGGACCTTAAACCAAAAGGGTGAGGGGAGAGTAACACAATCCCAATCACCAGCACATATTTCATGTGCGGGGTAGAATAACACGTTCCCCATGGGAGTAATAACACATTCCCCAACTATGGGTGGTTGTACATACAAGTACCACTACACTAGTTAATTAGTCTTATAAAATCAACATGTATGGCAAGTAATAGAATCTCATATGTAGAACATGGCAGTGGGGTACCAAGACCCAAGACCAATATTCCAAATTGATTATGAGGCAAGTATAGCAATCGATTCAAAAGAAAAGAATACAAGGTGCAAATAAGCCTCATTATGGAAAGCATAGGTTAAGAAACAAATAATTCCCAACTGAAGTGTATTAAGCACATACCTTATTCTTTAGAATCCTAATATAACTTTTCATAACTTTTACATGAAATCAGATCCACTTTCCCTAATATGATCATCATATTTACGTATTAGATATATGTATATTCATTAAAGGATTAAAACCTCAAAACCATCGACTTTTTCCACAAAGAATCAAATTAGACTCTAAAAACCTCGCTACTGTCTTATTTATGATCTTCTGATCAAAATATCATATAGGTTTGTATATTTT
Source organism: Alisma plantago-aquatica (assembly GCA_963693085.1). NCBI lineage: Eukaryota > Viridiplantae > Streptophyta > Magnoliopsida > Alismatales > Alismataceae > Alisma > Alisma plantago-aquatica. The sequence continues at coordinate 344,659,240 of OY856415.1, forward strand.
TGAGATACTGGATTTTTAGACTATTTTCCATATTTTTAAGTAATTTAAATCATCCTTAAAAACACATATTTGAAAACATCAGAATCAAATCTCAAAAATATTTTTAATAGATAGATCTCGTTCTCCTGATTTCAAAACACTACTTATTTTTAATTTCTAACCACTGGATGAATTTATATGATTTGTTTGGTATCAACCAACCATATCTTGCCACGTAGGCATGCACACTCACAGAGGGTAAGAAGATGAGCGAGGAGTGGGCCCCGCATCTCCAAAACCCACCCAAAAGTTGAGTGGCACCGCACCCGCTGCAGCAGCAAAAGAACAAGCAAAAAGACGATGTTTCCCTGCGCGCGGGCTAGAGAGGAAAGAAGGGAAAGATCAGGGGTAGAAGCATAAATCAATGGGGTTTTCTTCCCCCTCACACAGCCCCGACCATGGCCGGTGCCGCAAGCTACTGCTTGCTTGACATTTTGGGAAAAAATGTAATACTCGACCAAAACTCATATTTAAACATGCAAATCAAATCTTAGAGAACCACGATCTTGGTGATACCTTCAATTGAGACGATGATCGAGGAAGCTGGGAGCAAGGGGAGCCACAAATCTGGTGGCTTCGGTGGCTAGATGGAGGTCAAGACGTCCAAAAAACTCGAAATTAAAATTACGGGTGAGTTGCTAAGGTGACGGAGGACCTAGGGGTATGGTTATATATAGGCAAGGAGACCTAGACTAGGGTTTAGCTAGATGGAGGTAGAGAGAGGTGGCATACGAGTTGGGCGTTTCTCAAATCTTCGTCAAAACGCAAAAATTTTAGGATAAAACGGAGTGGAATCCAGCGAGGAATCCAACGAACCAAAAAGTTCTTGATTTGGTTGAGAATTGAAAGAGATAAAGTGATTTGAAATTTTGGAAAATAAAACAACATGTTGCCTATTCGGACCGAGGAAGAAGATAACACACAGATCCTCCGTTAACGACCAACGATCAACGTGAAATCACAGTTGCCATCTTTTATTCCTATTCAAAATTGACTTTAAAGGCATATTCATTTAAATGTTTTCTCTCTCCTCGTTTGGAGGCCCAAATGTTATCAAAAATTACCAAATTTTATATTCTGACTGATTTTGACGCTTACAATCAAAATATGTAGTTATTTTTGCCTTTTAGAGACATTTAATAGGTTAAATAATTCAAATATCATTTTCTCGTTCCTCCTTCTTTAATGCCTCTAGGATTATCCAAACATTATAAAAATTCATCCATAAATCTCATTAAGTATGTTGGATACGAATTTGTCATTATTTCCATTTGTTGAAGTTGTTTTTTTTAAATGATGAGTTGAAATTTTTGCACACTTTCTCTCTCCTAAATTTATCTTTACATCAAATATTTTCCAAATTGATTCAAAATTCATACTAAGGTCTATTTTAACATGTAGAATACGAATTTGGCATCATTTTTTTTTTGAAGACATTTATTATTTTATTTAATTCATTTAAAGTTTACCACTTATTTATCCTTTTAATTTATTAGAGGCATCTAGAAACTTTCTAAAAATATCAAACTTGTCCTATAAGAAATACTTAATGTGTGGGACACTATTTTGGCATTAAGTAATTATTTTCGACATATATTTAATATTTTTTGCCTTTAAGTCATTTTCTCTCTCTTGGGAAAAATAAAATATTAAACATTGGCCAAATTAAATAAAAATTCACAAATAGACTCATTTTGACATATAGATTACGAATTTGGAGTTATTGTTCCAATTTAAGGACATTATATATTTTATTTCACCTTATTGGCATATTTCCCATTATCTTGTAATAAAGGCTTTAATATATTTATTTATTATCCAAATTAGATGATATTTGGCCATTAAGTTTCTTTTAGATCAAGAAAACTAATTTTCATATCAAAATAATATTTATGGATTTCCACTTATGATTTTTGAGACAATATATTCCTCATTATCTCCTTTTATCCATTATATCTCATATTATTTCCAATTATTACATTTATCATCTCCTTTATGTATATTTCGAGATTTCCTTTATTTTTCATATTCTAAAAATCACTAGAAAGTTTTAGGACGAATTCATTTCTACTTTTTAGCACTTAGGTTGACATTTTACATACTACACCCATTACTAAGCATTCACTAAGGTATTTGAGCATAAACCCAAATATTGAGAGAAAAGGTGAACAAATGCTCATTAGGTCATTATATTATCCACAAATTAAACAGAACGGCCAAAGAGGATAGTAATGAGAGAAAAAGATGAGAAAGTGGACCAAAAAGACAAAATGTCCAAGATTCGATATGTTATAATCCCCAAGATTTTTTCATGTCAATATAAATATGTGTGCATGCATGGACACGTGTCAACCCATGCATGGACATGTGTCACCTAGTAGTATAAGGTGATGACACCTCTTATACACTCCCTCTCATGAGTCTCAATTATATATACGACTCCTTTCACCTACTAGTGAAACTTTTTGAATCCTACAATTCTCTTTCTCTTAGATATAATGCATATTAGTTGAGGAATAAGGAGGAGTTGGAGCCTTAAGCTTAAGGTGAAGCCATGGTCATATTCAACCTTGGTTGAAGCATGAATCTCTGGTTGTGATTGCTCCTTTCTTTTCTGCTTCACCAAGTTCTTATCTATGGTGATTTATTTCATATAGAGGAGTTGTAAACAAGTCTTGGATCTTTGATTAGTTCATCTTCAACTGTGGGAACGTCAATCTTTGGAAGCATGAAGCTTTGAAGTTGTTCTTGAGGTGAGTCATATAACTTGAATCCAATCATGTTATTATTAACCTTCAATCTTGCTATACTTGATGATCTACTTTCAATTTCGATTTTTCTTGAATGATTGATGATTCTATGAGTTCTAATAGTTGCATAGGACTGTTGTCCATGAACTAGAATAGCACGAGACGAAAGTCTACAGCTTGATGATGATGAAATTATCATGGAACAAACTGATATCGGGTTGAAGAACCTCTAACCGGATATGGTAATGAAACCCAATATGGTGATATGAAATCTGTTATACCTTGGAACCCCACACCCCTATCATTTTGTACATTTGGTTTGGTTGAAAATGGGCTAACCATTTGTCTAGGATGTCACTCAACACATGGTAGGTTGATACTTTGAAGGTTTGAATAGGTATGAACATAAGGGTCTAATCCGATATGAAAAACCCTACACTTGAGTAAACCGATATAAGTGGCACATAGACACCTCTTGGATGATATGGTGATATGCACACACCTCTTGGATGATATGGTGATAAGCACACACCTCTTAGACGATATGGTGATAAGTACACACCTCTTGGACGATATGGTGATAAGCACACACCTCTTGGACGATATGGTGCTCAACACACACCTCATGGATGATATGGTGGTAAGCACACACCTCTTGGATGATATGGTAGTAAGTATACACCTCTAGCATGATATGGTGGAAGCACCTCAAAACCAATATGGAGGTAAGCACCTCAAATCCGATATACTTTATTGAGTAACACATGAAGTGTGTTATGTCAAATGATACATTATGATGTAAAGAGTTTATTGCATTCTGATAAGTGTAGGCCAATGTACCTGGAGAAAAGAGTTGATCCTACTTAATAAAGTATGATGTAATCAATATCCTAGTCAATATGAGAGAGAAACCCATACTTTGTATGATAATCATTTAATGATAAATGATGAGAATAAACAAGTATGATTGAATACTTATGATATCAATGTATGCTCTTCATATGTGTGGAGCTATGAATTAGGGTTTTGATTCTTGATAATATGAACTTGAAACCCTAATCGGCTAAAAAGGGAAATTCTAACCATAATAATGGGAAGGTTGTATTTCTCTTATATTGCATGGTGATGATATGTACTTGATATTGTTTTTATCATGAAATACTAACCATGCATGTATCATGAGATTATGAGCATAGCCAAGTATGAGATATGATGTTTCATATGATACAAATTAAATGGGTCTTGTGAGCCATGTGAAATACTTGTGCAACAAGTATAATGTATACCTGGGTCTGAGGACCTAGAGGTAATAGGTACCTGATAAGAGGTGACAATGTTCATTGATAAACTAAGGGTTTGAATACCCAAGTCTAGGAATCATGATGATGATAATGTTAAGGGATGAGAATCCTCAGTAATGTGATATGGGACTGAGATCCCAAGTGTTATGCATTCAATGTGTTGCAAAGATTATGAAAGTAATTGATAAATGCATTGCACCTTTCTTTGTAGCATCTGTTATAATTCATGCTTGTAACTTGGTTGAAGCTAAAAGATATTGTAATGCACCTAATTAATCAAGTGGAACCTTATCATGTAGTTGCCTTGGCCATAGATCCATTCAGTGTTAGAATTTTCTGAATGGTGAAATGAGTTTAACTCAGAGAGCATATTTTTTAATATGTGGGGGTAATGGGCGAAAATATCCTTATGTCCAAATAGGGATTGTTATGTGGTCTCCTTCATCATCATAAGAGTATGGCTATATGCCATGACTCAATATTAATATATTGGTGATTACTGGGTAATCTCCCTGAAGAGAGTGAATGTTGCGGCTATAACTCTGTAACGAAGATGCCACTATACCCTGGAAATCTAATTGTAGTTTGACACGTGATGTCACTGCATGTGGTCTCATACTGACCGAGATAGGTGAGGTCTTAGAAGCCTGCTCTTCCTTTGACCTTGTATGGTACTGATGCTTTACGTAGCCGTGGTTGTTTGGAGAATGAGTGGTATACCTCATCTCCTCAAGGCATAAGTGTGATTGTAAATATGTAATCAACCATGTAGTGGATTTGATTAAGGATTGAATATGGAAACATTGGTTGATGTTACACTACTTTGATACATCTTAAATGGATAGATGTTATAGGTGTTCTTCGTATTCCTTATAAAGTGAATAGATGATTTATTGCTCTATCATAGATAGTCGCATTGCTTTAAAAGATGATATTGCTTTGTTCTGCTTATAAACTATGAGAACCCGTTACACTAGACGAGATTACTCAAAGAATAAAACACAACCAATCACTAATTAATCACATACCCAAAAATATGGGTAAAATAAAATTGATTTCAACGTCAGCACCCCCTCAGAAACATTTGCATAAGAGCCCAACATCTGTCTTATATCCATAATATGCCAAGAATTTGATACAAATTGTTCTATCATCTTAGCCACCACATATATACACAGGAGAACAATATTCGTATATGCCACACAAACAAGCATTAATATGCTAATAAAAGTCCAATTTGTTTGAAACACCATATACAAAATTTTTCTCACCCAGACCTGAGAGTAAAGGGATGACTCTATGACACATTAGACAACTAATCAACTTTCTCAAAGATTCATTACTATAGCTCCTCTTTCCTGCCACATGTTTGTTTTCGTCACTTCTGATTACCTAAAAAAATGTGGTGAACCACAAGGGTGAGACCCATGTCCCAGTAAGAGATATAACCTCCAACAAAGCTTATTGATTACAACATTTTAGGTAATGAGATAGTTTTTTGAGGGCAAATGGATCGATTCATTACTTGTAAGCCATACTGCATCTACAATTTGAGTCAAAAATACAACAAGAGCAAACAAAGATCAAGTTTACATCACTGCAACTCATATCGGAACGAGAATAAAATGCTTCCGTATTGATTCATCTTCCTTGATGCTGTCTTAAGCAGCTTTCCATGAAGAATTCCTTCGACTTGAGCGTGTAGTAGTGATAGAGAGCCTGGATCTGTGTGGTGCTCCGATGAATCATCTTCTCAAAGGAAGCCATATAGCCAAGTAACAAAACCAGCCACAACAACATGGAGGCACAAGCAAACAAACGCTGACAAGCAGCGAGCAGACCAATGCTGACAAGCAGCGGGCAAACCTTTATTAAAAAGGACTGACAAAACGCCACCCCGGCGTAGTAACATCGGCAGAAAAACTGCCTTAACCTAATAACTCAAAACCTGCAAAGAAAACAAGAACACAGATAGAGGGAAAGTGGCTCGAAGCCAGCAAAACTTTCGATCAGCAAGCCACCAGCACTACTTCAGATCCAAAGACCCGGGAAGAGGTTGCAGCTGCAGCACAGCCGTCCCAAACCCCTCCGTATGCAAAACCCGCCCAGACCAGGGAAGGCGCTCTGCACAAACAATCCGGGTAAGAGGAGAAGAAGAAGACGCTGGGAGCCTCTGACCGGAAGCAGATCGCAGGGATCGAGTTGAGGAGCAGACCCAGGGGGAGAGGGGTTGCGGCTGACCGCCGTCGAGGCCCCCTCCCCCGAGTCCGTAGCCGCAAATCTCCGCGCCCTAGATCGCGCTCTCAGTCGCCAGAGCCGCTGCTACGCTCTGATTTTTCGTAGGATCCAATATAATTCCGTTATAGTGTACACTTGCGTTTAGGTAATGAGAAAGTTTAAGTAGTTTAATCATATATAAAAAATAGGCACAACAACACTGATGATTAAAAAAATACATAAAGGAGCTGATAACAATTATCATCATCAAGCTGACTGTCTTCATTTTCCTTATTAACCATATAGGATATTCAATAGCATATGCATAACTAGCATAAGCAAAGGGTGGATCATGGAAAGAACGGGTTCCAAATCACGATCGATTCCTTTTTCAAATCTTGCTGTAGCTGCACGAGCCCTTCCCGCGTGCCATAAATGACCCACAAATAGGAAGAATCCTAGAACAAAATGAGAAGTAGATAACCAACTTCTAGGATAAACGTAATTGACTGCATTGATCTCGGTAGCTATGCCACCCACTGAATTTAAAGAACCTAAAGGAGCATGAGTCATATATTCTGCCGAACGTCATTCTTGCCAAGGTTGTATGTCTTTTTTCAGCATACTCAAGTCTAGTAGCATATAATCGCTATTAACATGAATAAGTCTAGCATCATAAGAATATCTAACAACATTAGCATGTATAAGAGTTTGAATAGATCAATATCATAAGTAGAGCTATCAACATAAGCATGAGTATTTGCATAAGCATGATTAACATTATATGCATTTCTAATTATAGAGGCATGGCTAGCATGCTAAACATAACTAACAATGAGATATAGCTAGCATCCTAATTATAATCAATAATAGCAGTATAGATATCAACATAAGCATGACTAATATATGTACACATTTACAATCTTATGCATATCCACAACATAAGTATAATTACTATCTCTTAATTGCACTAAGCATCATCTTTATGTAAAGAGAACAAACAAGGGTTATCATGCAATGTGAAGCGTCGTGTATAACCCTAAACAGATATGCTATACGACTGTATTACATCTTTTATTATGCCTTGGGGAATTTGAATCATACCATTCAAATTCCAACTAACCCCTGCAAATGGCTATTCGGTTCCGTACAAGATCTAGGAGTGTCAGTATCCTAAGATCTCTTCCCCTTGTTCCGTATGAGTAAAAAGGTAGTGACATATCGGTCAAAGTTGTCACCAAATCGAGATATAGTCAAGTTGCTAACCACTAGTCCACCCTTGGTACAAGTCACGACACTAGAAACTAGGGTATACAAACCCAATCACTGAGGTACAACTGTAGTTGTCCTCTAATCACATCATGTTATAATCACCGAGACATGACTGCAATAATTCTCAATCACATTAGATGTATGAGGCATGACCATAGCCAACCTCCACAATCTTCATTGTGGATGATAAGGATATATCATCAACCTGCCACCCCCACTTACTCATTAGTATGTGCTCCAAGTTTCCCTTAGGAATACTCGTTTCACCATCCAACAACTTCTGACACTGAAGATGGTTCTACGGAAAAGGGCACTACATGATTAGAGTTGCACTTGATTAGTTATGCCAATTGGGTGAATTAAGGATGCATCAAACAAGTGGACATAAAAACCCTAATTCATTTCTAGCAAGCATATAAATATCACAACTTTGAAAAGATATAAAACGTGTGAAAAACAATTTCTCATCTCATCATCACATGGTACTATTCACTTGTCATTCATGAGACCACACTAGTCAGCATAGTATCACAAGATATAAATCATTTTCACAATATGACAGGGTATCAAACCTTATCAACATAATAGGATTACACCTCATTCAGGGCTCAACCATGCCCAAAGGTCATTAATACCATCATACTATCCCCTGTAAGATCATCATTATCTTTGCATGCCTTATAACAAGGCTCAACAACATGACTTACATATAATACATTGGATCAACACAATATTTCATTAATGAGCTACAAAATATTCATAAACAATCATAGTAGGCTTATTCTAATGTTAAGAACATTCCTTTATTACATCAACATGCAAGGAATCTAGATATGATTAACCCTCATCATATTCATAATGTACATGTTTAGCATAAGAAAGTATCAACCATGTAGCTGTGATAACCATCAATTAACATATTAAGGTATGATCATATTAAGAAGGCTATTCCACCATCATTCCATCATATAAGAATGTTAAACATGAATACTCATCTTTATCTATTTGCATTAGAGTTAGGTTCAACAAGATAAATTATATTAATGTTACTAATCAACACTTATACCCAAACCCTAACTCATGACATCCCCATTGGATCATAGATGCATAAGGTGAAGCATCACCATCACATTCCAGACTATTCTAAAGTTTGAACCCACACATAAATCAAGGTTTAACCATTGGGTTATAGCATACTAGGGTTTCAACAACATTAACATAGTACTTCATCATTGTATTAGTCATTCAAGGACTATTCATACCCAATTACCATAATTTAGTTATATGAAAACTAGGTATAACAAGCTATACCTCATTAGGGTTACATATCAACCCAATATGATTATCATTCCTTCTATTCATATAAGTCAATAGGTAAGACTACCTTCACTACTACATAAATGGCTTATAAAGTCACATTTACAGGCGTTGATTTTTTGTAAAAACCGACGCCTAAACGCTACAACGTCGGTTAAGTACACAAACCGACATATATTGTTAGGAGTGACCAGACATGGGTACCACTTTTTATTTAGCGTCAGTTCCTAAATAAGCAATCGATGCCTAAAAACACCCACCAAATCCAATCTTTTCAATGAAAAAAATTACCTCCAAAATTTAACATACAATGTTGGTTGTTAAATAAACAACCAACTGCTAAATGTTTTCCGTGAGCCAGAAATTGGGCCCATTTTAATCGTCGGTTTGGTTGTAATAACTAACGCCGATGTGTTTTCGTGCATTGTACTCCCGAAATATTTTCACCACTATTTGGCATCGGTTCCCTACGGAAACCAACAACTATGGTCCGAATTCGAGAACATTTTGTTTTTGTCGACACATGAGGATAGTCGTCAGTTTTGGTATAAAAACTGACGAATATAATTGAGTTTAGGTGTTGGTTTTTTATTTATAACCGAAACCTTTTGTTATAAGCATCGTTTTTCTAATTAACTGATGCCTATTGGTAACTTAATAGCATCTGCACGAAGTAGACTCATCCCCTTCCTCTGTTTCATTGCGATTGAGAATAGGTTTGGAGATTCTGTGATTCCTCCGCCACCCTCTCCCTGCTCGCCGCCGCCACCCTCTCCCTACTTGCCGTTCTGGCTCTCCCTGCCCTCTGCCGGCTCCCTGCCCTCTGTGCTCACCGGCTCCCTTCCCTCTACCGCCCAGACACCTGCTGCTGCCCTTTGCCTCCCAAGGACGCGCGCCTAGCTGCTCTAGCTGTGGGACGCACGCCTAGCTACTCTGGCTGCCAGCTCGCTGCTCGATTCTCGCCGCTGCTGCTACTCCTCACACCACCGCTACTCTTCTCCATGCTACTAGTTGCTCCATAGGTATCCCTCTTCTTCTTCCTCCATGCCCCTCTTCTTCTTCCTTCTCCCTCATTACCAATAGTAAGCACGGTTGTGGCTGTGTTGGCTGACCACAGTCGTGCTGCCCAATACGGCCGTGGTCAGCCAACACAGCCACGGTCGTGCTTGCTATTGGTAAGGAGGGAGAAGGAAGAAAAGAGGGTATTTTTTCATGTACTTTTTTATCTATTGCTTCGTATTTGTTTATCTACTAATTATATTTATTTATCTAATGCTTTGAGTTTACTTATTTAGATGTTTCTATTGTAAATCAACCTAGGATATGAACAAATCTTTTGCTTGCATATATTTGTGCTTCTAATGCTAATGCTTGACCTAATTTAGTAAATTTTGATGCATGTTGAAATAAGATTTAAACTTGTCCATTCTTGCGTCCTAATTTGATTTGATTAAACCCTAACATTGATGAAACCCTAACATCAATTGTGATGAAACCCTAACATCAATTGTGATGAAACCCTAACATGTACATATCTATCATTGTGTTTGTTGGCCTAGAAACCCATCTAAGATTTACTCATTAGGAGTAAATCTTGGATAGTCCCCAGTTTGGGACTATTCTTGAACACCTAATCTCACTTAGGATGTAAGTGTATAATGTGTATTGGGTTTTCAAGAAAATTCGGCATCATTTCCCCGTTTGTTCTCTAAGTACATATGTACTTAGAGAACAATGGGGAAATGCTGCCGAGATTTTCTTGAAAACCCAATACACATTATACACTTACTAGTGAGATTAGGTGTTCAAGAATGGGATATGTGGTACACATTTATTATATATAAGAATGACAACACATGTATTTGTTGGCCTAAAGTTTTAACCATGCATAAACTCTAATTTGTTAACCCTAGACCCTAATCTTATTGTAATATATAGCTTGTTTTCTCTTTGATCATAGAATGGATAGATCATAGATGTCCATTCGCAATCACTGCACCCCATAGTTTCTATCTGGTCTTGACCAGTTTATTAGATTTGCCGAGGAACATAGGAAACAACATGGAGATAGGTTCTACTATCCATGTAGGCATTCTGGTAACAACTTGAAAGTCAGCACTGGTGACAAAATCAAAAGCCATGTCATGTGCAACGGGATTGTACAAGGCTATACATAATGGCACTAGCATGGAGACATTTTAAACCCAAAACTAGTGGATGTCGATAGTAGTGCTTGTGTGGAAGAAGAAATTGCCTCCGATGACGTAGATGTGAATGAACCAATTCCAGTAGACATCGTTGATGCGATGCTGGATAGTTGTGGGGTAGAGCACACCGATCCACCTCCCATGTTTAGAAACATTGTGCATGATGCTAAGATACTGTTATACATAGGTTGTACTAAGTTTATGAAGCTTAGCGCTGTGTTGAGATTGTATAGGATGAAATCTAACAATAGATGGAGCGACAAAAGCTTCACATCATTGTTGTCTTTGTCGAAAGAAATGCTTCCTGAAGGAAACGAGCTGCCAATGTCAACATACCAGGTAAAGAAATTGTTGTGCCCAATGGGAATGGAGGCCAAGAAGATACACGCATGTCCGAATGATTGTGTATTATTTCAAAAGGACTATGTGGATTTGAAAGATTGTCCAAAATGTGGTGTGTCATGGCATAAATTGACGACTTCAGGGGAGTCCAAAATTGGTTCTCCTGCCAATGTGATGTGGTATCTACCTATAATATCATGGTTTCAATGCTTGTTTGCAAATCCGATAGATGCGAAGAATTTGAGGTGGCATGCAGATGTTAAGAAAAATAATGATGGGATCCTACGACATGCGTCTGATTCCCCACAGTGGAAGAAGATTGATCTATTGTACCCTGAATTTGGTGAAGAACATAGGAATCTAAGACTTGGGATTTGTACAGCTGGGATGAATCTGTACGGGACATTGAGCAGAAAACATAGCACTTGGCCAGTCATGCTTGTTATATACAATCTTCCTCCCTGGCTGTGTATGAAAAATAAGTACGTAATGTTGTCGTTGTTGATATCGGGCCCTAAACAACCTGGAAATGATATCGATGTTTATCTTGAACCTCTGATTGATGAATTAAAGAAACTCTAGGGTGAAGGTGTGATGACCTATGATGCTTCACGAAGAGAGACATTTTGTTTGCATGCTATGTTGTTTTGCACTATTAATGACTTTCTAGCATATGGGAATTTGTCTGGATATAGTGTCAAAGGAGCTAAAGCGTGTCCTATATGTGAAGAGAACACTAATTCATCAAGACTAAAACATGGCGGTAAGAGTGTATATCTCGGTCATTGAAGGTTTCTTATAAAATTCTATCTGTATCGTAGGAAGCGCAAAGCATTCAATGGATTGAATGAGGAACATAGTGCACCTAAACCTATACCAGGGGAGGTTGTTTATGAAAGAGTAAAAGACTTTTTCAATGAATTTGGTAAGAGATCATACTGTACTATGGCCACACAGAGTGACACATCTTTATTTGAGAAGAAGTCAATATTTTGGGATCTTCCTTATCGGAGTTGTTTGAGAGTCATGCATTGTATCGATGTCATGCACGTTGAGAAAAATTTCTGTGATAGTGTCATTGGTAATTTGTTGAATATACTAGGTAAGACTAAAGATGGGATAAAATCCAGACTAGACCTATGTGAAATGGGAATAAGGTCAGAATTAACAAAATTACATGAAATGGGAAATCAGAGAATATACTTACCTCCCGCTTGTTACACATTGTCTAGAAAGGAGAAGAAAGCTTTTTGTGAATGTTTGGCAAATGTTAAGGTGCCACAGGGTTACTCATCCAACATCTGTACATTGGTATCAATGAAAGATCTGAAGTTGATAGGTCTTAAATCTCATGATTGTCACACTCTAATGCAAAAAAAATTGTCTATGGCAATTCAATCTATATTGCCGAAGCATGTAAGTTTTGCAATCACCAGACTTTGTTTCTTTTTCAACAGTATGTGCAACAAAGTTATTGACCCTGACACTTTTGATAACTTGCAAAGAGAAGTGGTTGTTACCCTATGTCAGCTTGAGATATATTTTCCTCCTTTGTTCTTTGATATCATGGTACATCTTGTTGTCTACTTGACTAGGGAAGTGAAAATGTTCGGACCAATTTTCTTGCATTGGATGTATCCCTTTGAACGATACATGAGCGTTTTTAAAAGTGATGTTCGAAACTGTTATCGGCCTGAAGGGAGTATTATTGAGGGTTATGTGGCGAGTGAGGTTATAGATTTTTGCAATGACTTTCTCAGTGGTAATGACACTCCTAGTAATGACAAGAATATTGAGGAGAAATTTGGCAAAGGAATTTTGGGATCACAGGTGAAAGTAATTAGCCGTGAGCAGTTGGAACAAGGCCTCTTATATATTTTACACAACATGGATGAAGTGAGTGTTTATATCGAGGAACATACCAATTTCATCAAGAGACAATATCCTCGAGCCAATACAATGTGGCTTGCTAGAGAGAATAACAAGACATTTATTAAGTAGTTTGAAGATAAAGTCTTACATCAACTATCTCAAACACCAGATGATATTATTGAAACTATCAAATGTGTTGCCTTTAAACCAAAATTGAATTTTATGTCTTATGAAGGGTATGACATTAATGGATTCACATATTACACAAAGCGCCAAAATGATTAGAGTGTCATCAAAAACAGTGGGGTCACCCTTCAAGCGTCGACTATGTCTTTTGCAAGTGCAAAGGATAAGAGTCCATGTGAAGCTAAAATGTCATATTACGGTGTCATTGAAGACATATGGGAGTTTGACTACATAGATTTCATAATTCCGCTCTTCAAATGTAATTGGGTTGATAACACCAAAGGAGTTACAGTGGATGAATTGGGTTTCACTTTAGTGAACTTTGAAAAGATTGGCGAGAAGGGTGAACCATTCATATTGGCATCACATGCGAAACAATTATTTTATATCGATGATCCTGCAAATGATAAATGGTCGGTTGTTCTTCATGGTAAAAGATAGTTCATTGAAGATCCTATAGATGAAGAAGAGTACTATGATAAGTATGATGACTCCAGTCCATTCTCAGTTGGGTTGCCAACACCAACAAATATTGAAGCTAATGATGACTTGTATGTGTGCGGAGATCATAATGAAGGATTGTTAATTGATAAAAAATTGCAATATTAGAGGCATGTTTATATTTTTTTATATGTTTTCTTTTTCTGAATGTGAACTTTACAATGTGAATTACTTTACAATGTGAATGTGAACTTTACAATGTGAATTTTACAATGTGAATTACTTTACAATGTGAATGTGAACTTTACAATGTGAGCTTTACAATGTGAATTACTTTACAATGTGAATTATTTTACAATGTGAATGTGAACTTTACAATGTGAATTACTTTACAATGTGAATGTGAACTTTACAATGTGAGCTTTACAATATGAATTACTTTACAATGTGAACTTTACAATGTGAATGTGAACTTTCAGATGGCTGAGCATTCTCCTGATGACCGTGCTAGTGATTACCGTGAGGGTGAGGACATCAATGCGCCGCCTCACAATGTAAGTTTTAAAAATATATCATATATTTATATCTATATGTCCATTTATAGTTATATCCTGTAAGTGTGTTTATTTTGTCAAATTTTAGGTTTATGATGCACATGTACCCTCTGAAGCACTTGAGGCACTTGATGAGCAACACCAAAAAGTTGACAAGAGAAGGGGCATCACTATGATGAAGAAGTTAATAGCGCAAAGGGGCAATGGACCCAAACTTGTTGTGGATTTTGATAATGCTGGAAATGCAATTGGAGTGAATCGCAATTCATTTGTTTCATATCTTGGGTATGTTACTCATAGCCATTGCGGTTGTAAGATAGATTCTTGGCATAAAGTTCCTAAGGGGAAGAAAGACATAATATGGAAGGATTTATGCAAGAGTTATTATTAATTTGCAATTCTATTTTGTAGATTACTAATTTTTTGGATACTAGTTAACAACAATTCTATTTTGCATAGTATATTTGAATTGGATGAAAAGTTGCATCGTAAATGCGTGATGCAATGCTGTGGGAGAGCCCGAAGGAACTATAGGACAAATATCACCTGAGAATACATAAAAGAAGGTGACAAAAGGAAGAATACAAACACTGAACAGTGGATCTTCCTGGACCAAGAAGAATGGGACGCGTTTGTTGCTTCATGAAAAACTAATGAATTCAAGGTATTAGGCGTCACTCCCAATTTAATTAATATACGTTGTATTCACCAATTCAAGATTAACATTTAGTGTTACTAAAAAATCATTAATGTGCATACTAACTAGGCCCTCAGTGAGGCACAAAAAGCAAGGTGTGCACTGAATGTGCATGACCACACAATGGGTCCAAAGGGGTATGCAGGCATTTGCCAAAGACTACATGCTGAGTCTACTGCTCAGTCTGCTGCTACTCAGGAGTCCTCTACTATAGGTACCACACCTCTGCCTCGCCATGATGTCTGGATAGCTGGGAGGAAACATAAGAAGGGAGAAATAAGGAAGTCCACAACTACTAAGGCGGCTGCAAAAATGGTAAAATACAAATCTTAGAGCAATCGTTCGAATATTGATTATTTGTGGTGTTTACTTAATTACAAATTTTTGTTTTGGCGATTAGCAGGAGCTGCATGAGATGAGGAAACAAGGCAAGTTCATCCCTGAGGGAACAAGGGATGAATTGACAGTTGCTCTGGGTAACCCAAAGCATCTTGGATGTGTTAGGGATACAGGCACTGGTGTGGGCATCAAAGCATTCTTTGGGACATCCCAGCACAATCATGTCCCAAAAGTAGGAATTTCACAAGAAGAGGTAACCTATTCTTTCTTTATAATGTTACTGTAAAAGAGAATTCAATAATCAGAAGCTAACGTTTCTTTTATCCATGTATAGGTGGATAAGATAGTTGATAGGAAAATTGAAGAAGCAATGAGCAAGTGGCAGGCATCTCTGACTGCCACTCAACAGACAGTACCTATGGAATCCCACTCTACTCCTACTATAGAGGTTGGGAGTAATCTTGTAGACCCAACACCTAGCACATCCGTTGTAAGTATGTTTATGACATAGTAACTAGTCTTTTCAAGATGATATGTTTTCAAGATGATATGTATATACCATTCTTTACACAAAAGTTTGTGGGGGTTGAAGCGATGCCGTCTAAAAAGTAAAGAATTTGTCATTGTAGAGGCGTCGGCTTACCCATCCCTACCAAGGGAAATGTTTCATGGGTCTCCATTACCAGCTGGTTGGGTTCGTGTGAGCCCGATACATATATTCCCCAATTGGATGGATCTTCCATGACCATATTCCCACCCAGATTGTGAAACGCTTGGTGAGACAGAAGGCGGAGTGATATTGTGGCCAAAACCAGATGTCCTCTATACTGAAACTGTATGGTAAATTTACATTACGTTAAATTGTTAGTGTGTGTATATGATATCAATTGATCTGAAATTATATATATATATATATATATAGGTTAAAAAGAAGACACCCAGAGCATCTAGGCCTCCACCTCCACCTCCTACATTACCAAGTTGGGTTCCACAGGACCTACATGTCCCGTTAGGTCCTAATGGTAGGGGTATGGCAATATGGTTAGGCGAACATGATATAAATTTCCCTATAACTATTTCTACAGATGCGGATGCTGCAGGTCAATCATACAAAAGCAAACTATTTATACAAGATATTTTGGAGTTGTTTCGATATGATTGGCTGAATTCATCTGTGATAGAGCTATGGATAAGGTGAGATCTTCTTTATACATCGATATACCTTGTGCAGGATCTGGTGATATGGTTTCTTATTTATTAATGCATACGTAATACATGTTTTGCAACTACTTAGACCAGATATGTGCAGACTTTTCATTCGAACATGTAGGATTTTTTATTCCATCTTTGATTAGTCTAGTAGCTAAAGACCCTCCGTCAGTTCCAAAATTCTTTTGTGATTCTTTTACAAATTTTTCTCAAATAACAAGTCCATTAAATGTGGAGTAAGTTTACTTTGATTATAATTTGGACTTAAGAAAATTACATTTTTATTGTGGATTTTAAGTTATTAATTTTTAACTTTTTTACCTCTAGTGGTATGCATTGGGAGTTACTAGTTATTGTCCCTGAGACGTTCACTGTCTATTATCTAGATCCTAAGGGGACTAAATTGAATTCAAAATATGGACACAAAATGAAAATGACATTATTCCGGTGAGAAATATTTCATTTTCATATCCGTTAACATATGTTATTGCATTACTATTTAATTATGCAATGTACTATGTTACATTAACATGTAGGAGTTTATATGAGTTCAAAAAGGCTGGAGGAAAGGTCCCCAGGAGAAAGAACCAGCCAATAATTTGGAAGAACGTGGAAGTAAGTTCTCGACTGCAATGTATATATTATTTATGTGAACAATGCTTAATTAGTTGTATTTTTTAATATTTTGTATGTTTCAATTTATAGTGTTCTACACAAGACAACAGATGGGCATGTGCATACTATGTGATGTGATTTATGCACATGATTATCAAATATGCCACAGTGGACATCGATACCATTCTTGAGGTATTATATATAATCTCATTAGATAATATTTAATATATCAATCTTATTTATATATTATTAATTATATATACATCATTCTCTTTGCAGGTGTTTAAAACTGACCACACTACAAGAAAGGCCTTAGCAGATGTACATGCTCCCTATACGACGGAAGAATTAAATGATGTAAGAGAAGAATAGGCAACAACCATACAAGTTGTGGGGTTTTTAAAATATAATTGGGATGTTGATAGCGAATAATGACTAAATAATGATATTTTGTAAATGAATTTCTAAATTATAATATGTGTGAATGTTTCTACATGTCTTAATGTTTCTACATGTGTTTGAATGTTTATACATGTATGAATGTGAAAATGAATGAAACTTTTGGTTTCTATATGAATGTTTCTACATGTGTGAATGTCAAAATGAATGTAACTACAAATTGCTACATGAATGTTTCTACATGTGTGAAAATCGAATGAAACTGCAGGTTGCTAAATGTGTGAAAATTAATGTTGTTAATTTTGCAGGTTTGTGGCCTGTTGTTGGTTGATATCAATGAATATCGTAAAACCTGCAGTTCATAACTGAACTGTAGGTTTCTCATCCTGCGACCAGCCACAGCATGCCTGCAGACTGATAAGAAAAAAAAACATGAAATAGGCATCGGTTATTTGTTTAAAACTGACGACAAATGATTATAACGTCAGATAAATAATTATAACCGACGCCTAATGCATGTGATGTGGTGTAGGTTATCAATAATAAACCGACGATGATGGTTCTGGCGTCCGTTGCCCTACTAGTAACCGACATCAATTTCCCTAATGAGGACGGCCATGTTGGCCAGCACAGTCGTGGCAATGGGCCATACACCACGGTTGTGCTGGCCAGCACGGCCATGGCAGTGGGCCAGACAACACGACCGTGCTGGCCAACACGACCGTGGCAACATGTAAGACGGCATCGATTATCACTAATAAATCGACGCGGATAGTTCCACAGATGGCGCCCTTTCTGTGGTGCGAAGGTTTATGGCGTTGGTTTCAAAACTAATAACCAAAGCTTATACCCCCATGCTGGCGCATTTTCGGTGGCGTGTGAAGGGTTGTGGCGTGTGTTTGAAAATCGACGCATATACCCCCATGCTGGCGCGTTTTCTGTGGCGTGTGAAGGGTTGTGGCGTGGGTTTGAAAACCGACGCCTAACGGTTGGCCCTTTAGCGGCACCCACATTGGTGTCGCATTAAAACCAATGTGAAAGGCCTTAAATAACTGACACTAAAGGCCGGTTATGTAACCCTCCATTTGTTCCATCATCATTCAAACCATATCACCATACCACAATGTCACCAGAACCATTGGATGTTTAAAAGGTAAGACCATTGGTAGTTTACATAAGTAAACACTTTGGATAAACCACCTATGAAGTCCTTGATTTGCGCCCTATAAATATTCACCTTTTAACCCTAGACATCCCTTGATTAACAACACAAAAATTTCCACTGAGAGTAGGGTAAAACACACAATCGACTTTTCATTTAAAACAAGCCATCCATTGTCAACAAGTAAGCTCCTTAAGTTGATCACATAAATAAAACCATCTAAATCACATTATTTGGGCCAAAATATTACATTATCCATCATTCCAATTTAATGGAGGAATAAACATTATATCTTGACCATTGGGTCAAGTTCATATATTAAAACCATCAATTACAGTATAGGTTCGACCATTGCATCAAGTTACCCAAGAAACCATTGGTCTAAGGATTAATTGATGATACAACTATATAATTAACTCACAATAGGTTTTGGAGACCTGATCCACCATAATCAGTGACCATTAAGTCACCATAGGTTGTTAGATCAACACTATATTCATTAATCATCATCAAATATCAAACTAATATCACCATTGATTGATAGCATCATTAGGGTACTTGGTTGTTAATTACTAGGCTTCTAAATAGGCCAAAACATGACCTAAGGGGGTGAACGTAAGTTGACATGCTTGGTTACCACCATCCATTGTCATGAAGACAACACCATTGGGTTGTTGCAATGGTACCATCATCGGGTCATGGGTTTATAGAAGAAATAAGCTTAAAACCCTAAAATTGACCATTGGTTGATATGTTCTTAGCACCATAGGTTGTCAAACCAACCTAATAAAAGTCATATTATACCTTAGGAATAATTTACACATGATCAAAGGTTCATCTATAACTAAAATCAGAACAAGGAACATTATAAAAATCAAAATTCAAGTCAAGCATAGCTTTTTAATGCATGTATCATCATTTTTAAGCAAGAACATGATCTACAAAGCTTATGCTAAGCAATAAACGTGGAGAAAGTTATAAAACTTTCCTATAATGAGAATATGAAACCTCACATAGAAGAAAACTCAAGCAGGTAGGGTAGAAAATCCAAGAATAAGTTATGAATTTGTCCATCTAGCACCTTTCTTCATCAAATGAGTAAACCCTAAGCATAAGGAGCAAGAAAGCTAGGGTATTAGAGATTTGGAAAAATTTCTACCATGAAACAGAAAGGTTCCTACCTTAAGGAAGAAAATAACTTGCCTTGGTCGAAATCCCTAGAAGATGACCTTGGAAACCCTAGGTAGGGCTAAATGGAGCTCTAGGAGACCTTCTTCTCCAAAAAGAGGTTGTCTTATACCTTAGAGCACTTGGTTCCATAGAAAAACAGAGTGGATTCGTTGCTCCAGGTTAGATGAAAGAGAAAGCAAGAAAAGTTTCGAACTTGGGCAAGGAAGAGGTAAATATAGCCCATGGATAAGGATGGGAGTAAGCATGAGGTGTAAAAGTAGCTTCCCCATGCGTCTATGGCCTTAAACTATTAAGAATATACAAGCACACACACAAGTAGCTCCCCCACCATCCTTATAGACCTTCTTAGCTTTCCTTTGTCGAATTTCCCAGCCAATCACATAATTCATTAGTTGATAGCTACGAAAGGTAGCTCATCAGTGAAGGGCTAAACCCTAAAATACCCTTAAAGAAAATACCTTCAAACCAAGGATTAAATAGGTTACCCATTGCTCAAAAATCTCAAGAATGAATATAGAATATCCATGGAACATAATGAAAGTGATAAATTGCAAATAAAACCTCTCAATTGGGTAAATTACAGAAAAGACCAAAATGTGCACAAAATTGCATAACTTGCTCAAACAGTGTCCAAATTGGACCAAATTTGAAACGTAAGCTTGTATTATGATTTCAAACCATGTCACAACGTTATATTAGGGTTATAAGAATTCAAATATGGTATTTAAGCTTATTAAACTCATTAAGCAAGTTCAGGGGCCTTACATAAACAATGATTAATCTTGATTATTAATATAAATGATCCTCTACTCAATTTTATACTATTTACCTATGATAATAATGTTGTTGGTGGAGAGTTATATCTCTCACTGGGACTTTTTTCTCACCCTGTTGGTCCTAACATTTTTATGTAGACGTGAACGAGGAGGTCGAGACCGTACTGTAGAGGGATGACAACAGCAACATGGACAACAGTAACAACTCAGGTTGAGTGTGTTGTCTATTGTGTCTTGTAGATAGAAGTCATATGTGTCATATCTGTACTCTCAGGTCCTTGGGAGTTAGTATGTAATGGTTTTATAAACAATATGATATTTTTTCTTGTATGCCTTGAGGTTTTATGTTGCTTATGTATATGTTTGGGCAAAGCAACTAGTATATGATATCCTCGAGATGAGATGGTACAATGTATGTACAATGTGAACCATGATTTATATATTGATTTGGTTATTCCCTTAAAAGTTTCATGGCAATAGATCCTTTTGCAAAATGGTTTTAATTTTGAGTGATCTTCGTTAATTTGCTACTAATGGTTATTCAGTGTAATAACTGTGTGATTTCACTATCAGTTTGATAGCAGTCGTCACAATCTCTATAGCATCCCTGACCTGGTTATGCCATAACCCTGGAAGTTTTTATTAATTAAGTTATTTATAAACTTGTTTTAATCTTTTGAAAAGTAATTAAGACTCAACGAGAGTTTAATTTTCAAGTTTGAGTTTATTTGCAAAATATTTATGCATTATATGATTGTTTGGTTGTAAATTGCAATTTACCCAGGATTAGGGGTTATATTGCAATATGTCACATGTTGAACGTGCATCAAGTTATTTATCATCATAAGATAGCTAATGATTCAAAGGGGTGGCTTGTGGAAAGCCTAAGTTCCAAGTTGGAGCTTGTTTGAATAATGCTTGTGCCTTGTGTACCAATTTTGGTGCAAAATGCAATTTACCCGAAATGTAGGGTTGATATGCAAATTACCACCTCTAGAGTGTCCCTACTCTCTCTTATAATCATCTATAGGAGATATAAAGAAAAAGGCACCATGTTTGAAACATATTTGAGTGATGGTATTCTTGATGATGAAAAGACCAAGAAGAGTTGTATAGTTGAAACCCAAAAATGAGTTGTATTGAGTTGTAGAGCTTATATGGGAGTGTCTATTGGCCAAGAAGCCATAGAGGAGGTCCCATATCATTTTTTAAACTCTTGTCAATGGCCATGACGAGTAAGCACCTCAAGAAGGTGATGGATATCAGTTTACAACTTTCCTTGGAAAAGTTGTATCGGTATGTGAATAAAGTGATGTTGGGTTGAAATATCTTATTCAACAAGATAACTAATGGCCGAAATCTTATCCCTAGATTATCCCCAAGAGTTTTGCATGTCAGTATATATATATGTGAGCATGCAAGGACATGTGTCAACCCATGCATGGATATGTGTCACCTAGTAGTATAAGGTGATGACACCTCTTATGCACTCTCTCTCATGAGCCTCAATTATATGTACCACTTCGTTCACCTACTAGTGAAACTTTTCAAATCCTACAACTATCTTTCTCTTAGATATTGTGCATAGTAGTTGAGGAGCAAGGAGGATCTTGAGAATTAATATTAAGAGCAGTTGTGAACAAGTCTTGGATCTTTGATAAGTTCATCTTCAACCTTGGGAACGTGAAGCTTTAGAGGCTGGAGATTTGAATTTATTCTAGAGGAGGGTTATATAACTTGAACCCAATCATGTTAGTATTCACCTTCAATCTTGCTATACTTGTTGATCTACTTTTAATTTTGATTTTTCTTGAATGATTGATGATTCTTTGAGTTATAATAGTTGCATAGGATTGTTGTCCATGAACTAGAAGAGTAAGGGATGAAAGTCAAGAGATTGATGATGATGACATCATCATGGCACAAATTGATATTGGGTTGAAGAACCTCTAACCCGATATGGTAATGCAATCGAATACGGTGATATGAAATCTGTTATACCTTGGAACACCACACCCTTATCGTTTTGTACATTTGGGTTGGTTGAAAAATGACTAACAAGTTGTCTAGGTTGTCACTCAACACATGGTAGGTTAATACGTTGAAGGTTTGAAAAGGTATGCGAATAAGGGTCTAACTTGATATGCAAAACCCTACACCTGAGTAAACCGATATAAGTGACACACACTCACCTCTTGGACGATATGGTGGTAAGTACACACCTCTTGCGCGTTATGGTGGTAAGTACACACCTCTTGGATGATATGGTGATAAGCACACACCTCTTGGACGATATGGTGATAAGAATATACCTTTTGGATGATATGATGATAAGCACACGCCTCTTGGATGATATGGTGATAAGCACATACCTCTTTGATGATATGGTGATAACCACACACCTCTTAGATGATATGGTGGTAATCACAGACCTCTTGGATGATATGGCCATAAGCACAAACTTCTTGGATGATATGGTAGTAAGCATACAACTCTTGCATGATATGGTGGAAGCATCTCAAAACGAATATAGAGGTAAGCACCTCAAATCCGATATACTTGATTGAGTAACACATGAAGTGTGTTATGTCAAATGATACAGTAAGATGTAAGGAGTTTATTGAATTTTGATAAATGTAGGCCAAGGTACATTGAAAAAAGGGTGGAGCCAACTTAATAAAGTATGCTGTAATCAATATCCTAGTGAGGATGAGAGAGAAACTCATACTTTGTGTGATAATCGTTTGATGATAAATGATGAGAATAAACAAGTATGATTAAATAATTATGATATCAATGTATGCTCCTATATGTGTGGATCAATGAATTAGGGTATTGATTCTTGATAATATGAACCATAAACCCTTATCGGTTAAAAAGGGAAACCCTAACCCTAATAATGGGAATGTTGTATTTCTCTGGTATAGCATAGTGATGATATGTAATTGATATTGTTTTTATCATGAAATACTAACCATGTAGGTATCATGAGATGATGAGCATAGCCAAGTATAAGCTATTTTGTTTCATATGATATGGATTAAATGGTCCTTGTGAGCCATGTGAAATACTTGTGGAACAAGTATAATGTATACATTAATTTGAGGACCTAGAGGTAATAGTTACCTGATAAGAGGTGACAATGTTAAGTGATAAATTAAGGGTTTGAATACCCAGATCTAGCAATCATTATGATGATAATGTTAAGGGATGAGAATCCTCAGTAATGTAATAAGGGACTGAGATCTGGAGTGTTATGCATTCAATGTGTTTCAAAGATTATGAAAGTACTTGATAAATGTATTACACCTTTCTTTGTAACATCTATTATAATTCATAATTGTAACTTGATTGATGCTAAAAGATACTATAATGCACCTAATTAATCAAGTGGAACCTTATCATGTAGTTGCCCTGGCCATAGATCCATTTAGTGTCAAAATTTGTAGAATGGTGAAATGAGTTTAACTCAGAGAGCATATTTTTGAATATGTGGCGGTAATGGGCGAAAATATCCTTATGTTCAAATAGGGATTGTTGTGTGGTCTCCCTCATCATCATAAGATTATGGCTATATGCCATGACTCAATATTAATATACCGAGGATTGTTGTGTGGTCTCCCTAGAGAGAGTGCATGCTGTGGTTGTAACTCTATAATGAAGATGCCATTATACCCTGGCAAGATAATTGTAGTTTGACACATGATGACACTATCAATGGTCTCATGCTGACTGAGATAGGTGAGGTCTTGGAAGTCGACTCTTTTGACCTTGTATGGTAACGATGCTTTACGTAGCCATGGTCGGTTGGAGCATGAGTGGTATACCTCATCTCCTTAGGGCATAAGTGTGATTGTAAATATGTAATCAGTCGTGTAGCATATTTGATTAAGGATTGAATACAAAAACATTGGTTGATGTTACACTACTTTTATACATCTTAAATGGATAGATGTTATATGTGTTCTTCATATTCCTTATAAAGTGAATATATCATTTATTTCTCTATCATTGATAGTTGGATTACTTTAAAAGATGATATTTCTCTATTCTACTCATAAATAGTGATTAATCTTGATTATTAATATAAAAGATCCTTTTCTTTGTTTTATACTATTTACCTATGATAATAATGTTGTCGGTAGAGAGTTATATCTCTCGTTGGGACTTTTGTCTCACCCCGTTGGTCCCAACATTTTTAGGTGGACGTGGATGAGGAGGAAGAGACCGTACTATAGAGGGAGGACAACAACAATAGGGACAATAGTAATAGCTCAGGTTGAGTGTGTTGTCTGTCGTGTCTTGTAGATAGAAGTCCTATGTGTCGTCTATGTACTCTCAGGTCCTTGGGAGGTAGTACGTAATGGTTCTATAAATGATCTGAGATTTTGGCTTGTATGCCTCGAGGTTTTATGATGCTTATGTATATATTTGGGCAAAGCAACTAGTATATGATATCTTTGAGATGAGATGGTACAATGCATGTACAATGTGAACCGTGATGTATATATTGCTTTGGTTCTTCCCTTAATAGTTTCCTAGCAATGGATCTCATTGCAAAATAGTTTTAATTTTTAGTGATCTTGGTTAATCCATTGCTAATGGTTATTCTATATAATTACTTTGCGATTTGTCTTTCAGTTTAATAACGGTCATTACAAGTCTTGGTATCAAAGCCTAAGGTTCACTGAGTCTATAGAGACATATGATTAAGGTTGTTGAGTCTGATCTAGTGTCCTCCAGTTTATCTTATAGTGACTTCTGCTCATATACGAGAAGAAGTAAAGCTGAAAGATGGCTGGAGCACACGAAGAACATGTTGTTGAGAGTAGTATTGTTGCACCAAGAGGAGGTGCAAGGGATCAGGCAAGAGAGGAATCAGTGCCTGAGAATCTTCATCTTGATGAAGCCATGCTAGAAAACCCAACCTTTCATGGTCTTTTCGGGTAGTTCATCACCATAATAACACATATGGTAGACCGGATGCCAGCACCAGCACCTAGGGAACCAATTCCCAATGAGGGACATGTGTCTAGTAAGACCTTTAAGAAGTTACGCCAGGTAGGGGCCATCGAATATGCCGGTACAATTGGCCCAGAAGACACAAATTTATGGCTCATTGAGCTAGAAGAAGCCTTTACAATCCTTAGCATCCCAGAAACTGATAAAGTTAGGCATGTTGTATATCTTTTAAAAGGAAGCGATGGCCATTGGTGGGCCATTGAAGAAGAGAAAAGACCTGATGTTGAGGTCAGATGGGAGGAGTTCTGACATGAGTTTATCAGTAGATACTTTCCTAGGACTTATCTGGATGAGAAAATCTCACAGTTTGAGTGTATTAAGAAAGGTCCAATGAATATTAGTGAGTATGAAGCTAAGTTCATGGAGCTTCTATGGTTTTTTCCACACATGGCTACTACGAAGGAGGTGAGGATTCAACGTTTTGAGAAGGGTCTCAATGCTGAGTTATCAATAGCTGTAACTGCTTTAGAGAATAGAGAGAGTTTTTCCACCTTTGTGGAGTCAGTTAGGTGGATAGAGAGGTCTGTGACTAAGAAATGCGAGGCTAACACTTAGAAAGGACCTACCCAGTTCCAAGGATAGAGTTCTAGAAGTTTCAAGAACCAAGGTTTCTTGCACCATTAGCACCACATAGGTTCAATGAACAGACGCAATGGACGTCAAGCAAGGGTAGAGGTCATAGTTTTCTACCAAGTGGATCCCATAGTACGACATCAATGTCAGTAACAGGACCATCTAGACCACAATAGGACAGAAACTACTTCAAGTGTGGGTAGATAGGACATACGATAAGGGATTGTCCAGTTAGAGACATGGAGGTAACCCAACCACCAAGACAGAGTCAACAAGGCTCTTTGAGGCAATAGTTTAGTAGTGGCACACAAGGATGTGGACATGCATCCCAAGTAGGTTCATCTACACCAAACAACAGAGCACGGAGTCGGCAACAAGTAATGGCGAGATTGTATGCAATGAATCAACTTGAGGTAGTAGTCAATCCATGAGTCGTGACAAGTCAAATGCAATTTTTTCATTCTGATTTGTCTTCATCCTACTTCGTATCTGTTTTGATTGATCCGGGTGCTACACATTCCTTTATCACTTAAGAAGTGATTCATGACTGCAATATGACTGTCAGTCGTAGAGACGGTAATCTATTATTAGAAACTCTGTTAGTCATATCTACAATGTTGGGGGTGGTATGTTCTTTCTTTTTCAGAACACAACATTCAATGGATCTTATACCACTTGAGATGTACGGGTTTGATGTAATTCTTGGGATGGATACCCTAGAAAAGTATAAGGTTGTCTTGGATTGTGGTTCCAAGAAAGATATGTTCATGGACAGTGATGAGACATGGGTCTTTCCGAGGGATAAAAAGATTCCTCCAACCTATCTAGTATCAACAATGGCAGCTGAGAGACTGATGCAACAAGGATGTGAAGCATTCTTGGAACATGTGGTAGATACCAAAGATGAAAATCCTAGTCCTCCTGAAGTTCCTGTTGTAAGGGAATTCAAGGATGTGTTTCCTGAATAATTTCCAGATATTCATCCACCTTGAGAGATTTATTTCAATATTAATCTAATTCTGGGTACGCAACACATAGCCCAAACACCTTATAGGATGGTTCCTGTAGAGATGCTAGAATTCAAGAAACAGTTACAGGAGTTGCTTGAGAAAGGTTTCATTCGACTGAGTACTTCTCCATGGGGTTCTCCAGTTCTTTTTGTTAAAAATATGGATGGGTCTATGAGGTTATGCATAGACTATAGACATCTTAACAAGGTGACTAAAAGAACAAATATCCTCTACCAAGGATAGATGATCTATTTGACCTGTTGCATGGTGCAATAATGTTCTCTAAGATAGATCTAAGGTCAAGATATCATCAGTTACGTATCAAGGAGAGTGACATACCTAAATCAGCCTTTAGGGCAAGGTACGATCATTATGAGTTTGTAGTTATGTCGTTTGGACTAACTAATGCACCAACTACATTCATGGAGTTGATGAATAGAATCTTCCAGCCATTCCTTGATCAATTCATAGTGGTCTTCATAGACGAAATCCTAATATACAATAGAGATGGTCAACAACATGAACAACACCTTCGTCAAGCCTTGACTTTGTTGAGACATCACAAGCTATATGCTAAGTTTGGCAAGTGCGAGTTCTGGTTGTCAGAAGTGTCTTTCCTAGGACACATCATATCTGCTTCAGGAATTCATTTTGATCCACAAAAAGTGGAGTCTGTTTTAGAGTGGGAACAACCCAAGACACCAACTGAGTTTTGTAGTTTCTTAGATCCGATAGGTTACTACAAAAGGTTTATTAAAGACTTTAGTTTTGTAGCATTACCCCTAACTAGATTGACCAGGAAGGAGGTTCCTTTTGTTTGGAATGACAAGTTTTAGTGTTCTTTCTAGTTGTTGAATGAAAGGTTGACTAGTGCACCTGTGTTGGTTTTACCTGAGTAGGGAAAGGGATACATTATTTTTTGTGATGCCTCTAAGAATGGTGTAGGAGGTGTGCTGATGCAGAGTGATCATGTAGTTTTGTTTGCTTTTTGATTGCTTAATAAACACGAAAAGAATTATCCGACGCATGATCTAGAGTAAACTACAGTGGTCCACACATTGAAGATTTGGAGGCATTATCTTTATGGAGAAATGTGTCTGATTTTCACAGACCATAAAAACTTAAAGTACATCTTCTCACAACACGAGTTGAATATGAGACATCACCGCTGGATGGAATTAATCAAGGACTACGATTGTAATATTGATTATCATCTAGGAAAAGATAATGTAGTAGTAGATGCACTAAGTAGACAATATTCATCTCCACCCATAGATAAAGCACAGTTGAATTCTTTAATGTGCTTTAAATGGGACGTGTTTGTCTCTTTGGGACAAATAAATGCACATTTAAAAGTATCTTTATTAGATGAATTGCTGGCCAAGATGCATGTGAAACCTACTATGAGACAATAGATTAAAGAGGCACAATAGGATGATACTATGATTCAACAGATCATGTTAGACTATGGTAGTGAGAAACATGAAGGTTTTCGTGAGTTAGAGGATGAGGTAGTCTGTTACCAGGGTAGGATGGTAGTACCTAATGTCAATGACTTAAGAAAGATAGTTATGGAGGAAGCTCATTCATTAATGTATGAAATGCATCTATGGAGTACTAAAATTTATCATAACTTAAAAGATAGGTATTGGTGACCTGGTTTGAAGAAGGATGTAGTTGAGTTTGTTATGCGGTGTCTAGTGTGTCAGCAAGTCAAATCAGAACACCAGAAGCCAGTAGGAACATTGCAACCCTTACCTATACCGTAGTTGTGAGAACCCGTTACACAAAATGAGATTACTTAAAACATAAAACACAATCTATCACTAATTAATCACACACCCAAAAATATGAGTAAATTAAAATTGATTCCAACATCAACACCCACTCAAAAACATTTTCATAAGAGCCCAACATCTTTCTTGTATCCATATTATGCCAAGAATTTGATACATATTATTCTATCATCTTAGCCACAACTTATATATACAGGAGAACATTAATTGTATATGCCACACAAAAAAGAATTAATATGCTAATAAAAGTCTGATTTATTTGAAACACCATATACAAATATTTTCTCACCCAGACCTGAGAGAACATGGACGACTCTAGGACACACTAGACATCTAATCAACTTTATCAAAGAATCATTACTATAGCAACTCTTTGCTGCCACATGTTTATTTTTTTCACTTCTAATTACCTAAAAAAAGTGACAAACCACAAGGGTGAGACCCATGTCCCAGCAAGAGATATAACCTCCAACAATAATTATTGATAACAACATTTTAAAGTAATTAAATAGTTAAGTAGTTTAATCAGATATAAAAAATAATATCAACAATACTGATTATTAACAAAACACATAAAGAAGCAGATAATAAGTATCATCATTATCTAGACTATCATCCTTTATCTTGTTGACAATATAAGCAATTCAGTAGCATATGCATATCTAGAATCATGAGCATGTCTAGTAACATAGCATAGCTAACAACATGAGCATGTCTAATTGATTGAACATATCAACATCATAAGAAGAGATAACAACATAAGAACAACTATCTGGATAAGCATGATTAGCAGTATATGCATCTCTAGTTACAAAGGCATGGCTAGCATGCTAAACATAACTAACATGATGAGATAGCTAGCATCATGATTATAATCAGTATTATCAGTATAATTATCAACACACGCATAGCTATTGTATGTACGCATCTACAATGTTAAGCATATCCGCAACCTAAGTATATCTACTATCTCTTTATTGCACTAAGCATCATCTTTATGCAAAGATAACAAACAAAGGTCATCATCCAATGTGAAACGTTGTGTATAACCCTAAAAAAATATGCTACACTGTTGTATTACATATTTTATTATGCCCTGGGGAATTTGAATCATACCATTCAAAGTCCAACTGACCCCTGCAAAGGGTTATTCAGTTCCGTACAAGATCTAGGAGTGTCAGTATCCTAAGAACTCTTCCCCTCGGTTAGTATGAGTAAAAGGCAGTGACATACCAGTCAAAGCTGCCACCAAAATGACATATAGTCAAGTTGAATAACCACTAGTCCACCCTTGGCATAGGTCACGACACTAGAAACTAGGGTATACAAAACCCAATCACTGAGGTACAACTGCAGTTTTCCTCTAATCACATCATGTTATAATCACTGAGACACGACCGTAGCCATTATCAATCACATAAGATGTATGAGGCATGACCATAGCCAGCCTCCACAATCTGCATTGTGGATGACAAGGATATATTCTCAACCTACCACCCCCACATACTCAACAATATGCGGTCTGAGTTTCCCTTCGGAATACTTGTTTCACCATCCAGCAAGTTTTGACACTGAAGATGGCTCTACGACACATGGCACTATATGATTAGAGTTGCACTTGATTAGTTATGCCAAGTGGGTGCATTAAGGCTACATCAAACAAGTGGACATACAAACCCTAATTCACTTCTAGCAAGCATATAAATATCACAACATGAAAAGATATAAAATGTGTGAAACATAATTTCTCATCTCGTCATCACATGGTACTATTCACTTGTCATTCATGAGACCAAACTAGTCATCATGCTATCACAAGATATAAATCCTTTTTACAATATCACATGGTATCAACCCTTATCAACATAAGAGGATTAAAACTCATTCAGGGCTCAACCAAGCCCAAAGGTCATTCAGACTGTCATACTATTTCCTACAAGATCATCATTATATTTGCATGCCTTATAACAAGGCTCAACAACATCACTTACATATAATATACCAGATCAACACAGTATTGCATTAATGAGCTAGGATATATTCATAAACAATCATAGATGGGTTATATTAACATTAAGATCATTCCTTTATCACATCAACATGCAAGGAATCTAGATATGATTAACCTCATCATATTCATAATGCACATGTTTAACATAAGAAAGTATCAACCATGCGGCTATGATAACCACCAATTAATATATTAAGGTTATGATCATATTAAGGAGGTTACTCCAACATAATTCCATCATATAAGAATGTTAAACATGAATACCCATCTTTATCTATTTGCATTAGAGTTAGGTTCAACATCGTAAATTATATCAATATTACCAATCAACACTTATACTCAAACCCTAACTCATGGCATCCCCATTGGATCATGTATGCATAAGATGAAGCATCCCCATCACATTCCATACTATTATCAAGTATGAACCCACACATAAATCAAGGTGTAACCATTGGGTTATAGCATATTAGGGTTTCAACAACATTAACATAGTACTTCATGATTGTATTAGTCATTCAAGGACTATTTGTACCCAATTACCATCATTTAGTTATATTAAAGCTAGGTATAACAAGCTATACCTAATTAGGATTACATATCAACATAATATGATTATAATCCCTTATATTCATATGAGTGAATAGGAACAACTACCTTATTAAGGGTAACCCTCCATTTGCTCCATCATTATTCAACCCATATCACCATACCACAATGGCACCCAAAACCATTGGATGTTTAAAAGGTAAGACCATTGGTTATTTTCATAAGTAAACACCTTAAATAAACCACATATGAAGTCCTTGATTTTTTCTCTATAAATACTCACCATCTAACCCTAGACATCCCTTAATTAACAATACAAAAAGTTCCACTGAGAGCAGAGTAAAACCCACAATCGACTATTCGTTTAAAACAAGCCATCCATTGTCAACAAGTAAGCTCCTTAAGTTGATCATATAAAGGAAACCATGTAAATCAAATTATTAGGACAAACATATTACATTATCCATCATTCAACTTTATTGGAGGAATAAACATTATATATTGACAATTGGGTCAAGTTCATATATTAAAACCAACAATTACAGTATCGGTCCGACCATTACATCAAGTTACCCAAGAAACCATTGGTCTAAGGCTTAATTGATGCTACAACTGTATGCTTAACTCACCATAGGTTTTGGAGACCTGATCCACCATCATTAGTGACCATTAAGTCACCATAGGTTGTTAGATCAGCACTGTATTCATTAATTAGCATCAAATATCAAACTAATATCATCATTGATTGATAACAACATTAGTGTACTTAGTTGTTAATCACTAGGCTTCTAATTAGGCCAAAACATGAACTAAGGGGTGAACGTCAGTTGAAACCCTTGGTTACCACCATTAATTGTCATGAAGACAACACCATAGGTTTGTTGCAATGGTACCATCTTCGGGTCATGGGTTTATAGAAGAAATCAGCTTAAAACCCTAAAATTGACCATTGGTTGATAGGTGCTTAGCACCATAGGTTGTCAAACCAACCTGATACAAGTCATATTATACTTTAGGAATAACATACACATGATCATAGGTTCATCTATAACTGAATTCAGAACAAGGTACATTATAAAAATTGAAATCCAAGTCAATCATAGCTTTTTAGTGTATGGATCATCATTTTCAAGCAAGAACATGATCTAGAAAGCTTATGGTAAGCAATAAACGTGGAGCAAGTTATAAAAATTGCCTCTAATGAGAAGATCAAACCCAACATAGAAGAAAGAAAATCCAAGAATAAGCTATGAACTTGTCCATCTAGCACCTTTCTTCATCAAATGAGCAAACCCTAAGCATAAGGAGCAAGAAAGGTAGGGTTTTAGAGCTTTAGAGCAATTGCTACCATGGAACAGTGATGTTACGACCTAGAGGAAGGTCTAAGGAAGGATAAGAGCAAGATAAATGGAGAAGGAAGGAAGAAAATAGCTTTCCTTGATCGAAATCCCTAGAAAATGACCTTAGAAACCCTAGGTAGGGCTAAATGGAGGTCTAGGAGACCTTCTTCTCCACAAAGAGGTCATATTCTACCATAGAGCACTTGGTTCCATAGAAAAATAGAGTGGAGTCGTTTATCCAGATTAGAGGAAAGAGAAAGAAAGCAAAGTTTCATACTTGGGCAAGGAAGAGGTAAATATAGCCCATGGATAAGGATGGAAGCAAGCGTGAGGTGTAAAAGTAGTTCCCCATGTTTCTATGGCCTTTTAACTATTAAGAATATACAAGAACACACACAAGAAGATCCCCCACTATCCTTATAGACCTTCTTAGCTTTCCTTTGTCAAATTTCCGAGCCAATCACATAATTCATTAGTTGATAGCTACTAATGGTAGCTCATCCGTGAAGGGGTAAACCCTAAAATACCCTTAGAGAAAACACCTTCAAAACAAGGTTTAAATAGGTGCCACATGGCTCAAAAAGATCAAGAATGATTATAAAATATACAAGGAACATAATTCAAGTGATAAATTTCAAATAAAACATATCAATTGCGTAAATTGCAGAAAAGTCCAAAATGTGCATAAAAGTCCATAACTTGCTCATACAATCTCCAAAATGGACCAAATTTGAAACTTAAGCTTGTATTATGATTTCAAAGAATATACTATTGTTTTATTAGGGTTCTAATCATTCAATTATGGTAATTAAGCTTATTAAATAAGCAAGTTTAGGGGCCTTACAACTATAAACCCCTAATTGGGATTTCACCCCCAAAGTCCAAGGTAAACAAAGATGGGTACTTCCTTTGCACCACATCCTATTACCTTCACATGGTTACTTTCATATCATGGTGATGTCACATAATTCATACATATAACCTCTTGGGTCAGCACAAAAACCCCCACCTAAGAAGACAATCTCAATATGGAATGTAGAAACTTGTTGTGTCATCTATACAACACTAGTAGTAATGTTCAACTTTCAATTCTATCTATCATCCTAAAATTATATCTATTGTATCAACATATTACTCAAAATTCATACTTCCAAGATTTTTACCAATCTTGACATGTGTCCCATACCTTTCCTTGAAGCATATAAAAAAAAGTGATGTATCCATCCTATTTTTTTCTAGATACACTGACACTGGAACACTTGTCAGTTCTTTTTTAACATCAAAAGAAATGCTGATGTTGGCCCCTATCATTCCATACAAGGAAACATCATTCCTAGTCCCAATGAAGGACCCGGGTTCAAACCTCATTGAAGGCACTTTGTGAACGGCAATCCATGTTGATTAGGCATGAGAGGAGGGTGACCGGACCACACCCTCTCATGCCTCAAGAGTTTACAATGTCGAGCTCGCCCGGGGTGGGTTTTTTCGGTCACCAAAAAAAAACATCATTCCTAGTCAACCTTGTTAGGGGTGAAAAAACAACACTATCTTCACCTTACTAGGATTTATACAACCTACTTAGAAGACATAGCATGATCCCATAAAGAAATGTAATCAACCCCATATCACTCTTGTTCAACTTATCTCATAGTTATTGATGCTTCGGCAACCCTAAGGTTTTTGAAGAAATATTTATCATATTTTTTACCATATTTGAAATACTTTGACATGTCATCATTCAAAGATTGATATAACTTGTATGACATGACTGCAACACTCTATTCCTCCTATTCATAAATTCTAATTGTACATTAGTTAGTCTAAAGGACAACTCTAAACTCATCATGGTCATGTGAATTATGTCATCCAATCTAACTCTTATGCATTGATATTTGATCATAGGTTTATCTTAAAGGAACATGATATCACATATCTATTAACCAACAAACCATCTATCCTTGATAGTGGTCTTGCCCAGCTCTTACTGAACCATACACAACATTATAGAATCACTTTTGTTTTTCCTTCCAAACAACATTTAGAGGGTCATCATCAACTCTCTCTCCCTCTCTCTCTATGGAAGAGGAATACTTGGAATGTTCATTTAATAAACATATCCAACCGTCACATATTTCTCATATTATTAATACATCTTGGATACTAGGATTCATTCCCTTGGTATCCAGCTCATGTGCTATAAGTAACTCACATCCTTATATCATCTACTTTTACCAACATAACAAATATCAAGACATATCAGAGGATTCTTCCTAATTATTGGAAGGCTCAAAAGAAAAATCATCACAAACTTTATGAACTTGGAACCATAGTCCAAAAAACCTTATGCTATAATAATTTATCACCCTCTTGTTTACAAAGACTCCACACATAACAAGTGGTAATGATCCACTTGAAAGTTGTGCACTGGAAAGAAAAGACACAAAGGGAAACACACTTCCCACATCATAGCAACATTGTTCAAGGTCACTAGCAAAAAGGTAACCAATTCTATTTTCATTATGCAAGTTACAACTTCTTATATATCATTTTACCTTTTTCATTTCAGGTTTCTTGCCATTAGCATAGGAATCATCATGATTAACATATGTCATTACTCCTTCCTTGACGACTATTTATAACACTTGGTATGTTCTCTTATTCTATTGTGTTTTTCTACCACTTATCTATAGGTAAATCATCATATTCCACATTTTCTTCATTAAATCGGGATCATCTCCCTTAATTTCTTTCACATGCCATGATGATTTTTCATTAACAATTTCTTACACACATAGGTTGGTCTGAGATTAACTCAGGTTCCACCTTATTTCTTTGTCATTGTTCCCATTCATCTTATCATTTTGTACTTGTTATAGGAGTTCTCTCTATCTTATGTGGATTTCATACCTTGATTCACTTTATAAGCATAGACTTGTTTGTCTTTTACTTTATTATCTTCTTGAATAACATCTTCAAAGAACTCTTTTCCTTATTTGTATTCATATTTAGTTTTCATGGTGTTGTATATTTCTCTTATAGCTACCAAACATTCAAGTTTTGATAGATAATGATGCAATTATCATCTTCTTTAAGGTAGGATTAAGATATTCACACCATGATTTCTTATTCGTTATGCTCTTTAGATTGTCTCACAATGACTACTTGATCAGAGTAATCAGAAATATAACAATCTAAGAGTTCCATACGTACCTTTTCTTCAATAATTGAATACCTGGCCAGGGCACCCAAATACTAAGATTACGCAGTATGCACCATATTTTTATGTCATATTCCTAACTTAGACATCATCCTAGTCCTAAGTCCTAGTGTCCCTAAAGACTAAGTGAACCTAAATCTCTAATACCAACTTTTGAGAACCTGTTACACTAAATGAGATTAATCAAAACATAAAACACAATCAATCACAAATTAATCACATACCCAAAAATATGGGTAAATTAAAACTGATTTCAACATCAACACCCATTCAAAAACATTTGCATAAGAGCCCGACATCTTTCTTGTATCCATATTATGCCAAGAATTTG
Organism: Alisma plantago-aquatica; assembly: GCA_963693085.1. NCBI lineage: Eukaryota > Viridiplantae > Streptophyta > Magnoliopsida > Alismatales > Alismataceae > Alisma > Alisma plantago-aquatica. The sequence continues at coordinate 344,695,975 of OY856415.1, forward strand.
ATACAAATTTTTCTATCATCTTAGCCACAACATATATATACAGAAGAACAATAATCTTATATGCCACACAAACAAGCATTAATATGCTAACAAAAGTCCGATTTATATGAAACACCATATACAAACTTTTTCTCGCCCAGACCTAAGAGTACATAGACGAATCTAGGACACACTAGACATCTAATAAACTTTATCAAAGATTTATTACTATAGCTCCTCTTTGCTGCCACATGTTTGTTTTCGTCACATCGGATTACCTAAAAAAAATGTGGTGAACCACAAGGGTGAGACCCATGTCCCAGCAAGAGATATAACCTCCAACAATGTTTATTGATTACAACATTTTTAAGTAATTAAATAGTTAAGTAGTTTAATCAGATATAATAAATAATATCAGCAATATTGATGATTAACAAAATATATAAAGAAGCAAATACTAACTATCATCATTAGCCAGACTATCATCCTTTATCTTGTTGACAATATAAGCAATTCAGTAGCATATGCATATCTAGCATCATGAGCAAGTCTAGTAACATAGCATAGATAACAACATGGGCATGTATAATTGAATGAATATATCAACATCATAAGAAGAGCTAACAACATAAGCAGACCAAGATGGTTAGACACTCAGTTTGTTAGAGAGAGGTCCCAGGATCGAGCCCAGGCCACGTGATGAATAGAATGGCCAATTTAAAAACAAAACACTATCTGGTTAAGCATGATTAGCAATATATGCATCTCTAGTTGCATAGGCATGGCTAGCATGGTAAACATAACTAACAACATGAGATAGCTAGCATCATGATTATAATTAGTACTAGAAGTATAATTATCAACACAAGCATAGCTGTTGTATGTACGCATTTATAATCTTAAGCATATCCACAACCTAAGTATATCTACTATCTCTTAATTATATTAAGCATCATCTTTATGAAAATATAACAAACAAGGGTTATCATCCAATGTGAAATGTTGTGTATAACCCTAAATAAATATGCTACATGGCTGTATTACATATTTTATTATGCCTTGGGGAATTTGAATCCTACCATTCAAAGTCCAACCGACCCCTGCGAAGGGTTATTCTGTTCTGTACAAGATCTAGGAGTGCTGGTATCCTAAGATCTCTTCCCCTCGGTTAGTACTAGTAAAAGGCAGTGACATATCAGTCAAAGTTGCCACCATAGTGGCATATAGTCAAGCTGAATAACCACTAGTTTGCCCTTGGTACAGGTCACAACACAAGAAACTAGGGTATACAAAACCCAATCACTGAGGTACAACCACAGTTGTCCTCTGATCACATCATGTTATAATCACCAAGACACGACCGTAGCCATTCTCAATCACATGATATGTATGAGGCATGACCATAGACAACCTCCACAATCTGCATTGTAGATGACAAGGATATATCCTCAACCTGCTCCCCCACATACTCAACAATATGTGCTATAAGTTTCTCTTAGGAATACTCGTTTCACCATCCAACAAGTTCTGACACTAAAGATGGCTCTATGGTACAGGGCACTACATGATTAGAGTTGCACTTGATTAGTTATGACAATTGGGTGAATTAAGGCTGCATCAAACAAGTGGACATACAAACCCTAATTCACTTCTAGCAAGAATATAAATATCACAACTTTGAAAAGATATAAAATGTGTGAAACATAATTTCTCATCTCATCATCACATGGTACTATTCACTTGCCATTCATGAGACCATACTAGTCATCATACTATCACAAGATATAAATCCTTTTTACAATATCATAGGGTATCAACCCTTATCAACATAAGAGGATTACACCTCATTTAGGGCTCAACCATGCCCAAAGGTCATTAAGACCATCATACTATTTCCTGCATGATCATCATTATCTTTGCATGCCTTATTATAAGGCTCAACAACATCACTTACATACAGTATACCGGATCAACACAATATTGCATTAATGAGATAGGAGATATTCATAAAAATTCATAGTAGGGTTATATTAAAATTAAGAACATTCCTTTATAACATCAACATGCAAGGAATCTAGATATGATTAGCCCTCATCATATTCATAATGTACATGTTTATCATAAGAGTATTAACCATGCGACTATGATAACCGCCAATTAACATATTAAGGTTATGATCATATTAAGGAGGTTGTTTCACAAAAATTCCATCATATAAGAATGTTAAACATGAATACTCATCTGTATCTATTTTCATTAGAGTTAGGTTTAACATGATAAATGATATCAATGTTACTAATCACCACTTATATTCAAACCCTAACTCACGACATTCCCATTGGATCATGGATGCATAAGATGAAGCATCACCATCACATTCCATACTATTCTCAAGTATGAAACCACACATAAATCAAGGTGTAACCATTTGGTTATAGCATACTAGGGTTTCAACAACATTAACATAGTACTTCATGATTCTATTAGTCATTCAAGGACTATTCATACCCAATTACCATCATTTAGTTATATTAAAGCTAGGTATAACAAGCTATACCTCATTAGGGTTAGATATCAATACAATACAATTATAATCCCTTCTATTCATATGAGTGAATAGGTAAGACTACCTTATTTAGGGTAACCCTCCATTTGTTCCATCATTATTCAACCCATATCACCATACCACAATGTCACCCAGAACCATTGGATCTTAAAAGGTAAGACCATGGGTTGTTTACATAAGTAAACACCTTGAATAAACCACCTATGAAGTCCTTGATTTGTTTTCTATAAAGATTCATCATCTCACCCTAGACATCCCTTGATTAACAACACCAAAACCTCCACTGAGAGTAGGGTAAAACTCACAATCGATTGTTCACTTAAAACAAGCCATCCTTTGTCAACAAGTAAGCTCCTTAATTCGATCATATAAAGGAAACCAACTAAATGAAATTATTAGGACCAGAATAGTACATTAGACATCATTCCACTTTATTGGAGGAATAAACATTATATCTTGACCATAGGGTCAAGTTCATATATTAAAACCATCAATTATAGTATAGGTCCAACCATTGCATCACGTTACCCAAGAAACCATTAGTCTAAGGCTTAATTGACACTACAACTGTATGATTAACTCACCATAGGTTTTGCAAACCTGATCCACCATCATTAGTGACCATTAAGTCACCATAGGTTGTCAGATCAGCACTATATTCATTAATCAACATCAAATATCAAACTAATATCACCATTGATTGATAGCATCATTAGGGTACTTAGTTGTTAATCACTAGGCTTCTAATTAGGACAAAACATGACCTAAGGGGTGAATGTAACATCCCTGACCTGGGTTATGAGTTAACCCTAGGTGTTTTGCCTAAATATGTAATTAAATCTTTGTGATTAACTCTGAGCATGTAATTAAGTTTCTCAGAAACATATATTTCAGTAATTGCTCCTTTTTATTTAAAGATTGTAGCATTGTTTTGATATACAGGGACCTATGTGCAATTTACCCAGTTGAAAGAGTTATCTTGCAATTTGCACATAATGAGATGTTCCTCTGATGTTGAGACATCATGAGAATCTTTTTGGAAAAGTTTGAGGGATTTCCCAAGCTTGGGCACCAAGGTGCAGCTGTAGAAGCAATCCCGGTGCTTGAAACCCTAATTTGGGGTAAAATGAAATTTGCCCAAATTAAGGGATGCAATTTGTAAAATATATCATCTAATGTATCTTTTAGAACTCTTGTCATCATTTAGAGAAGAAATGATGAGGAAGTCACCTCAATTGAATTATTAAGTTATGAAATATACCTTGTGATTGAATAATCAGGGTATATGTACAATATCCCTTTTTATGTATGTACCTTAGTATTAGATTGATCTTCTTTGCACTCTTTTTCTAGACCTTAAGAGAAGTTTTGTCCTTAGAATAAAGAGTAAGGGACGAGCAAGTAATGAAGGAAGGACCTAGTTGTATTTATGGGAAACTTGTGGGCCTTTAATGAAACCTCACCCATGTATATATACACTTTACCTTTCAAGCAAAGGAACCTTTCCTTCGTGCATATCATTGTTTCCCTTTGCTTGGCCGACTAAGGACTGTCTTGGAGCTCAAGAGGAACGACCAAGGGTGCAAGGTAGGTTTGAATCTCTCTTCTTATCTAATTCCATGGTTAGAACTCGAATTCAAGGTCAATTTGGTGACTAACTCACGAAACCCTATCTTTCTAGCCATCTCTTTCTCATTTTTCCTGGGAGTTTTCACCTTGGCCAACCTGTGGGAACTCAAGGACGCCATTAGAGCTTGGAGCTTGAAAGCTTGGAGCTCAGGAAGCAAGCTTTAGGCGGGTTTTATAACTCTAAACCCATGCTTTACTATATACATCTCTTATATGCGGTTAGATGATAGTTCTTCATATTTCCCTACTTTTCTTTGCTATTTTTGCAAGCAAATCCATGGGATATCCGTACTGTTCTTGAGCTAGGAGATGCAGGCGTGATTTCCAAGAAAAACCCACCGCTTTTCACTTTCTTAAACGGTCTCACCAGTTTGCTCTCTCGGTCTCAAGACCGCGAGGTGAGCAAACGGTCTCGAGACCGCGACAAGGAAAACGGTCTTCAAGACCGTTTGGCCCCGTTGACCGAGCGTGGACCATATAAGAAATCTGTTCCTAATTATACAGGCTAATCACCCTCAAAATTGGAGAGGCTAACTTCAAAGGAATCGGGAGATATGACCTTTTTTAGTAACAACTTTAATTGAATTTATTCCTGATTTTCAAACGGTCTGAAATTGCCTTTTTGGGAAAACGGTCTCAAGACCGTGTAAGGTCGTTGACCAAGCGTTGACCATATAAAATTACTGTTCAAAATTATGTTAATTAACAACTCACCAAGTTTAATGGTCTAATTCCAAACGAGCTAAGAGTTGAAGGGTGATTACTAGGGCTAACCCTAGATGAAATCAATACTGAAATTATGGTGACCTAATTAGGGTTTTTAGGGTTGATTGACCTAAACGGTCTCAAGACCATTTGAGGGTCATCCAAATGGTCTCAAGACCGCGAGGGCAATCAACCATGACCGTTTGGAGGTCTGGGGTCAAGAATAATTGACCAATTAAGGACCCAATTTCAATAAGTTATCAAATTAATCAAAATTCTGATTTTGTGATCAATCATGGTTCAACCCCTATCAAATCACATTAGATCTTGATGAAATCTTGGGACAACGGTCTCAAGACCATGTGGAGTCCACCCACATGATCTCAAGACCGTTTGGGCCAAGTTTGGGCCCAATTGGAGCTCAATTGAAGGGTTCAACCTTGTGTCGATGCACATTGATGAGTGTTGAAGGGTGAACATTGATAGACCCTAATTGAATCGCTTTCAACCCTAATTGGTCAACAATTGAGGGTCAATTGAATGACCAATTGGTTTAGCATAATCTTAATTAACCCAATTCATAAGTGGCCAACATAACTCTGACCTTTTGAGGGCTTCAACATGGGTTAACATTATCGGGTGTATCATTAAATCTTGTTGAAGGTCCAAGCGGCTGAGACCATGAGAGCCTCACAGTCTCAAGACCGTGAGAGGGCTCGCGGTCTCAAGACCGAGAGGGGGCTCACAGTCTCAAGACCGAGAGGGGCCTCGCGGTCTTAGGGTCAAAGAAGGGTAAACGGTCTTCATGATCCTCGCGGTCTTAACCTCAAGTTGAGTCTTCGCGGTCTTGAATCAATGGAGGGCTCGCGGTCTTGGAGGAGGAAGAGGCCTCGCGGTCCTGAGGTCAAAGGTGACCAAACGGTCTACACATCCTCGCGGTCCTGATGTCAATTGGTAAAAAGGTCAACTCAACCAATGGGTCTCAAATCGATCGAGGGTCGATGGTTGAGATCGATCAAGATAATTCAAGGTTGACTTCTTTCAATCAATTGATGATATAAATGGTTCAATGTTGCCCTAATCAAACCCTAAAGATAACCTAGGATATTAAGGGGTTAATGGACTAAGGTTTTGACCATGATGATGATCAATGGGGTGAATTACCAAAATATCCCTGAAGGGTAAATTAAGTAATACCTTGATTAAATCAAACCCTAATCACATGATGGTGATGTTTTGGGCTATGTTAGCCTATGATGACTTAATCCGACCTGATCTAGAGTGATGTTGACATCACCTAACTTTATGATGAGAGAGAAAGTACTTATAGAGAGATAAAGTACTTCGAGAGAGAGAAAGTACTTCTATAGAGAGAAAGTACCCTTTTCAGGTGAAAACTCAGTTAAAGCATCTCCAATGCACAGGAATGAGTATAACTAGGGTATGATCCACCTATCTGAGATCATAGAAACACTAATTATGATAAATGATGAACCTTTAACTAATCTAAGAGCATCAATGAAGATGTTACTCATACATGATGATGTTATGAGTTCAATTCACCTTAATGTGAATAGTAAACCCTAATTCAAGGGTGATGACATATAATGTGAATAGTAAACCCTAATTCAAGGGTAATGGCATGCTTTTGAGTATTAAACTCTATTTGATGTGAATTAGAGATTTAATTCTTATGACAAGAGTAGGAAGTATATTCCTTATTTTGTATTACCTTTATCAGTTGAATTAACCATGCAGGTTCAGATATGAAGGTGATCATATCCAGGTATGGATGTTAATGTTATATTCATTGAAGGCATGTTGTTAGCCTTATGAACAAGAAAAGTAACTTGATGCCTTGTCAATGGCATCCCATAATGATAATGGGCTGTGAGAGCCATGAATACCATCAAAGTCATGCTTTAGAGATGACTTGTGATGAGTATGATGAGAAATTATGATTGATATGAGTTAGGCCTGCTACATTTAGTATTATTCTGTTATAGCTGTTATGCTACTGTTATTGTTTGAAGAACAATGTATGTTGTTAAAGAATACTGAATGTACCTAACTAATCAAGTATAAAGTAGAGCCCTGATCATAGATCCATCATTGTCAGAGATTAAGTGATGGTGAAACAGGTTTTCCTCAGGGAACTCCTGGAGCACATACTTTTGAGTATGTGGGGTACATGGATGTGTAGAACCTTACATCCTAGTGTAGGAAAGTGATGTACATGTGTAATCCATCCATCCTTCACTATAATTCCATACCGTATCAGTGGTAGGTAAACATGAAACCTCCTGATGACGAAGAAAACACAGATATCCGTATCAGTGGAGATAAACATGAAATCTCCTGATGACGAAGAGAGTACAAAATGCCACTGTGACTCTAGAATAGCGAAGGACCAGTTTACCCTGGTGAGCTATATTAGTAGAGACACGAGATGTCCTATAAGTGATCCTCTTACTGACTGAGGAAGGTGAAGGTCATGAGAATCCGGCTCTCTTAATGACCTATGTATGATACTGATGTGACTTCGCAGCGATCAGTTGGAGTATGAGTGGTATACCTCATCTCCATAGGGCATAATGTTGTTTGAAAAACATAATCAACCACGTAGTATACTTGTTAGAGATAACTCCAAGTTAGTTGATTGATGTTATACTGTAATAGTGCTTATATTTCTTCATACCTCATAAATGTTGAATTCTTGGTTATAGCTGCAACTGTTATCTAATACTTTGAAGGCTTTACTGCTTAAGATATTCTTGAATGGTATATTAAAGCTTCTGGCTGAGAGTTATAACTCTCGCTGGGACAATTATGTAAAATTGTCTCACCCCGTAGACTTCAACTTTTTAGGTGGACGTCGGAGACGAAGGAACCAGCCTACAGGTGACCAGTCTCAGCAGCAGCAGCACCAGGAGCAGCAGTAATCTCAGGTGGAGATTTAGTCTGCCATGTGGTGTAGTTAGAGTCAGTCCTATGTGTCCTCTGTACTCTCAGGTCTTGGAGTCTTATGTTAGGTGATCTTGAGATTTTGTATCTTGATGTATATAATTACTCAAGAAGTAATTATCCTGAGATGTAAACAAGTTTATCTCTCTTTATGAAAGAAGTTTTTATGGATCCAAGTTCTTATCTCGAAAAGTTTTAATTTCCCGTGATTTTCGTCTTCCGCTGATTACCGATTCACTTCCGCTAAGTTTTAATCGTGTTTATGTCATGGTTTGGAGATCAGAGCCCACAATTAGTGGTATCAGAGCTCTAGGTCAGTTGAGTCTACAGAGGCATAGGACTTAGGATGTCGAGTCTATCTTTAGTACTCCTTCCTTATCTAATAGAATCTTCTGCTCCTCAGGAGGAGAAGATACCTAAGGATGTCAGAACATCATGATGAGTACGTGGCAGAGAGTAGTGCTAGTGCACCTCGAGGTGGTGCAAGGGTTCCGAGGATAGAACAACCTGCACCTGAGTCGCCAAGAGAGGCACCCCAGTTCGACCCAGCTGACATGAGTAACCCAGCTGTACAGACGATGTTCGGGCAGTTCATGACTGCCATGACACATATAATCGATAGGATGCCCATTCCTGCACCTAGGGTACCTGTCCAGCCTGAAGCACAAGGTATCGGTAAGACATTCGAATGACTTCGTCGTGTCGGAGCTACCGAGTACTTCGGGACTGCCGACCCTGCGGATGCTGACTTATGGTTGACAGAGTTGGAGAAGGCTTTCATGATTCTTATCATCCCAGAAGCTGAGAAGGTTAGACATGCTGTCTATCTTCTCAAAGGCAGTGCTGGTCACTGGTGGAACATGGAAGAGCAGAAGAGACCTGGAGTAGAGTTCTCATGGGAAGAGTTTCGTCGGGAATTTATCAATAGATATTTTCCAAAGACCTTCCTAGATGAGAAGATCTCTTAGTTTGAGAAACTAAGGCAGGGTATGATGAACATTAGTGAGTATGAAGCTAAGTTCATGGAGTTGTTGCGGTTCTGTCCGCACATGGCTGCTACGGATGAGGAAAGAATCAGAAGATTCGAAAAGGGTTTGAATTCTGATATGTCAACCCCTGTGTCTGCCTTAGAAAACAGAGAGAGATTCTCTACCTTCGTTGAATCAGTCCGAAGGATAGAGAGATCTGTGGTTGAGAAAAGACAAACCCATAAAAGATATCCACAGTTCCAGGGTTCTTCATCTAGGGATTCCAAGAAACCTAGATTCTCTGCACCTAACCCTCCACCACCCAGATCGAGTTTTCAAACTCAATGGACACCAAGCAGAGGTAGAGGACGGAGTCAACCGCTTCAAGGGACGCACAGTTCTGCATCGGTGTCAGTCACTGGACCACCCAGACCACAACAACAGGAGAGGAGTTGTTACAATTGTGGTAAGGTGGGACACTTGATGAAGGATTGCCGTTCTAGGGCTACTAGTGTGACACAACAACCTCCGAGACAGAATCAACAGAGATCTCAGAGCAGACAACATCAAGGAGCAGCTCGAGGACGTGCACAAGCATCTCAAGCTGGATCATCAGCACCACCTCAACACCAGGCGACTGCGAGGTTCTATGCTATGAACCCACCTGAGGCAGTGGTCAATCCACGGGTAGTGGCAGGTCAGATGAAACTTTTAGATTCTGATATGTCTACATCCTGTGTTGTATCTGTTCTGATTGATCCGGGTGCTACACACTCTTTCATCACTCGTGAAGTGATTCATAACTGCAATGTGACTATTAGTCATAGAGAAGATAGTTTGTTGTTAGAGACTCCGTTGAGTGGGTCTGCCATTTTGCAGGAGGTATGTTCTCCCTGCATCCTTTTCTTTTCTGACCATCGCATTCAAGTGGACCTTATACCACTTGATATGCAAGGAATTGATATAATCCTCGGGATGGATACCTTAGAGAGGTATAGAGTTGTCTTGGATTGTGAATCCAAGTTGGCTGTGTTTGCTGATGAAAGTAACACATGGATCTTTTAAGGTGAAAGAATGATTCTGCCCACCTGGCTTGTGTCAGCTATGGTTGTTGATAAGCTGTTGAGGCAAGGATGTTATGCATTCTTAGCCCAAGTGGTAGATGTTACCAAGGAAAGTTCTAATCCTGCTGAAGTTCCTGTAGTCAGGGAATTTGAAGATGCGTTTCCTGAAGAACTTCCTGGTATACCACCACCTCGAGAGAATGATTTTGAAATCAATATGATTCCAGATACGAAACCCATAGCTCAGACTCCGTATAGAATGGCGCCTGCCGAGATGGCAGAACTCAAGAAACAGCTTCAAGAGTTACTTGAGAAAGGTTTTATCCGACCGAGTACTGTACCTTGGGGTGCTCCGATCTTGTTTGTTAAAAAGAAAGATGGGTCAATGCGGTTGTGCATCGACTACCGACAACTCAATAAAGTAACAATAAAGAATAAGTACCCTCTGCCGAGGATTGATGATCTCTTTGACCAGTTGCGTGGTGCAACAGTCTTTTCAAAAATAGACTTGAGGTCTGGATATCATCAACTCCGTATTAAGGATAGTGACATATCCAAGTCCACCTTTAGGACAAGATATGGTCATTATGAGTTCACGGTTATGTCGTTTGGACTAACCAATGCACCAGCTGCATTTATGGAACTCATGAATAGAGTTTTTCGACCTTTCCTTGATCAGTGTGTTGTCATCTTCATAGATGACATTCTGATCTATAGTAAAGATGCTCAGCAGCATGAGCAGCATCTTCGCCAAGCTTTGACCTTGCTAAGAGAACATAAGCTGTACGCTAAGTTTAGCAAGTGTGAGTTCTGGCTGCCGGAGGTATCTTTTCTTGGACATGTGATATCCACCTCAGGAATTCGTGTTGACCCTACGAAAGTAGAATCTGTTCTACAGTGGGAACAACCGAAGACACCGACGGAGATTCGAAGTTTCTTGGGGTTAGCTGGCTATTATCGAAGGTTCATTAAGAACTTTAGTTCTATAGCTTTACCTTTGACCAAGTTAACCCAGAAAGATGTTCCTTTTTCTTGGAGTGATAAGTGTCAACAGTCTTTCCAGTTGCTGAAGGAGAGATTGACAAGTGCACCTGTGCTAGTACTACCTAAACAAGGAAAAGGATATGTAGTCTTCTGTGATGCTTCCAAGAATGGACTTGGATGTGTGTTGATGCAGGATAAACAAGTGATTTCTTTTGCTTCCCGACAGCTTAAGAAACACGAGGAGAATTATCTGACACACGATCTAGAGTTAGCTGTTGTGGTTCATGCCTTGAATATCTGGAGACACTATCTCTACGGAGAAACATTCCATATTTTCACAGACCACAAAAACCTTAAGTATATATTCTCTCAGCATGAGCTCAACATGAGGCAACGTCGCTGGATGGAGTTAATCAAGGACTATGACTGTACAATTGATTACCATCTAGGCAAGGCCAATGTTGTTGCAGATGCCTTGAGTAGGAAATCTGCAACATCAACCATGAATAGAGCACAACTAAACTCTTTAGTATGCTCTAGGAGAGATATGCTTATCTCTTTAAGGCAAGACAATGTACAGTTGAAGGTGTCATTGTTAGCCGGTTTGTTAGCTGAGATGCATATTAAACCTACCCTATGAGAGCAGATTAAGGAAGCACAGCTAGGTGATGCTGCAGTTCAACAGATTAGATCTGAGTATGGAAATGAGAAACAAGATGGTTTTCATGACTCAGAGGATCATGTAGCTTGTTATAATGGAAGGATGATAGTTCCAGATGTGGACCACTTGAGAAAGTTAGTCCTGGAAGAAGCCCATTCTTCCATGTATGCTATGCATCCAGGGAACACCAAGATGTATCGGAATTTGAAAGATCTGTATTGGTGGCCTGGAATGAAGAAGGATGTTGTAGAATTTGTTATGAGGTGTCCTGTGTGTCAGCAAGTTAGAGCTGAACACCAGAAGCCTGCAGGTACAATGCAACCTTTACCCATACCACAGTGGAAGTGGGACCATGTGACCATGGACTTTGTAGTTGGCCTACCCAGGACAAGCAAGGGACATGATTCCATTTGGGTAATTGTTGATAGGTTGACTAAGACAGCACATTTCTTACCTGTCAAAACAACCTATTCTGTTGAAAGGTTATCACAGTTGTATGTCCAAGAGATAGTGTGTTTGCACGGAGTTCCTGTCACAATAGTTTCTGACAGAGGTCCTCAGTTTACGAGTCGTTTTTGGGAACAATTGCATAGAGCCTTAGGCACCAAGTTAAGGTTTAGTACAGCCTTTCATCCACAAACTGATGGACAGTCTGAAAGGACTATACAGACCTTAGAAGACCTGTTGAGAGCATGTGTTCTCCAGTTCACCGGAAGTTGGGATCTACACCTAAGCTTGATAGAGTTTGCCTATAACAATAGCTATCAGCATAGTATTGATATGGCACCTTATGAAGCCTTGTATGGTAGACGTTGTAGATCACCTCTGTGTTGGTTTGAGACTGGTGAACATCAGTTGATAGGTCCTGATCTTGTGCAGCAAACCACAGAAAAGATTAAGACTGCTCAGGATAGGCAGAAATCTTATGCTGACAAACGTCGTAGACCCATAGAGTTCCAGGTTGGAGATAGAGTGTATCTCAAGGTCTCACCATGGAAAGGAGTCCTCCGTTTTGGAAGGAAAGGGAAGTTAGCTCCTAGATTTATGGGGCCTTATCCAATCATTGAACGGATTGGAAAGGTAGCATATAGACTAGAGTTTCCCCCAGAGTTACAGAGGTTACACCCTGTGTTCCAGATTTCTATGTTGAAGAAATGTCACCCAGACACCGAGTCAGTTCTACAACCCATGGAAGTAAAATTGAATGATGATATGTCCTATGAGGAGGGACCAGTGTCAATCCTTGATAAAATAATTAAAAAGTTAAAGAAGAAAGATATAAGTCTTGTGAAAGTCCTCTGGAATCACTGTGGCGTTGAAGAAGCCACTTGGGAACTAGAGGATGAGATGAGAAGGAAGTATCCTGCCCTTTTCTCTTGATATGTCTTATCGATTTCGGGGACGAAATCCTTGTAAGGGGTGGATAATTTGTAACATCCCTGACCTGGGTTATGAGTTAACCCTAGGTGTTTTGCCTAAATATGTAATTAAATCTTTGTGATTAACTCTGAGCATGTAATTAAGTTTCTTAGAAACATATATTTCAGTAATTGCTCATTTTTATTTAAAGATTGTAGCATTGTTTTGATATACAGGGACCTATGTGCAATTTACCCAGTTGAAAGAGTTAGCTTGCAATTTGCACATAATGAGATGTTCCTCTGATGTTGAGACATCATGAGAATCTTTTTGGCAAAGTTTGAGGGATTTCCCAAGCTTGGGCACCAAGGTGCAGCTTTAGAAGCAATCCCGGTGCTTGAAACCCTAATTTGGGGTAAAATGCAATTTACCCAAATTAAGGGATGCATTTTGTAAAATATATCATCTAATGTATCTTTTAGAACTCTTGCCATCATTTAGATAAGAAATGATGAGGAAGTCACCTCAATTGAATTATTAAGTTATGAAATATACCTTGTGATTGAATAATCAGGGTATATGTACAATATCCCTTTTTATGTATGTACCTTAGTATTAGATTGATCTTCTTTGCACTCTTTTTCTAGACCTTAAGAGAAGTTTTTTCCTTAGAATAAAGAGGAAGGGACGAGCAAGTAATGAAGGAAGGACCTAGTTGGATTTATGGGAAACTTGTGGGCCTTTAATGAAACCTCACCCATGTATATATACACTTTACCTTTCAAGCAAAGGAACCTTTCCTTCGTGCATATCACTGTTTCCCTTTGCTTGGCCGACTAAGGACTGTCTTGGAGCTCAAGAGGAACGACCAAGGGTGCAAGGTTGGTTTGAATCTCTCTTCTTGCCTAATTCCATGGTTAGAACTCGAATTCAAGGTCAATTTGGTGACTAACTCACGAAACCCTATCTTTCTAGCCATCTCTTTCTCATTTTTCCTGGGAGTTTTCACCTTGGCCAACCTGTGGGAACTCAAGGACGCCATTAGAGCTTGGAGCTTGAAAGCTTGGAGCTCAAGAAGCAAGCTTTAGGCGGGTTTTATAACTCTAAACCCATGCTTTACTATATACATCTCTTATATGCGGTTAGATGATAGTTCTTCATGTTTCCCTACTTTTCTTTGCTATGTTTGCAACCAAATCCATGGGATATCCGTACTGTTCTTGAGCTAGGAGATGAAGGCGTGATTTCCAAGAAAAACCCACCGCTTTTCACTTTCTTAAACGGTCTCACCAGTTTGCTCTCTCGGTCTCAAGACCGCGAGGTGAGCAAACGGTCTCAAGACCGCGACAGGGCAAACGGTCTCCACGACCATTTGGCCCCATTGACCGAGCATGGACCGTATAATAAATCTGTTCCTAATTATACAGGCTAATCACCCTCAAAATGTGAGAGGCTAACTCCAAATGAATCGGGAGATATGACCTTTTTAAGTAACAACTTTAATTGAATTTATTCCTGATTTTCAAACGGTCTGAAATTGCCTTTTTGGGCAAACGGTCTCAAGACCGTGTAAGGTCGTTGACCAAGCGTTGACCATATAAAATTACTGTTCAAAATTATGTTAATTAACAACTCACCAAGTTTAATGGTCTAATTCCAAACGAGCTAAGAGTTGAAGGGTGATTACTAGGGCTAACCCTAGATGAAATCAGTACTGAAATTATGGTGACCTAATTAGGGTTTTTAGGGTTGATTGACCTAAACGGTCTCAAGACCATTTGAGCATCATCCAAACGGTCTCAAGACCGCGAGGGCAATCAACCATGACCGTTTGGAGGTCTGGGGTCAAGAATAATTGACCAATTGAGGACCCAATTTCAATAAGTTATCAAATTAATCAAAATTCTGATTTTGTGACTCAATCATGGTTCAACCCCTATCAAATCACATTAGATCTTGATGCAATCTTGGGCAAACGGTCTCAAGACCATGTGGGGTCCACCCACATGATCTCAAGACCGTTTGGGCCAAGTTTGGGTCCAATTGGAGCTCAATTGAAGGGTTCAACCTTGTGTTGATGCACATTGATGAGTGTTGAAGGGTGAACATTGATAGACCCTAATTGAATCGCTTTCAACCCTAATTGGTCAACAATTGAAGGTCAATTGAATGACCAATTGGTTAAGCATAATCTTAGTTAACCCAATTCATAAGTTGCCAACATAACTCTAACCTTTTGAGGGCTTCAACATGGGTTAACATTATCGGGTGTATCATTAAATCTTGTTGAAGGTCCAAGCGGCTGAGACCATGAGAGCCTCGTGGTCTCAAGACCGTGAGAGGGCTCGCGGTCTCAAGCCCGAGAGAGGGCTCATGGTCTCAAGACCGAGAGGGGCCTCGCGGTCTTAGGGTCAAAGAAGGGTAAACGGTCTTCATGATCCTCGCGGTCTTAACCTCAAGTTGAGTCTTCGCGGTCTTGAATCAATGGAGGGCTCGCGGTCTTGGAGGAGGAAGAGGCCTCGCGGTCCTGAGGTCAAAGGTGACCAAATGGTCTACACATCCTCGCGGTCCTGATGTCAATTGGTAAAAAGGTCAACTCAACCAATGGGTCTCAAATCGATCGAGGGTCGATGGTTGAGATCGATCAAGATAATTCAAGGTTGACTTCTTTCAATCAATTGATGATATAAATGGTTTAATGTTGCCCTAATCAAACCCTAAAGATAACCTAGGATATTAAGGGGTTAATGGACTAAGGTTTTGACCATGATGATGATCAATGGGGTGAATTACCAAAATATCCCTGAAGGGTAAATTAAGTAATACCTTGATTAAATCAAACCCTAATCACATGATGGTGATGTTTTCGGCTATGTTAGCCTATGATGACTTAATCCGACCTGATCTAGAGTGATGTTGACATCACCTAACTTTATGATGAGAGAGAAAGTACTTCTAGAGAGAGAAAGTACTTCTAGAGAGAGAAAGTACCCTTTTCAGGTGAAAACTCAGTTAAAGCATCTCCAATGCACACGAATGAGTATAACTAGGGTATGATCCACCTGTCTGAGATCATAGAAACCCTAATTATGATAAATGATGAACCTTTAACTAATCTAAGAGCATCAATGAAGATGTTACTCATACATGATGATGTTATGAGTTCAATTCACCTTAATGTGAATAGTAAACCCTAATTCAAGGGTGATGACATATAATGTGAATAGTAAACCCTAATTCAAGGGTAATGGCATGCTTTTGAGTATTAAACTCTATTTGATGTGAATTTGAGATTTAATTCTTATGACAAGAGTAGGAAGTATATTCCTTATTTTGTATTACCTTTATCAGTTGAATTAACCATGCAGGTTCTGATATGAAGGTGATCATATCCAGGTATGGATGTTGATGTTATATTCATTGAAGGCATGTTGTTAGCCTTATGAATAAGAAAAATAACTTGATGCCTTGTCAATGGCATCCCATAATGATAATGGGCTATGAGAGCCATGAATACCATCAAAGTCATGCTTTAGAGATGACTTGTGATGAGTATGATGAGAAATTACGATTGATATGAGTTAGGCCTGCTACATTTAGTATTCTTCTGTTATAGCTGTTATGCTACTGTTATTGTTTGAAGAACAATGTATGTTGTTAAAGAATACTGAATGTACCTAACTAATCAAGTATAAAGTAGAGCCCTGATCATAGATCCATCATTGTCAGAGATTAAGTGATGGTGAAACAGGTTTTCCTCAGGGAACTCCTGGAGCACATACTTTTGAGTATGTGGGGTACATGGATGTGTAGAACCTTACATCCTAGTGTAGGAAAGTGATGTAGATGTGTAATCCATCCATCCTCCACTATAATTCCATACCGTATCAGTGGTAGGTAAACATGAAACCTCCTGATGACGAAGAAAACACAGGTATCTGTATCAGTGGAGATAAACATGAAATCTCCTGATGACGAAGAGAGTACAGAACGCCACTGTGACTCTAGAATAGCGAAGGACCAGTTTACCCTGGTGAGCTATATTAGTAGAGATACGAGATGTCCTACAAGTGATCCTCTTACTGACTGAGGAAGGTGAAGGTCATGAGAATCCGACTCTCTTAATGACCTATGTATGATACTGATGTGACTTCACAGCGATCAGTTGGAGTATGAGTGGTATACCTCATCTCCACAGGGCATAATGTTGTTTGAAAAACATAATCAGCCACATAGTATACTTGTTAGAGATAACTCCAAGTTAGTTGATTTATGTTATACTGTAATAGTTCTTATATTTCTTCATACCTCATAAATGTTGAGTTCTTGGTTATAGCTGCAATTGTTATCTAATACTTTGAAGGCTTTACTGCTTAAGATATTCTTGAATGGTATATTAAAGCTTCTGGCTGAGAGTTATAACTCTCGCTGGGACAATTATGTAAAATTGTCTCACCCCGTAGACTTCAACTTTTTAGGTGGATGTCGAAGATGAAGGAACCAGCCTACAGGTGACCAGTCTCAGCAGCACAGCACCAGGAGCAGCAGTAATCTCAGGTGGAGATTTAGTCTGCCATGTGGTGTAGTTAGAGTCAGTCCTATGTGTCCTCTGTACTCTCAGGTCTTGGAGTCTTGTGTTAGGTGATCTTGAGATTTTGTATCTTGATGTATATAATTACTCAAGAAGTAATTATCCTGAGATGTAAACAAGTTTATCTCTCTTTATGAAAGAAGTTTTTATGGATCCAAGTTCTTATCTCGAAAAGTTTTAATTTCCCGTGATTTTCATCTTCCGCTGATTACCGATTCGCTTCCGCTAAGTTTTAATCGTGTTTATTTCATGGTTTGGAGATCAGAGCCCACAGTGAAAGTTAGTTGACACCTTTGGTTACCACCATCAATTGTCATGAAGACAACACCATAGGGTTGTTTCAATGGTACCATCATCGGATCATGGGTTTATAGAAGAAATCAACTTAAAACCCTAAAATTGACCATTGGTTGATAGGTTCTTAGCATCATAGGTTATCAAACCAACCTGATCCAAGTCATATTATATCTTTGTAATGATGTACAAATGATCACAGGTTCATCTATAACTGAATTCAGAATAGGGAACAATATAAAAACCGAAATTCAAGTCAAGCATAGCTTTTAAGTGCATGGATCATCATTTTCAAGCAAGAACATGAACAAGAATGCTTATGGTAAGCAATAAATGTGGAGAAAGTTATAAAACATTCCTATAATGAGAAGATGAAACCAAACATATAAGAAATCTCAAGTAGTTAGGGTAGAAAATCCAAGCATGAGCTATGAACTCATCTATCTAGCACCTTTCTTCATCAATTGAGCAAACCCTAAGCATAAGGAGCAAGAAAGGCAGGGTTTTATAGCTTTAGAGCAATTTATACCATGGAAAATCAAGGTTCCTACCTGGAAGAAGGCCTAAGGAAGGATAAGAGAAAGAGAAATGGATAAGGAAGGAAGAAAATAACTTGCCTTGGTTGAAATCCTTAGAAGATGACCTTGGAAACCCAAGGTAGGGCCAAATGGAGCTCTAGGAGACCTTCTTCTCTAAAAAGAGGTTGTATTCTACCTTAGTGCACTTGGTTCCACAGAAAAACAGATTGGAGTCGTTTCTCCAAGATAGAGGAAGGATAAAGCAAGCAAAGTTTCGTACATAGGCAAGGAAGAGGTAAATATAGTTCATGGATAAGGATGGAAGCAAGCATGTGGTTTACAAGTAGCTTCCCCGTGTTTCTATGGCCTTAAAATATTAAGAATATACAAGAACACACACACAAGCAGATCCCCCACCGTCCTTATAGACCTTATTAGCTTTACCTTGTCGAATTTCCCAGCCAATCACATAATTCATTAGTTGATAGCTACTTAAGGTAGCTCATCCGTGAAGCGGTAAACCCTAAAATATCCTTAGAGAAAACACCTTCAAACCAAGGATTAAATTGGTTCCCTATGGCTCAACAATATCAATAATGATTATAGAATATCCAAGGAACATAATGCAAGTGATAAATTCCAAATAAAACCTCTCAATTGGGTACACTGCAGAAAAGTCCAAAATGTGCATAAAATCACATAACTTGCTCAAACAATGTCCAAATTGGACCAAATTTGAAACTTAAGCTTGGATTATGATTTCAAAGAATATCACAAGGTTATAGTAGGGTTCTAAGCATTCAATTATGGTAATTAATCTTATTGAACACATTAGGCAAGTTCAGGGGCCTTATAGTAGTGGAAATGGGATCACGTAACAATGGACTTTGTGGTTGGTCTACCCAGAACAACCTAAAGTCATGTTTACATTTGGGTGATAATTGATATGTTGACTTAGTCAACACATTTTCTTCCAATGGAAACAATCTATACTGCTAAAAAACTTGCACAAATCTACATAGATGAAATAGTGCGGTTACACTGAGTTTCAGCCACAATTGTATCTGATAGAGGTCCCCAGTTTACAAGCCATTTTTGGGAATGAATACATAAAGCCTTGGGTACGCAGTTAAAGTTTAGCACAACTTTTCACCCTCAGACAGATGGACAATCTGAAAGGACTATACAGACTTTGGAAGACTTTCTTAGGGCATGTATTCTTCAGTTTGTTGGAAATTGGGACTTACACTTGAGCTTAATAGAGTTTTCCTACAAAAATAGTTATTAGAAAAGTATGGATACGACACCATATGAAGCATTATATGCTAGATTTTTTAGATCTCCATTATGCAGGTATGAGACAGGAGAATACCAACTTCTGGGTCCTGAATTAGTGCAACAGACAACTAAAATGATTAAAGTAATACAACAAAATTTGAAGGTTGCACAGGATAGACAGAAGTCATATGCCGATAAACTTTGTAGACACCTTTATAATTCCAAGTTGGATATAGGGTGTATCTTAAGGTCTCTCCTTGGAAATGTGTTCTCAGATTTGGGAAAAAGGATAAGTTAGCTCCTAGATTAATGGGACCTTACCCGGTGACAACACAGATTGGAAAGGTAGCCTATAGGTTGGAGTTGCCACCTGAGCTACATAGACTACATCTAGTGTTTCATATATCTATGTTGAGAAAATGTCATCCGGATACAGAGTTGGTGTTGCAACTTGTAGAGGTAGAAGTGAATGAAGATATATCATATGTGTAAGGTCTAATGATGATTCATGACAGAAGAATCAAGACGTTGAAAAAGAAAGACATAGTTCTTGTGAAAGTTCTCTGGCATCACCGTCGCATTCAAGAAGACACATGCGATCTGGAGGAAGAAATGAGGAGGAAGTACCCGTCTCTTTTCTCTTGAGATTTCAGGGATGAAATCCCTGTTAAGGGTAGATAATTGTAACATCCCTAACCTGGGTTATGCCATAACCCTAGAAATTTTGCTTAAGTGAGTTATTTATAAACTCTTTTTAATCTTTTTAAAAGTAATTAAGACTCAAGGAGAGTTTAATTTTCAATTTTGAGTTTATTTGCAAACTATTTGTGCATTATATGATAGTTTGGGTGTAAATTGTAATTTAACCAAGATGAGGGGTTATATTGCAATATGTCACATGCTGAACGTGCCTCAAGTGCTTTATCATCATAAGAAAGAGAATTATTCTAAGGGGTGGCTTGTCGAAAGCCTAAGTTCCAACTTGTTTGAATAATGCTTGTGACTTGTGTACCAATTTTGGTGCAAATTGCAATTTACTCAAAATGTAGGGTTAATATGCAAATTAATACCTCTAGAGTGTCTCTACTCTATCATAGCATAATCTAGAGGAGATAGATAGTAAGAGGCACCATGTTTAAATCATATTTGAGTGATGGTATTCTTGGGGATGAAAAGACCAAGAAGAGTTGTATAGTTGAAACCCTAAAATGATTTGTATTGAGTTGTAGAGCTTATATGGGAGTGTCTATCAGACAAGAAGCCATATAGGAGGTCCCATATCATTTTTTCCACTCTTAGCAAAGGCCATGATGAGTTAAGCACCTCAAGAAGGTGATGGATATCGGTTTACAACTTTCCTTGGAAAAGTTGTATTGATTTGTTAATAAAGTGATGTTGGGTGAAATATCTTGTTCAACAAGATAACTAATGGTCGAAATATTATCCCTAGATTATCCCCAAGAGTTTTGCAAGTCAATATAAATATGTGTCCATGCATGGACACATGTCAATCCATGCATGGACATGTGTCACCTTGTAGTATAAGATGATGACACCTCTTATACACTCTCTCTCATGAGCCTCAATTATATACCACTCCTTTCACCTACTAGTGAAACTTTTTAAATCCTACAACTCTCTTTCTCTTAGATATCGTGCATAGTATTTTATGAGAAAGGAGGAGCTCGAGCCTTAAGATTAAGAGGAGTTGTGAACAAGTCTTAGATCTGTGATAAGTTCATCTTCAACCTTGGGAACATGAATCTTTGGAGCATGGAGCTTTGAAGTTGTTCTTGAGGCGTGTTATATAACTTGAACCCAATCATGTTATTATTCACCTTCAATCTTGCTATATTTGTTGATCTACTTTCAATTTCAATTTTTCTGGAATGATTAATGATTCTATGAGTTCTAATAGTTGCATATGACTGTTCTCCATGAACTAGAATAGTAAGGGATGAAAGTCTAGAGCTTGATGATGATGACATCATCATGGCACAAACCGATATCGAGTTGAAGCACCTCTAACCCGATATTGTAACAAAACCCAATATGGTGATATGAAATATGTTATACCTTGGAACCCCACACCCCTATCATTTTGTACATTTGGGTTGGTTGACAAAGGACTAACCAGTTGTCTAGGTTTTCACTCACCATATGGTAGGTTGATACTTTGAAGGTTTGAAAAGGTATGAGCATAAGGGTCTAACACAATATGCAAAACCCTACACTTGAGTAAACCGATATAAGTGACACACACACACACCACTTGGATGATATCGTGTTAAGTACACACCTCTTGGATGATATGGTGATAATCACACACCTCTTGGACGATATGGTGATAATCACACACCTCTTGGATGATATGGTGATAAGCACACACCTCTTGGACGATATGGTGATAAGCACACACCTCTTGGATGATATGGTGGTAAGCACACACCTCTTGGACAATATGGTGGTAAGAACACACCTCTTGGGCGATATGGTGGTAAGCATACACCTCTAGCCCAATATGGTGGAAGAACGTAAAAACCAAATCGAGGTAAGCACCTCAAATCTGATATACTTGATTGAGTAACACATGAAGTGTGTTATGTCGAATGATATATTAAGATGTAAAGATTTTAATGTATTTTGATAAGTGTAGGCAAATGTACCTTGAGAAAAGGGTTGAGCCAACTTAATAAAGTATGATGTATCAATATACTAGTGAGGATGAGAGAGAAACTCATTCTTTGTGTGATAATCATTTAATGATAAATGATGAGAATAAACAAGTATGATTGAATACTTATGATATCAACGTACGATCCTAATATGTGTAGAGTTATGAATTAGGGTTTTGATTCTTTATAATATGAACTTGAAACCCTAATTAGCTAAAAAGGGAAACCCTAACCCTAATAATGGGAAGGTTGTATTTCTCTTGAATTGCATGGTGATGATATGTACTTGATATTGTTTTTATTATGAAATAATAACCATGCAGGTATCATGAAATGATGAGAATAGCTAGGTATGAGCTATGATGTTTCATATGATACAGATTAAATGGGCCTTTTGAGCCATGTGAAATACTTGTGCAACAAGTATAATGTATACTTGGGTCTAAGGACCTAGAGGTAACAATTACCTAATAAGAGGTGACAATGTTCAGTGCTAACTAAGGGTTTGAATTCCCAAATCTAGCAATCATGATGATGATAATGTTAAGGGATGAGAATCCTAAATAATGTGATAAGGGACTGAGATCCTGAGTGTTATGCATTCAATGTGTTCTAAAGATTATGAAAGTACTTGATAAATGTATTACACCTTTCTTTGTAACATATGTTATAATTCATGCTTGTAACTTGGTTGATGCTAAAAGATACTGTAATGCACCTAATTAATCAAGTGGAACTTTATCATGTAGTTTCCATGGCCATAGATCCATTCAGTGTCAGAATTTGTTGAATTGTGAAATGTGTTTAACTCGGAGAGCATATTTTTGAATATGTGGGGGTAATAGGCAAAAATATCCTTACATCCAAATAGGGATTGATGTGTGGTCTCCCTCATCATCATAAAAGTTTGGCTATATGCCATGACTCAATATTAATATATCAGGGATTGTTGTGTGGTCTCCCTGAAGTGAGTGCTTGTTGCGGCTGTAACTCTATAGCGAAGATGCCACTATACCATGGCAAGCTAATTCCAGTTTGACATGTGATATCACTACCAGTGGTCTCATACTGATCGAGACATGTGAGGTCTTAGAAGTTGGCTATTCCTTTGACCTTTTATGGTACTGATTCTTTACGTAGCCATGGTCGGTTGGAGCATGAGCGGTATACCTCATCTCCTCAGGGCATAAGTGTGATTGTAAATATGTAATTGGTCATGTAGCATATTTGATTAAGGATTGAATATAGAAATATTGGTTGATGTTATACTACTTTCGTACATCGTAAATGGATAGATGCTATATTTGTTCTTCATACTCCTTTTAATGTGAATAGATCATTTATTGCTCTATCGTAGATCGCTGCATTGCTTTAAAATATAATATTGCTATGTTCTACTTATAAAAAATGATTAATCTTGATTATTAATATAAAAGATCATCTACTTAGTTTTATACTGTTTGCCTATGATAATAATGTTGTTGGCGGAGAGTTATATCTCTCACTGGGACTTTTGTCTCCCTGTGTTGGTCCCAACATTTTTAGGTGGACGCGGATGAGGAGGTGGAGACCGTATTGTAGAGGGAGGACAACAACAACAAGGACAGTAGTAACAACTCAGGTTGAATGTGTTTTATGTCATGTCTTGTGTATAGAAGTCCTATGTGTCATCTCTATACTCATAGGTCCTTGGGAGTTAGTACGTAATGGTTCTATAAACGATCTAAGATTTTGTCTTATATGCCTCGACGTTTTATGTTGCTTATGTATATGTTTGGGCAAAGCAATTGGTATATGATATCCTCGAGATGAGATGATACTATGCATGTAAAATGTGAACCATGATGTATATATTGCTTTGGTTGTTCCCTTTAGAGTTTTCAGGCAATGGATCTCTTTGCAAAATGGCTTTAATTTTTATTGATCTTCATTAATCCACTGCTAATGGTTATTCTGCATAATTACTGTGCAATTTGTCTATTGGTTTGATAGCAGTCGTCACAATCTCCCAAATATGATGGGGATCTTCCTATCATCTGGTTCTATCTCAAGAACAATGAAATCATCTGGGAACACTGCTCCTCTTTCATTGTCAATCATCACCAAGATATCATCCACTCGTCCTCTTGGCACATTGATGGAGCGATCCGCCAATTGGAGAGTGCAATGTGTCGGTTTCAACTTGCCTAAACCCAGCTCAACATAGACACTATATGTCATCAAATTCACACTGGATCCCAAATCAAGTAGGGATTTTCCGATATGATGTCCCCCGATGTATGTAGGTAGCATTGGGACTCCTGGGTCTTTCCTCTTCATGGGAAATGAGTGTTGGAGGATAGAGTTCACTTGTTCAGTCAACTTCACTTTCTTTGGTATTATCCTCGTTGACCTTCTCTTCACAGTGCATATGTTCTTTAGAAACTTCGCATATGATGGAATTCACTTAATAGCATCCAACAATGGATTATTGACCTTCACTTGGCGGAACACCTCAAGAATGTCAACATTGTGCTTTTGTCTCCTCCTTACTTCCGTTGGCTCATCTAATTCTTCAACAAATGGTGGCTCACTTATTTTTCCCTTATTGGCATCAACATGAGATGGAATACTAGGGATGAAGGAACCTACAAATGGAGTGTGAGGTGGATCACATGGTATCCCAAAATCAACAGGTGATGTCACAGAATCATCTGAGGAAATCTCAATCACAATATCACCACTTGGCTGCCTTTGCTTTGCTTTCTCAACCTTTCTTTGACTTGTGTGCTGCTCAAGAGTTTTCCCACTCCTTAGAACTATCATAGGACTAGCTTTCTCATTGTGTATAGGGGGAGCATGTTGTGGCTGTGGGGGTGGTGGAGGTGGCACTTGGTGTTGAAATTGAGGTGGAGGGGATAATTGAGGTTGGAACATGAATTGTTGAGAAATTTGAGTTGATGGAGGGGCAGGTGGAGTATAAAGCTTGGTATGTCCTTGAAAGTGGTATATGGGATGAACTCACATGAGAGGTGGACTATAGAAAACTTGTGAAGAAGTCATCAGTCCACTTGCTTCATTGAAGCTCAAGATGGGTTTTGAAGACAATTTTTCTTCTATGAGAGAAATTATGGAAGATAGCTGCTCTATCCTCTCCTCAAGCCTTGTCACATTCATTTGTATGTCATCAAAGCTCCTCAACCTGGAGAGAACCTCTTCCTCAAACCTTGAGCTAAATCTTGGACTTTGTGATTCCTGGTAGCTATAGGAGTGAGGTGTCTTCTTTCCTTCACCATAGAACTCAATAGAATTGACTGAGTGACAAGGAACATTTGTCAATTGGTTCTTCATGAAGCTTACCATGTCACCAAGAATCTTCATTACTTGTGGGCTTGAGTCATTATGAGCCAGAGAAGTTAGATTAAAGGTATAACCATCATCATTCATCATGCTAGAAATTCAATTTCTTGAACCTTCTTCCAGCTGCTCATATAAGTGCCATATCTCCTCGGGTGTCCTAGCCATGAAAACTCCTCCGCAAGCGGAATCTACTAAATTTTGGCACTTTGGATATATACTAGAGTAAAAGGATTGAACTAGCTACCACTAATGGATCTCATGGTGTGGGCACTCTCTCAACATCTTCTTAAATCTCTCCCATGCATTGTGAAATTGTTCATTGCCCAATTGATTGAAATTCGTTATGGAATGCCACATTTGTTTTAACCTAGCTATAGAGTAGAATTGCCTTAAGAAGGCATTATTCATCATTTCCCAACTCATGATGTCCCTCCTTGAATCATATCAATCTTTGGATTTGTCTTTGAGGGAAAATGAGAACATGGTCAACTGGATTGTGTCATCACTAGATGTCGATGTCCTGAAGGTGGAACATACGTCAAGGAAGGAGTTCAAATGCTTGTTGGGGTTCTCACTCTTTGATCTGTAGAAGGTGGGAAGGATCCCAAGAAGACTTGGAGGGATAGAGAATTTCACCCCTAGCATTTGGTCAACTCTACTTGCAATTGGTGATTTGTAGTTGCTAGGCATGAAGTAATCTTGAAGTGGCTTGTGGGGTGCATTTTGGCTTTCCATCTTGTCTTCTCTTGAGTGGCTTTTCACATGCATAAGGCTCAACCAAACAAAAGGGAACAAGTTAGCAAACCAATATGCACAAAGAATACAAAGAATAAAGAATAAATAATAGAAATGATGAGGGCAGTAGGAAAAGTCAAACCAAAACTAACTAGCTAGGCCAAGCACCTTTCTCTCCTACAATGATGCCAGAAAGCTTGGTGTGTTTCTCAATCACAATAAGAACAAAATAGAAAAATATGGTGCCAAACGGGAGAGACAACACCAAAAATCCTAGGTAGATACGGTGCTTTCTATCCCCAGTAATAGCGCCAGAAAGCTTGGTGCATTTCTTCCAATGGCATTACACACTACTCAATTGAGATTTGAATAGATGAGACTCTACGAACATCCACACATGGAGAATTCACTTTCAAAATTTATGAGTACCTACACACACAACCTACTTCTACTAAAATGCTAACTCGCAAGCGCACAGGGTCATGTTGTAGTATAGGTAAGGTGGCAAGTGTAGGGTTGATCCACAGGGCAAAAAGAGGGCACTAAATCTAGGTCAATTTTTGGGCTAGGTTCCTACTGTAGAGACAATGGTTTAGGGTTTGAAGGTTGATTTAATGATTAAACTAATGGTTCAACAAGAAAGCAAGTAAAGGAAAGAAAACAAGAACAAAACCTAAGTTAACCATAGATAGTTAATTCTACTAAGCAAGAAAAGACAAGGCAAGGCAAAAAAAGGAAGAAGAGAGCAACCTACACTAAGGCAAGCAAGGTTAGGTCTACACTACACTAAGCTAGCAAACAGAGCAAAAGAGCAAGTAAAGACTGAAACTAGCAAGAATAAAGCAAGACCAAGGCAAGAAGCTAACTAAGCAAGTAAAGAGCTAACTAAGATAACACTAGCTAAGCAAGATGACAATTAGGTATTTAAAACAATTAAGGGAAATGTGGGTTGTTTAGGGGGTGACATATGAACATGATAATTTAATTTAGATTATCAAATCAAACAACAAGCTAGAGTCTAATGAAATATCCTAAACTACTATCTGGCCATGGATATACTACGTTGTGTATAGGGGAACTAGTCCCTAACAATTCCTACTGCCCTTGCAAGGCTCAATTGGGTTAGGATTTAGGTGTAGTTCAATTACAGTCTAAACAAGTCTAGGTTTCTAGGTTAGATGATCTTAGGATGATTAGGGGCTGAGGTTAGTAATGGGAGTGGAAGTTAGGTTTTAGGCCTCCCATCACCCACATTCTAGCCTTGAGAAAGCTCCATGATAAACACACCAAATGCATCTAAACTAGCACTTAGATCTCTCAACTAGGGTTAGGAGAATTGATTAGGTGTAGGAAGATGGGTGGCTATCTAGGGATCCAAGAGATGGACTTAGTTGCAAACCCAAAATTCACGCATATAAGCAATTTCCCTGAATTCCTCGATGATTTAAAAAACAAACCAACAAGCAATTCATGTAGAGTGAGATATAAATAGAACATAATCATTAGCAAATGAAATTACAATGTTTACATATCATTTTCCCCCAACATGGTATGAAGGTAACATGTTTCACCCCAAACAGCCCACCCAAGGGGCCTAGCTACTCATAACAATGCAAAATACAAAAAGAAGGGAGAAAGAGGTAGAAGAAGCCATGGACCTTGGTGTAGATGGATTAATCCTTCAGTTTAGTTTTTGGACGTCCTCCACTCTCCTCCAAGGTGTGAGGGCATGGAATGGTGGTGGAATATGGTCAAAACACTAGGAAACTAGGGTTTTAGTGGTGGAAATGGTGAAATGGCATGGAATGGAGGTGGAAATGGAGTTAAATGGGTGGAATGCAAAAATGGGCATCTAAGAGGTTATAGAAGGTAGCTAACCTCTTGCTAGATCCACCACCTAGGTATGTGTAGGTGTATGGGAAGAAATAGGTCAAGTAGGGGGAAAATGGGTAAGGTAGTGCAAAAGTAGCTCGATTTCTGTGACCACCACGACCGTGGTGGGAAGGGGTGAGAACGGTTGTGTTGGATGGGAATGACTGAGTGAGAAATGGGGAAAAATCACAAGGACTTGGTTAGTTTTGTACTGGAAGTAGCACGACCGTGGTGGTCACCATGGCCCATGTAGGGCTAGGGTAGCACGACCGTGGTGGCTTGGATTGCATTGCCCGTTCTTGGCTCCACGGTCATTCTATCATAGCTGTCACACAGTCGTGCAAGGTGGTACGACTGTTCTAGGTCAGTTCACCATGACCATTCTGAGTGGCACTACTGTGGTGATTCTAGCTTTGATCCAATGTGATTTTGTTAATTTGCAAGTATGCTAGCATGTTCGTTTTTTGGTACCATGGTCATGCTGGCCTCTCGATCAACACTTGGACTTGCTTCTTTGGATTTTCTTGGACATATCTGCTTCAATGGATCTTTGGCCACTAGGTGTAGATTAAGGGAGCATCAGATTTCACTTTTGGCCTCTCCAAGGGTAGAGTAACCCTAGGATCACTACTTCTCTCTCTCTTCCATCAAGCATGGTCCAAATGCCTAAAAAACAAGCAAATAATGTCCATAAGTTCATTTTATACAAATATGCATATTGAGGAAATAACATGTAATATAACAAGTATATATGTGACTGAAATGCAATATGATACAAGAGAAGCCCTAAAAGAGGGCTGAATCAATGTTCATCAATGAAAAACTGATTATAATTTCCTGAATTGTGGGGCAATACATGGGGGATGTAGAGTATCCAGTTCTAGATCTGGGTTGGAGGTTCTTCCAACCTAAGTGTAATTGATGAAGTCATCACGGCCGTCCATCATCTATTCAACCATGTCGTAGAAAGATTCACTTATAATCTATGTAATCCAGATCCCTCCAGTGGAACTGTGGTGGCCATGGGTGTTACCGGTAGCATATTTCTGGGTAAAAGTCTTTCCCTTGTTGCAACTGATGAAACCACGTCAAGAGTCTCCTATGATGTTTCTTTGATGCTTGAAGAGTTCAGTTAAATTGACTTGAAGAACAAGTCAATTGACTTGAGGTGAGGAAGTTAAAGTTACAGGGTGCCGATTGCCTAAACGGGACAACGAGTCACTCAACTTGCCTAGGAGCTAAAGAGGCAGAGAAGATCCTCAACTATCTGATTGGCTGATTGAGTCATCCGACTTGTGGTGGAGGGGGATGGTGTCACAATGACACTGCTCAAGCTTGTGGAAGAAGGGAGGTGGGGCAAGGTGGCATCAGCTCATTGTCGGGTGGTGGAAGGTTGGTCTAGGCTTTAGTCTCTCGACCCAGTGGCGAGGAGCTCCAGTGTGGTTGAAATTGACAAGGTTCCAGTCACTCGACTTGGTGGTAAGGAGCCATAGGGGGTCATCAACTCTAGCATATGGCGGTGGTGTGGAGAACGGGGGAGATCGTCTCAGGTGGGTTGAGTGAATCAAATGCCCCACACCCCCACAAGTGGAAATTTTATAGCCTGTGTGCGGCTCGCCAGTCGTGCGACTGGTTTATCTAGTTGATCAACTCGTCTATCATGGGAACATTTGAATCATTTTATATTTTTGCCCCAACCACCTAATGCATTTTCACAATTGGGGTTCCAACCGATCAATTCATTTCATTTAGTAGATTTTTTTGCAAAACCATGGAAATATAATCAAGGGAGAAAAGCTAAAATAGGATATCAAGTAAAATAGAAAATAAAATGGAAAAAGAAAAAGGATATGAGTTAAGGGGAAAGGTAAATGTTCAGATGCCTCCCAAAAAGAACCATGTTTAACTTTGGGGGAATGATACTTGTGATGAAGTCGTGGCCGGTGGAGGTTCGGAGAGAAGCAACATATTATATATCCTTGTCTCTAGATCTGCTATAAGAGGGGGGTGTCTTGCACCATGCATGGAGAAATCCTCTATAGTGAGATAGTGCTTCAGTCTATGTCCATTCACTATGAATTTGTCTTGGAATGTGTCCCATAGAATGAAGGTTCCATTGGGATAATAATGCTTGGCAATATATGATTTGTGCAATTTGGATCGTAATTTCCCATGAAAAATTCTCAATCTATAGTTATAGACTAAAACCAAGTCATCCACTTAGATGTCTTTCCTTCTCAAGTAACCACCATGCCACATTTTTCTCATGTCTTTATAGATCCTAGCATTCACATATTGTCACGGAATCGACATCCCGATCATGTGAGCCAAACGTATACCAAAGTCGACATGCAGAAGCATAAAGCTTAGCATACATGAACAAATAACAAGATAAAGGCACCAACATAATTTCAACAATCAACAAGATATATTAAGCAACATTATTATATTACACAATTTGAATTACATGTTCAAGAGTCACTTTGTACAAGTCTGCTCATGTATACTATATCTGGATCCTACAATAAGTACACCTAACATAGCTCACCAAGCCCATCATCTTTCTAGCCATCTCTGAACCTAAAAAAAACATACGAGAAAAGGGTCAACACATGAGGTGCTGAGTATGGGGCAGAAAGATACATATTTGTATAAGCTTTGCATAATTTGAAAATATTTCAAGATGAAACAAACAATAATAAACATGTTAACTATTTTAAAAAATGCGAAACCATGTTTTATGTCATTTCACTCCATTATATCAACAATATCAAGCATGTTTAAGACCATTGACCATCTTCCCGTCGGAAGGGTCTGTAAGGGTTACAAAATTAGCTAACCCTTTTATACAAGAGGTACCTCAAGGCCATAGCCAAGAGCTAACCCTTTATCAACAATATTATAATGGAGTTTTGTATATATATGTTTTCAAGTTATAAAACTGACGAGGCAAACATCGAGTAAGACATAGAAATACTACATGGCAATATTGGGCAAGTAAACAAACAAGCATACAATACATATCATTTCAAATAAGAAAGCTAGTCATATAACTAGATAAGGCACGTACCTGATTAAGAGATTTCATAACCTAACATATCCTTCACCATCTAGCCACATGCCAAACCTGATTAACAACAAGATTACATATATGCATTAGACTATCATCATTAACCCTAATTATATGCATTTTAGAGTTTTGTCCAAGGTTGGTTCCAAGTTTCTTATTGGCTCATTATATGATATTGTATTGATCTAGAGGTCATCATGATGGTGTGGTTCAAGTTTCATGTCATTATGACGTTCTATGCTCTTTCTATAATCATAACAAGGTTTAAGGCATTCACATGCATTCTAGGGTCAAAAGACTCACAATAGAGCACCCTACAACATGATTCATCAAGTCAAGAGTTCTAGATCTAAAAGATGATTTAGATCAGCAATATTAAGTCATCAGAAACACATAATAAGATTAGGTGGATTCCATTAGAAGCAAGATTAGCAATTTAGGGCAAAGTTCATCATTAAAGTCCAAACTAGGCACATATGTACAAAAAGGAGTCATTTATGAGAAATAGGGAGAGTAGGATCTTCATTTAGTTCAAGTATACATCGCAAGTACTGATTTAAGGATCATAGGGTAGATTGAGAATCAAAGAACCAAACTTCATCAATAACATGTATAAAAAATGGTCAATAGAGTCAAGGATTACAAATTTGACAAAATCAAGAAATATGAAGTATTTTTAGGGTCTACAACTATGCTCATATTGTATATCTTTTTCTTCTAACCAAAAAGGATTATTTATTTGTAGAAATCAGACATTTCTTGCATTTATAGGGATTTTAACAAGATTACCGTGATGTGATTGTTTCTGGGCCGTTTGATTCTAGATCAGAGGCTATGAATGCACCACACACCCCCTCCTAGAGGCGCCTCACGCTGGCTTCCTGGACCTGGGTCGGGTCCAATTGTAGTGATAAAGCTGGCCTTGGTCCACGGTCAGGGCTTGCTGCCCCAGCCCAGTGGGACTCTTCTCTCTTATGCACGATCGCGTGAGGTGGGCGACCCTGCTCGCGTCTGCAACCTGTTGTGTGATGACGTCGAGCTACCGGAGAAGGGGAGATGGTGGAGGTGAGGTTGGGCTCGGGTTTGGAGAAGACAACTAGTCACACTAGTTGTGCTCCGCCGAAGCTATGGTGACGCCATAGATGCGGCCGCCACAAGTGGTGCTGGGGAGGGCGCTCTTGGGCACGAAAATGAGTGAAATGAAAAGGGAAAGGACTGTAGTAGAGAAGCAAAGTGGTTTTGGGGTCTTAAATCATCAAACAATAGTGTGATGAGGTTGATTGGCGGTGCCAAAAGTGGTAGTCGCCCCCATTGCGTCGGCTCACGGTTCGGATGAAGGTGGCAGGCCAACTGCCGTCGGATTGGGTCCAAACCTAGTGGGAGTGATTTGACGGTTGATAATAGGGGTACGCTAGGGTTTGGGAGTGGGAGAGGTGGCATATGGGCCGTGCACCTTCCCAAGGACCCTAGTGGGCTGGCCCAAAGCTACAACAAAGGGGCAAATTTAAATATTAAATCAAAGCAAATCAAGGTGTCTTCAAAATATCATAACTTGCGCTACAAAAGTCCGATTAGGGTGATTTTTCCATTGTTGGATTCAAAATTGAGAGATCTACAACATGATATATATTGGGAATCCAAAATATCATAGAAAGGGTGTTATATATTAATTGCAATATGGTTATAGATTAAAGCATGACTCTTATTTCAATTGGCATATACAAGTCACATATTTGGAAATTGAATGACGATTTAATTAAATTGGGTCATAATCTCACTCCAACAATATAATTGGACCCAATTGAGTGATTTTGGCCACAAATAGAGAGAGAAAGTGGATATCCATAGAGAGAGAAAATTGTGGTTGTCACACATATGCTCTCATGATGAGCTCTTCTAACTCCTAGAGTTGAAAGGAACATTGTTCTCCAGCTGTAGATAAGTCAAAGTTGAGAGCCTGAATGGCCCAACTAGTTCTGTGTTTCATTTCTACGGGCAAGTGGCAAGATTTCTCATAGATGAGATAGAAGGGTGTAGTTCCTAGAGGTGTTTTGAAAGCGGCATGATATGCCCACAAGGCGTCATTGTGATTCAAGTACCAATCTTTCCTTGTACGATTCATAGTCTTCTCCAAGACTGATTTTATCTATCGATTGGAGACTTCGACCTGGCCACATGTCTGAGGATGTTTGGGAGAGGTGACCTTATGGAGAATGCCATGTTTTTTCATTAGGGACTCAAAGGTTTTTTTATAAAATGTGATGTGTCATCCTATATGATGGTGCAAGGAACCCCAAATAGGAAGAAGATGGTATCTTTGAAGAGTTTTATTACAGATTTGGAATCATTGATTTTTGAGAGAATGATCTCTACACACTTGGACATGTATTCCATGGCTAAGAGGATGTACTCAAACTTAAAATGAGAAGGGGGTGGGACCATGTATTCGACTCCCCAAACATCGAATATCTCTAGTTATTGCAAAGAGTTCATTGGAAATTGGTCTCTTTTGAAATACTTCTAGATCTTTGCACTGATCACATGCAAGGACAAATTTAGATGCACCCTTAAACATTGCAGGCTAGTAGAAAGTACAGTGGAGCACTTTTCGTGTTGTCTTTTGAGAACTCATATGCCCACCTATGGGGCCTGAATGACATTGCTCGAGGATATCATGACCCCCTTATTCAATGATACATCTACTGGAGAGATCTTTTGTACATAATTCAAAAGGATACATGTCATCCCAGTAGAAATTTTTAACATTGTGTAGAAATTTTACCTTTGCATGTCCATAATATTCAGGATGCAAGATCCCAGCTACCAGATAATTCACATAATAGACAAACCAAGAGAAGGAGCTTCTGATTTGGGTTGCTAGTCATCTTGTAAGGAATCATCTATGGGATGCCATTGTCAGGATAACATATAAAACGACTGACATGTTCTGTGACAATATTTTCGAAATCCTTTTTGTCACAAATTTCCTAATCGAACCCTTGGAGAGCAACAACCACTGAATTAGTCTAGTCATGGAATCCTTTTTTGGTCATTAGATACCAGACGACAGTGTGGTCTATTGAGACACTCACTTTAGTCCCAATGAGGTATGAGCAAAATTTGTCAAAAGTACAAACTATTGCCAACATATCCTTTTTGGTGGTGTTGTAGTTTCTATGAGAATGATTGTGGGTTTTCGAGGCATAGTAGAAATTTGATGACTTGTATCAATCCTCTAGACAAGGATAGATCCAAAGCTGGCATCATACATGAATTTGAAAGGAGGCGGACAATCAGGAGCACATATGTTGGGAGTAGTGATGAGAGCTGATTTCAACTGTTCAAACATGTCATGTGATCTTGATCAAAGGTGAAGATTGCATCTTTTAGTAGAAGGTCTATAAGGGGTTTAACAATTTTAGATAAATATTGAATAAATCCTCGATAAAACCCAACATGCGGAAAGAAGGTAGAAATGTCACAAAGGAGGTGGGTGGAGGGAGATTGGTGATGTCTTCAATCTTGGCATGGTCAACTTTGATACCTGTATTTCTCACCCTATGGATAAGGACAATACCCTCCATTACCATAAATTGGAACTTCTCCGAGTTTAGAATTATGTGTGGTTCCTCACACTTTTCAATTAATAGAGAGAGATGACACAAGAATGAATCAAATATGTCTCCAAATTGGCTGCATTCATTCATTCCTTTCTCATCCAACTATTCAATCAATGGGATATCGACATTCTTTCATTGTTAGATGGAGAAGTAACCCAGTAAAACTTTCATGATGGGCTTAGTCAAGCTAGAAAAGATTGTGGCCATACACCATTGGAAGGTGGTCAGGGCATTGCAGAGGCCGAACGACATCCTTTTAAAAGTGTAGGTTCCAAAATAACATATGAAAGTTGTTCTTCTTGGTTATTTGGATGGATAGGGGTCTGATAGAATCCTAATAACCGTCTATGTAGAAAACGTATTCCTAGGGAGAAAGACACTCTTACATAGGATCAAGAAAGGGGAGGGGGAGCGATCCTTTCTCGTGGATTAGTTCAAGTTACGGTAGTCAATGCACATTCTCCACCTGGTAATAGTATGGGTGGGAATGAGCTCGTCATTGTCATTAGTTATCATAGTAGTGCCTCCCTTCTTGCAAAATAGTTAGATGGGACTCACCCAAGGTGAATCAGATAGCGGGTATATGACTCCAACAGTAAGAATCTTGATTACCTCAAGGCATACAACCTCCTTCAAATTGGGGTTTAACTTGTGTTGAGGATATCATCAAGGTTTTTACTCCTCAGCCCTGGAGATGTTGTGCATGAAAATGTTTGACTAATCCATGTTAGGTTGGTCATCATGTATCCTAGAACGGTCTTTCTCTTCTTTAATTGAGACACAAGTTTACTTTCTTGGTCAGATGTAAGGTCAGAATTAATGATGACAGTGCATGTTTCTTTGTCAACAAGGAAGACATACTTGAGGCCTTGTTGGAAGGGGTTTTATATTAGGGGATTTTGGAGGTGTGGACATATCTTCTAGGATAGGAACCACTTTAAGGTCATGTACTTTATCTATGGATTCTTCCTCAAAAGTGTTGAGGTGGGCTCCATATTGGCAGACTTGTGCATTGTCGAGATCAGATGTAATTGAATTTGAAAGGATTGATTGGAAGGGGACTTTAGAAAGCTCATGCTCTTACTTAATATGGGAAATTTTATCCAAGCAGTTCAATAGATAAATTTCCTCTTGTAATCTTTGTTTTCTCATGCTTTCAAATAAATTTATAATTCCAAATTTTTCCTTCCAAGGAACAAGAGAATGGAGCCCCTCTCAACACCTTTTCAGGAACTGATATTTCTAGGAACATTCGACCAAAGATAAGGGGGATACCAAATATCCTACTTAATATCCATGATGACAAAATCACAAGTGATATATGCTTCATTGCCAACCTTGACATGGGAATCCTCAATAATGCTCATTGGCTTAGTCACAGATTAATCTACAAATTTGATGGCCATTATTATGGGAAATATATTGACAAACCCCAGTCTATTGCATAGACCATAGGGCACAATTGAGATGTTGGATCCTAGGTCTGCAATCCACTTTTGACAAGTATTATTGCCCAAGTAACTTTGAATTTAAAAGGAGTCAGGGTTTTTCTGCTTCTTATCATGTTAATATGAAGGATTTTGAAAGTAGTTTTTGCAAGTTTGACGGTCTCATATTCTAGTGGTTTACTTCTAATTCATCAAATACTAAAGATACTTGGACCATGAGGGCATCACTAAAAGTGCATCCAAGAGGGTGATGTCAACATGGATTTTCTTCATGGTAACTTTAAACTTCATGAATCAGGTACCTAGTCTTAACTACATGAGGCATCCTTGATAGGGTGGATGTGGTACGTAGGATGGCACGTTAGGCTAGACATCCTCAACTGGTGGAGTTTTGACAATAGGAGGTGTCATCGGACTAGAGGTTGTAGTTTCTTTCAATAGTTGATCTTTGTCAATCATGATGATATCATCATCATTGATGTCGATGGAGGTGGCAGGAGGTTCATGGGAGGAAAAAGGAATGGAGAAGGAGGAGGTGAAGGAGGATTCATGATTCCCAAACATATGAAGATGACCTTTGATTCCTTAAGATGTTTATGATTGTTTTTTTTTGTTTTCACAACAATAACTCTTGTAGGAGGACATTGGTTGGAAACCAGATGACAACCTGAGAGTCAATGGACTTAAGAGAAGCCATCTACAGTAGAATGAATTGTTTTTAATCTGTGAATTGTGCATCATAGATAGAGGTAAGAGTGCGAGTAGGAGCAAGCTACTACAATTGTATGGAGCCTAGTTAAGGTTTTGTAATTGCTGCCCATGGTTTTGGGAATTTCCCCAGTAGTTATTTTGAGAATGGAGATTTTCCTTATTATTGTACCAGAGACTGTGTGAAGGAAGAACTTGGTATTTCATTTGTGGTATTTGTTGTTCATAAGAGTTTACCGACTAAATTTTTGTCTTAGAAACACGGATGATTCCTAGTTTGATTGGGATTGTAGTAAGCTTGAGCAGGAATATTTTGAATGGAGTTGAAATCCTCCATTTGTTTCCCATCCCCAGTTTTCATGGGTGTGTTTTACAGAAGATGGCACTACTTTGTGGGATGATCAAAGCTCTAGCAAATTCTACAAAGGAATTCAGTAACATATTGAGATTGAGGGGGTCCCCCTCCTGTGGAAGAATGAAGCGTGGATTATAATCCGTCTTGTTTAATGTAAGCATCTTGAGGCTTTATACATTTGACTTAAGCTTAGAAATATCCTCAGCCTTAGATACCTTAATTACTCTCCCTTTCCCTCGAACAGATTGGGCTTGAGTCTCATCACTACTTTTGACAACCTTCAATTGCTGTCAAAATTTTGGAACATGAAATTTCCTCTTGAGGAATTGTCGAGGAAGACTTTCGTATCCGAATCAATGCCTCCATAAGATGTCTTTATTAACTATATTGGGTGATATTGTGATGTAGACAAAGGAAGAGTAGTTCCTTGAATCGTCCCCATGCTTTGAGTAATGTTTCTTCATGATACATTTTAAATCGTGTAATCTCCCCCTAGATTGATAAGTGAGGGACAAGGGGTAATATTTTTCAAAGAATTTAAATTTGAGGGGTTCCCAGGTGGTGATATGATTGCCTTCGATGGCATTATACCAAGAACTGAGTAGGTTCATCAGTGAGTATATGAAAAGTCACAATGTGAGGGCATCATTTGAAATGTCAGGAACTTCGAATAAGGTGCATAGATTGGTGAAACGTTGGATGCGGTCTTGCCCATTTTCATCCTTTCTCTAAGAAAATGTGCTTTCTTGAAGCATAGTAATCTGATGTGTGCAAATGTTAAACCGAGGAGCATTGATAGCAAAAGGAACTATAGGATGTAATGCATAGATAGTCAAAGGAATTGACAAATCCATGAGTTGTTTCTTCCACTCAGGTTCTTGATGGGCAAAACCCTTGGCTTCCAAAGAGGCAGTTATGGCTACATCCAACTCATCTCTAATGGATGCTCTTTGGGTTGCTAGTGCCTCCACAATTTGCCTTTGAATTTCTACTTCATCCTCCTTCTTGACCCGATTGATACAATTTTGATGATGAAAATTTTAGCCAATTTCAGGATCGAACGGTATATTACTAATGCCTTCAAAGCATCACATGTACCATGAAAAGTTGTTTGGAAAGGGACATAAAATTGCAAGATTCATGAGGATAAAGTTAAATATAAACAAGCACATATAGATTTGTAAAAGAAAAGACTAGTACTATAGGAATGGAAACTTGATAGAAGGAGGAGTACACTAACAAAATGGGTCTGGATAGGAAAAAAAGAAAAAATGATCCTAATTATCCAAAGTGATTGGGTTTGACAATTAAATTAGTCTTTTGTACCTAGAAATGGCGTCAAAATTTAATGTGTTCTCGCTAGCATAGAAAATTCACCAAAGAAAATGTCTCTGGAGTTTGACCTTTAATTGGCTACTCAATCCACTTGTCAACAAGTGAATTGATATAGTATAGAACATATCGGTCCTAAGAGACAACATTTTACGAGTCTAATCAAATCAGAAGTGATTAATAATATTTAAAGACAATTTTGAGATGAGTGATTAATCTAGAGTAGGAAGTAAAATTGTAGAATTGAAAAGTGTTGAATTGAAATGCATAATTAAAAGGAATAGTTTGAATTAAATTAAATTGCAATAAGTAAAACTAAGTTATCAAGAGCACTAAGAGTAGTGTGAAAAATGAACAGAAAGAACAATAAATTTATATTTTATAATTTTTGAAATTGTTGAAATTCTAGGTTTCACCAATATGAATCCCATCATTATCTTAGCCACTTTTAATTTCTTTCAGATAATTTTATATTAGGACCATGGTTATCTTTTCCTTTCAAAATTAGATTCCACTAGATCAATCCATTCACATACCCGTGGTCTTGGTGTTCTATGTGTTCTCATCAATCATCCAACGTGTTCATGTTTGTGGTCTGATCAAGGTTCACATGAGTTTTACTCGATGTTCTGGTCCACAAATCAAAGGTCATATAATTGTAGATCACAACATTCATGGAGTGAAACTAAACATATCATATTCCTTGTTACTTTAAATGGATAAAACACATCTTTTGTTATCTTTTAAAGAGATTAAAATTTACTAAGATATGTTATGGAGATCATGGGGCTAGTCCCCATGTCTCACAATGGGAATCCAAAATTTACTAAAATATTCCTTGTTGATGTCATGTTGAGTATTGATTGGAATTGAATTGTAGACATATGTGCAAAACTAGAAAGACCAAAATGAACATCTAGTGTGCGATATGATCGTCTATCTGGTTTAGATGATCATTTTGGCGCATGAAGGTTGTGAAACTTCTAGATGTTTTGTGAAAATTTAAGATATTCCAGTCCTTTCCACTCCCGCTTTAGTCTTGCATTGGCTGGGGACTAGGAACCCTGACCCAAACCCTTCCTATATATAGAGGGGTACTGGGGACTTTCCGGAACACAACTACTACACAGACAATTGAAAATTAGTTGCTCTGACCATTTTTTTCCTCTCTGGTTGTGGTAAACATGAGAGCCCAGGAGGTCCTACCCAACTAGGGAGGGATAGACAAAGGAGAGAAAAGTGTGGATCATTGTTGTGGGAGAGCATGTTGGTGACTAGTACACAAACGTGATGGAAAAATCCTTCATGTCCATTCTAGTATGATGACAAGAGTTCTAGTTGGTCTATACTCTAGAGGTCGGAGTCCCTTGGATGCTGCTAGGAAGGCAACATCAACTTACAATCCATGGTGAGATC
This sequence comes from Alisma plantago-aquatica, assembly GCA_963693085.1. Taxonomy (NCBI): domain Eukaryota; kingdom Viridiplantae; phylum Streptophyta; class Magnoliopsida; order Alismatales; family Alismataceae; genus Alisma; species Alisma plantago-aquatica. The sequence goes on from OY856415.1 coordinate 344,736,105, forward strand.
TGAGGAGTCAATGAAGTAGTTATCCAAGTTTGATGTCCATGGAGGAGTAATCAGACGAGTATAAGTGCATCCATGATCTGCATCGACACCTTCCAAGATAGAGTGTGCATCTACATCGACAAGGGTTGTCACTAGACTTGATCCAAGACCAGATATACCTTTATTAAACCATCCTTCCTATTGCATATCTGATGTTGTATTTCCCTATTGTGGTATTAGATCCATGCCAATTAATTATATTTTGGAATAATCAATATGTTCAGATTTTTGGTTTTATCGAGTTTATTTATTGCATGCGATGAGAATACTTAAACCGAATGATGTGCATGTCTATCTTATCACCATAAAAAGAACCGAAATGAATATATATATATATATATATATATATATATATATATATTCAATTTACATGCATCACCATAAAGTCAGTTTTGATGGTGGATGTAAATAATTTTTATGGCCAAAAAACCAAATACGTGTGTGCATGGTTGTGGGGTTTTAATCATGTTGTAACTCGGTCTGCATACTGAGCATGTCTCTCCTTATGAAATGTAAATTAGTTGTCTTCTTCCTATTTCCCCTCGAATGTAAGTCGAGATTTTCCCCATACAAAATATAATAAGAAATAGGATAGTTTTAATTTATGTTACAACGTGAGATGATGATCTACACAAAAGTGAAACAATCGGATCGTGAGATGACCCGATCAACTGGAGGATCGAGGAGGCCAGGTGACATGAGGATGAATCGATTGACCGATGGCCCAACCGACCACCTGGAGGCATCGAAATGCTGCTTGGACCTGAGAACTAGACAAGTGCTTTAGAAGACCCCAACCGAGCAACCAGGAGGTGATCCAACCGGTTCAAGAGTTGAACCAATCAACTCGGATTGGTTTGAGCATAAATCTTCACCAACAATAGGTTGCATGTGATGTGGACCATAGGTGGTAGTAATTCCTTGTAGATCCAAGGAATTACATTAGTATGGCCATAACCGTCACTTGTGTGTTTTATTTATTGCATGTTATTATTTTCAGTTATAGCATGTATATGATATGTACTATATATGTGGTGATTGGATTAAGTATATGCATTTATGCAAACTCCCTCAACTAAAATATTAACTCTTACATGCTTTTCAAAAGTGGCACACATGAAAAGCTTGATCAACCAACCCTAGGTTACGATAAAGTGTGGTGCGTTGTCTATCTCGTGGAAGTGTGATGGTAGATATGTAGGTTCTGCTAAAGTAGGGTGCATACTCTATCGTGTCAGCTTTTGGATCAAGATTAACTGGTGACTCTTAGATAGTCTAAGCCCAGAGTCATGCAGATGGTGATAGCATAGAAATTGCACATATCATCTATCCAAGAGTTGTATATGATTCAATTGGCATGATTGCCTATATTGATAGTTAACTATGGACGCTGGTGTAGGCCGAGTAACAATTGAATGATTTTGGATCGTGGCCCACTAGAATATTTCACACTGCAATATTCCAAATTGATATAGAGGGATATGAATTTGAATAAAATAGTGGGAGTGATAGTTAATTATATGCCTAATTATTATCGTCAAAATTATCAAATCAAACCAAATCAATTATTTTTTTGAAAAAGTTGCAACATTTCTTTGTAGAATCAAATTTCAAACATAAAATAGATTCAAATTGTGATCAATCCTTAAGAAGAACAAAATGGGATAAAGTTCCAAAATTAGTTAAGGACTTTGAGAAACTTTCTCATTAATGAGAAAAAGCTCTATGTCATTGATAGACCAATGCCAGAGGAACCTATTGCAAATGCACCTAAGGCTAAATGGATGGTTATTGGAAGCATGCCTATAACACTTGGGCCCACTACCCAAGGCTCTACATGCCTATCTCATATACCATTAGGCCTAACCTTTCTGGCTCATGTCTAAAATCTACTGCCATCCATGTTGCCACTCTATTATATGTAGGTATATGCCTCTTCCTATTCATATATGCTCATTAGGGTTCCTATATGGTCACCATTAACCTTCTCAATGAGGGAGCTATCCCTAACCCTTAATAGGCACGCCCCACCCAATTTCAGTTCACCAAAAGGCACTAAGTTCAAGCAACCACACATAGATCATGTTTCTCATGCATACTCAAACCCTCGACGTAAAGCATGCATGTCAAACCCACATATGTGCATGCATGGTCAACTACGATATCCAACTCATCATGTCTTCTCTTTCTCTATCCACCACTTAAGGTTTTGGGTTGACCATCGTCCTCAGAGAATGTGTCAGGTCTCTTCCTCTTTATGGAGGCTTCTTCCTCTAAGGCTAATATCTCTCTTCTCATATTCCTAAAAGATGGTCTAAGCTTAGCGTTCTGCTGAGGGGTATCCAAGGGCACAAAAACACATGCCATGCAACCTAAGCATGTAACTAACTCAGTCTGAGTTTCTAATTATCTAAACTTATGTCCATGACATCTTTCTTTATTGCTTTTTATTATTTGGTGGAGGATTCCTTAATCCTTATCATTCTTAACCCCAAAACTCAGGAGGGTGGTGGAGAGAGAGAAATCCCTAATATCTTAGACTTATTCAATGAAACAGGGTAGAGAAGGGATGAAGAAAGATGAGAGAAGACCTAGAGGTATCTTATTTCGAGTCAAATCATTTGATTTTAGCCAGGTAGTCACACAAAATCCGAGAGTCCTCGTAGACCGACTAGCGGGGTGGAGGAAAATCTTGCCAAACCTAAGATCGAGATCCTTTTCTAGACACTTCCATCATTGGAAAATCTTGTAATAACTCCCTTGGGTTCTAAAGAGTTTGTAAAATTTAATAATTATTAGATATTAAATGGAAAACCATGCTCTGATCCTATTTTGGGATAACGACTCTAGCCTCTTGGTCTCCCTTAATTGGGGGTTACCGAAAGGTGGGGTCGTTACAAATGGTATCAGAGCCATAACCCGTCCTGTAGGTGGGGCCCACATGGGCATGCGGAATGCCAGTCTTCAGTTGTGTGGTCCAGGCATGTTGGAAAGGGATGTCCATGGTGATATAGCCACCCTTGCACTGGTATTCCATGATTGGGAGTTGGGTGTCCATGGGCCATTCTAGGTCTGCACTGAAATGGGGAGATATTATGAGTCCATATAGTTGAGCCTTGACGAGGACGTCAAGACTCTAAGTGGGGGAGATTGTAACATCCCAGGATTTGAGGCCTCAGATAAAATGATCTTAAAAGGAATGATTGGACTACCCATATCATTAAGGTGCACCTCCTTTTCTGGGAGTCCATCACTAAATAACTCTATAGTTAAGCATGCTTGGCTTGGAGTAGTACTAGGATACGTGACCAGTCAGGAAGTTTATCCTGACTTGTACGTGAGTGTGGATAAGGCACATAGTTAAGGCTAGTGGTGGTATGTGGGTCCAGTTGTCATTCCTGAAACTCCACTAGAGCCTAGGGCAGTGGGCTTGGGTGTTTACACTCCAAGGCTTGCCACCCATCCACTATGTTTAAGAGTATGAAGCAAAGAAAGGAAGAATGATAACAAATCCCTATTGCTAGACAAGGTCCATCTATGGAGTCTCGTGTGTGTGGAGGAGTACATAACCTATTGCATACGATGGAGTAGACTGGCTGTTAAGAAGCAGTGAGTCAGGGCGTGAGGGTGTCCTATGGATCCAGGGTGGGAGAATATGATTGAACTCCTTGGACAGAGATGTTGGGCGGCTGGGAGGATGCCACCATGGCACCTCCAATGGCACTATGCTCGAAAGCCAGGACTGTGAGGACGTGTGGTGGTGGAAGGTCATCCACAATGATGGACAAAACTATCACGCATGTGGCATGAGCATACAAGTGAGGTACCACAGGAGGAAGGGGAATGGTGGGAAACATTCAAAGTAGCAAGAGTAAAGGTGATGATCGCCTCTAGCAACCATGCCACAACAACGATGGGTTGCGGCATCAAGAAACACACACATGGACCTGAAATCGCAATGGATCCAAGGAAGGGGAAGGAGTAGAGTCAAAAGACTCTATTGCCCATGCACGCACACACAAGACCCAAGGTTTACATGGTCTTTTCTCTAGATTATGAGCCTAATTATCATATCAATGTTTTCTTGATAGATTGATTGGATTTCTTGATTAAACATCTAGTTGGATGTGAATATATTGCTTCTTTGAGATCTCTAAAATAGGTATGTGGTTACGCTTATTGTTAATTCACTCTAGTTTCAAGGTGATTTCTGAGGTTTTATCGGTTGTTTGGAAATAATTGCTTGGTTGACTTTTATTTCATGAAACTATAAAGTAACTATGACTATCACCATAAGTATATGAGAAATACTAGCTCATATCCTAGTCCTCCTTTGTATCTTTGATGATGATGAAATGGATGATCTAGTACATGGTCTACCCTTGGGTTAGGATCATCAGGTTATCATGAGTGAAGGTGTTGGTCTACCATTGGGTAGGACCATACGATTATAGAACCCTATGTAGTGATCTACCTATAAGGTAGGATCATGGGGGTTAGTTGAGATCTACCATATGAGAGAGGTAGTATCCATATCCACTGTAGGGACATCACAAAGGCAAGGATATGTAAGGATTGAGTAGTTATGTTTAAAACTTAAAGTTTGTTTTTGTTAAATCATAATTTTCTTACAATATGTTGTTACAATTAAATGCAAGTTTTTGGTTCCCCCACATACCAGTATAATTCATTATACTAACCTCCATTTTGTTTTTCGTAGACTTAGGTTTATCAAAAAATGGATATTCCTTAAAAGTGACATTGATGGAATAAAGCTTAATAAAGAATTGGAGGATTGTAGGTAGATAGTTCTTATCTGGGTAAAGTCCCTCAGATCCTATATTTTCTAAGGTATGAGAAAAGAATTTTTTTTTATCATGTTTTAAGCTTAGTAGTTGTAGAATGTATTAATTATTTTTGATTATTTGTAAAACCATTGATCCTATTTTGAAGTAACGGTTGTAGCCTCTTGGTCTCCCTTAATTGGGGGTTACAGAGGGGTGGAGTCATTACAAATGGTATCAGAGCCATAACCCGTCTAGTAGGTGGGGCCCACATGGGCATGTGGCATGCTAGTCTTGAGCCGTGTTGTCTAGGCATGTTGGAAAGGGTTGTCCATGGTGATGTAGCCACCCTTCCACTAGTATTCCGTGATCACGAGTTGGGTGTCCATGTGCCATTCTGGGTCTGCACTGAAATGGGGAGATATTATGAGGCCATATAGTTGAGCCATGACAAGGACGTCAAGTGTCTAAGTGGGGGAGATTGTAATGTCCAAGGATTTCAGGCTTCAGATAAAATGATCTTAAAAGGAATGATTGGACTACCCATATCACCAAGGTGCACCTCGTTTTCTGGGAGTCAATCACTAAAGAACTATATTGTTAAGCATGCTTGGATTGGAGTAGTACTGGGAGGGGTGACTAGTGAGGATGTTTATCTTGGCTTATGTGTGAGTGTGGTAAAGCGTGCAGTTAAGGCTAGTGGTGGTCTGTGGGGCCAGTCATCATTCTTGAAACTCCACTAGATCCTAGGGCAGTAGACATGGGTGTTTACAATGCCAATGATGCCATAGACATTTGCATACCTAATGCTCTGTTGTATGAACTATTTGTTTCATGAACAACATGATAACATGTACATTCTCTACATGGTAACACATCTTAAGAATCATGTAAGAATAGAAGGTATAATGTCTTCAAAAGTGCTATTTGAGTACAAATTAATAAAAGGAAGTCCAATGTGGCCCATGTGCTCAATATGATTAGACATATGAAGTGACTGGGATTTCTCTTAGGTCAAGGGTTGACCATGGATATGATTATGCAAGCATTGCATGAATCATATAGTTAGTTTATCAAATGCTTGGCATATTGATGCCAAAGCAAGGAAGAATGACAAATCTATGATAATGATCTACAAAAGTGAGTCCTAGGGAAAACACAAGGCTATGAAGTGTTCTAAGGCTGAGCTACAGTCCAAGTCTTCTATACTTAAGTTATGGAGAAGGGTAAGTGAAAAAGGAATCTATCCAATTCACTTAAAGGATAAAGAAAACAAAGTGCCGCCATTATCACTTATCTGGATATTGGAAAGGAATTATCCTCTTCATAGAGGATCTAAGGAAGACTATAGAGATAGAGATTTCCACTTCAGTACATGAGAAGAAGTAAGCTAGAACTGTGCGGAGCAAGGGTTGTTGCCTCTATAGTTGAGAGTTGTAATTCATGTGCACATAATGCAATTAGTGAACTGCTATTATGTACCTGCAATTGATGAAAACATGCTATGATTTGCATGACAATAACATTATGCTTTATTTTAAAATATATGATATTTTATGGCAATGAACTATGTCCCACAAATTATACTTGATAGATGTAGAGACAAATGTGTGTGACAAATATATTGAATGACTTGATAACTCAAACAAATTGAATACCTAGAGCACTGTCATCTAGGGCGCATAAATGATAAATGCATCTCTAGAATCCATATGATGGTTATCTAGAATCTTTTTAGTTTTTGAACTAATAGAGACATGCATGTCTTATTTGTTGTGCAATGTGACAAAAGTATCCTCACTAGGTGTAATGGGAGAATGACTATTCCAATTAGGACTAGTACATACTGATGTACATAGACCTTTTAGAATGAATGCTAAATGTAGTTACAAGTACCTCATTATATTTACTAATGCAATCCGTAGATATTGAAATTTTTATTTAATGAAGTACAAGTATGAATATCTTTAATTGTTCAAGGAGATTATGAATTAAGTATGTAACTCACCTGGTAAAGTATTAAGATACGTTGATGTGATCAATGTTGAAATATTTTAACCAAGAAGTTCAGGACCTTTTGGAGAAATTGTGATAGTGTATCACATGGAACTACACCTGAAACAAATGGATGTGTCAGACAAAAGGTATCACACCATGTTAACTCATGGTGATATTATCAATAAAATCCATCCGATCTTACAATTTCTTTTGGGCACATGTTTTACACTAAAACAATGTACCGTGTAAATTGGTTCAAAAGACACCATATGAGATATGGCATAGGAAGTGTCATGATATGTATTTTATAGTGATTAGGCTTGAAGGCTTATATAAGAAAATAGTTTCTTAAACAAATTTATCCACAAATCACATGAATATTATCTTGTTGAATACTACTTATATTCCAACCCGACAATAAAGTGATTATTTCTTGGATGTCTAAATTCCTAAATGAAAATTAGTTCTAAAGGAATTCATGGGAGTAAAATTTGAACTTGAAATGTTCAAGACAAACAAGAAAATATAGAACCCAAAGAGGTACAAAAGGAATAAGGAGAATCACAAGTTGTTGTAGAATCTCAAGTTCCTTATGTAAACACATAATTCAGAGTTCTAGTAGTACATGCCTTGATTTTGAAAGATTGTGATGTCTAATAAATCAAGAAGGTGGTAAGTTGATTATACTGATGAGTCAACAACCTACCCAGAAACTATTGAGGGACCATAATCTGAGAAATGGCTTGAAGCCATGGGATCAATGATGGACTCCATGTACACCAACAAGGTATGACCTTGCTGGATCAACCTAAAGGGGTAAAACCCATTAGGTTAATTTGGCTCTTTATAAGAAGGACAACATGTAAAGGTAAATTGGTTGCAAAGAGTTTCAAACTAGTTTAAAGTGTTGAACATGATGAACTCTTTTCACCAGTTACCATGATTAAATCCATATGGATCATGCTTTTTTTGCAGCTTAGTAAAACTGTGAGATTTGGCATATGGATGTTAAAACCACATTCCTTAATATAAATAATTATGAGGATGTGTAAGTGACACAACCTAATGGTTTTATGAATCTATTAATGCAAATAAAGTCTATAAGCTACAAAAGTCAATCTTTAGATTGAAACAAGCATCTCAGAGTTGGAATCTTCTATTTGACAAGACAATCAAAGGGTTTGACTTGAGTCAAAATAAAGATGGAATTAGTGATTACAAAAGATTTAGTGAGGGAAAATTTACATTCCTCATAATGATGGGGAATAACGTCCTTATCATGCAAATGTGAAAACCTTGCAAGGAAAGTACCTTCTCTAAAGGGTTTAGGTGAACCATCCTATATGATTGGGATCGATGTCTATAGAGATAGACTTGGAAAGCTTCTTGACCTAGAAAGAGCACATACATTGGTAAGATGTTGAAGGATTCATCATGAGAGAAAACTTGTCCATGCTCCATGGAGTTAGTATTTCAAGAGCCTAATGTCCTGGTTCTTATGAAGAATAGGAACACATGGATAGATGTCATATGTATTTTAATTGGATCTATCTTGAATGCAATGTAATATACTTATACCATTATCTCATATGTGTTGGACATGACAAGAGGATATCCCATTATCATGTATGTATTGTACATGGTGAGAAGAAATCTAGTAATATTGTATGTATTGGACATGATGAGAGGATATCATGTCATCTCATATGTATTAGACATGATGAGAAGACATATATAAATGCCTAGCAATCTTGTACATATTAAACATGATGAGAGTCTATGTCAGATACCAGTGAGGGTCACTGCACTACCATAATGAACATCCTTAGGTGCTTGTGGAGAACTTAAAGGATTGGTTCCTTAGTGATTAGGAAGAGTTGGGTGTAAAGAGTTACACTGATGCAAGCTTCCAAACTGACAAATAAAGGATGCAATCAAAATTAATGGTTGACGAGAATTGTAAGCCAGAAAGAGTTTTGAGTGATAGTTGTTCAAATATACAAAAGAAGTTGAGTATCTATGTGTTATGAGAACAATAAATGATATTGTATAGATCAAGAAGTTCATATGGGTGAACTTGTGTGAGGTTCCAATCATTGATGATTCAATAGAAATGCTAATGAAAATAATTGAGCTACGAGTTACACTGGGAATATCAAATAGCATACTACATCACTTCCATCTCATACAAGTAGTCATACATCGAAGATATTAGAAAATTGCAAAATACCGACTTAAATCAAACATTCCTAAAACCCACTATAAAAGAACTTATACAGTAGAAGCATGATGTTCATGTTAAGTCATTCAGGATGAGATCTGTTGGTGATTGGCTCTAAGTGCAAGTGGGAGTCTGTTGGTATGTATGCCTATAGAGCCAATCATATGATGATTGTGATGGCATAACTTGTAAATGATTTAATTAATAATAAAAGGAAAGCTTCCAATTTATTATGTTCCATTTAGTTACAAGATAATGATGGAACACTATAAATGTCTAGAGAATCATATTACTCAATGACTTATGTGTTCATGTTACTAACATTGTGGATGGGATCATAGGGATGTTAAGAGTACATATACACATTCTCATTATGTCCCTAATCAGTTGTTATTATGGAAGGTTGATAGACAAAAATGACACATAAAAATAGAGTGTGAGTTCGTTGATGACTAAATATCATTTGTCATGATATGTCAATATTAAACCAATCACACAGATACATGTTGGAGAATAGTGTATCATACAGACCAATCGTGAGTCTGACACATGGAATCCATCATCATGGAAATCATAGTTAGTTTTCATAATGATGGTGGTGGTTGTGGTTCTTAGACCTTAAATCACTGTACTCATCACATGTCTTTGGGTACACTTTGACGTCATCTAACACAATCATAATCCTAAAACATGGGTTGTTATAAAGGTGATTATTGGGTGACTTTGACAAATGGGGATTGATTGTGAGTGATAGACATTGGATTTGTCCCTCTGACAGGAGTATGATATCCAAGGCCTCTTGATTAGAAAAACTGAGAGAAGTATGGCCATACGCATGTGAGTCAATATGTGATATTGAGCTTACATATATCTCATCCAGTCTACTTTGGCTCAAGGAACAATATTGAATAATAATGAGGATGACTGCTCCATGCCTATAGTTCAAACTAGATATCAGTGACAAAGGAACTATACAAACACTATAACACCATACAAAGATTGTAGGTTGAAGTTTCTCACCATCTTTCCATTCACTTGGGTAGCAATGATTTGTGACTAGGCACCGCTCATTGCGTGTGATGTCATAATCTTGTTATGGACATTCATTGCCAACGTGATGTGGGACCTATAGGGTCACACACATAGGAACTCATCTAGAAGAGGAGTTTGATCTTGAATGATGACAAAATTGATTACTAAAGTGTTTAGGTATTTCAATATCACACAACGGATCAATTTACTAGACTGCCAAATGATCAATTCAAGTGTTGAGATTGTTGTTTAGAGTGTCAGGCTGATTGTATTGTACATTGGTTGGAATTCTTCCTAACCTAGCCTGTGAGATGCATGTCTCGCTTTTGTGAAATGACCATCTGGCCTGGTGCGAGAAACCTATCTCAGTTGCACCAAACGGCTGTCTCGGGGGTACAATTCAATTGCATCTAGGATTGGTGTTGACGTCAAGTTAGAGTACTAATTGGAATTCAATTGTCGACATATGTATAAAATTAGAAAGTGCAAAACGACCGTCTTGTTGGACCATATGACCGTTTTGGTGCACGAAGGTTGTGAAACTTCTAGAATTATTGTGAAAATTCAAGATCTTATGGTCCTTTCCACTCCCTCTTTATTCCCCCATTGGCTGGGGACTAGGAACCTTGACCCTAACCCCTCCTGTATATTGAGTGGTATTGGGGGCTTCCCAGAACAGAACTACTACATAGAGAATTGAAAATCAATTGCTCTAACAATTGTTGTCCTCTCTGGTTGTGGTAACCACAAGAGTGCAGAGAAGTCCTACTTGACTAGGGAGGGATCACCAAGGGAGAGAAACAATTGAGAATCATTGTTTTGGAAGAGCATGTTGGTGACTAGTACACCAACGAGATGGACTACTCCTTCCTATCCATTCTAACAGGATGATAGGAGTTCTAGTTGGTTTGTGTGGGCTACTCTAGAGGAAGGAGTCCTTTGGCTGCTGCTAGGAGGGCAATGTCAACTCGAAGTCGGTGGAGAGATCTGAGGAGACACTACAATAGTTTTCCAAGTCTGATGTCTGTGGAGGAGCAATTAGATGAGTTAGAGTGCATCCAGGAGCCACTCAGACACCGTCAAAGATAGAGTGCATATCTACATAAATGAGGATTGTCATTGGACTTACACCACGTCCATGTATATATTTGTGAAACCATCCTTACCATTGCATAGTTATTGACACGATCTACTGGTTAATGGGAAATATGTTACTAAAATTTTTGTTTCTGATGTCTATTTGATCTCGTATTTCCCTACATGTATTTGATTAATTTGTGTCATTTTAAGGTCGAAATTGGTTTGATTTATCCAAATGAGGTATAATTAGGGTAAACTACGTCTAATTTGGGGAAAACATGTCGGATCAGGGGGAAATACATCTAATTTGGGTGAATTAAGTCTGATTTTGCCATGTAAGGAATCACTTTGATCAATATCTAAAAAAATAGTGCTAGTTCTATTTTATTAGGTATGGAAAAAAAGATTTGATTTTTGACCAAATTATGTCAAATTTAAGCATATTAGGTCATATTTGGGAAAAACAAGTTTGGTTTGGGGGAAACATGTCATATTTGGTGGGATTAGATCTAGTTTGACCAAATCAGATCTTGTTTAGGTCTGATTGAGTCATAATATGCAAAATTAGTTTTGATTTAGGCAAAATCAAGTCAAATTTGGGCACATTAGGTCTAATTTGGGGAAAATAAGCATTATTTTGGGTGAAATAGTTCTAACTTGGGAATATCAATTCTGATATGACCAAATATGGTTTCATTTTGGTCAACATATATAAATTTTAGGTATATCATGTCTGATTAGGTCATGTTATTTAAAATTAGGCCTAGATTAGGCCAATTTGGTTTCACTAGGTTCAATTTGAACAAATTTGGATCAAATGAGTTCAAATTAGAACCAATCAATTTTAGCTTAGGTCATGTTAGGTGTGATTTAGCCTAAATTCTATTCAATATTAGGTAATAATGTCATGATTTGATATTTACATATATGAGAATATGAATTTAAATATTAAATAACAATCATTATTTTTATTAATTTACAAAATGTCTGGGAGCTTAGGTGCCCTCTCAGAAACTCCTAAAGCATGGATGCCTTTACAAATATCTTGTACATTAATGAAAATTGAAGGAAATTACATGATCAATGAGTCATCTAGTTTGAAAATTTTAAAAGGAAAAAAGACTCATATACTGTCATACATGAATGGATATTTAAAAAAAATTAATACTACCTTTGACACTTGCAAGGTGCTCACCATCTTATTATGTCCTATTTTCATGCCAGAAAATCCCAAAAAATATAACATATTCTTATCCCTCACATCCTGCTAGAGCCCATCCTCTAGTTTTGAACCCAACCAACTTCTAAACTACTTCAATATTCAACTTCATATGGTGGTTCAGTTGGAAATGATGTGTGCACAAACATTCCTTCTTTGATGTCCATCCGTTATGTATTTAGTGTTATATGTACATAAACTTTTTAATAATTAGATGTTGAATACAAAATATGTTCTATTGTCACCTACTCTTATTCATAGTGCTATGTAATACTTATTTTAATATCTTTGTGAAAACTTCATTTCAAATTTAATAGGAAATATCATATTGTTACAACCTCAATTTCTTGAAAATATAATGTAAAATGTATTCCTCTTTTAATGAGTAAATGAGATCCTTTTCTTTGAATTGTGATAGATTTCGTGTGAAATGGCTTTGATTGATTGATTGTGGGCCTTGTTAGCCATTGAGCCCAATTGAAAAGAAAAGGGAATTAAAAAGGGAAAAAGATTGATTAATAAAAGGGAAATATGAGAAATTGACAATTAAAAGAGGATAATGGCAAACCAATATTCCCCAATGTGGGAATCCGTGCCTTTGGGTTTCCTTGAGGTGGAAGGGACCAAAAATAATAAAATAACGTCAAAAAGGAATAGGAATATAAATTAATTTGGATTAATTAATGAGAAAACTTGGGAGAAAAGGAAGCCTTCTCATCCATTGCTTTTGTTTCCCAAATTTTGTACAAAGCTAGGCAATAATAAAAGGAACATTCCCTTAAATTTTGAGCTATAAAGGAGTTGTGGTTTGGGAGAAATCATTTTTGCAAGTTATTTGCAATTTGGGATTTAATTCTGAAATAATAATGAATTGTTTCCTTTTTGCTTAGAACACAAGCAATCTGGCCCGTTGGATCTTTATCCAATGTTGGACGCCCTTCGCCTAAGTCCCACTGGGACTGTGTTTTTGTGAATTAACAGAGGGACTTCCCCTCTTGATTTTCTCATGATCCTCTAGGTGTGCACACTGGTTGAGGTTCCCATTGGGTTTAGGAGACGAAACCATGGGGAAACATCCCCGGTTTGAGTAGATTTGGTCCTGGTTTTGGGAAACGCCCAAACCAGCAGGGACCTTGCCTCGACCCTATAAATAGGGGATGATGTTCCAAGGCACTAGCATCTCTTTCATCTAGCCTAAACGTTACGGAATGAAGCAAGGATCGTGAACGTGCGACCAATTGCCCCACTCGTCCTGTCCTTCGCCCTCGTCATCGCTGCAAAGCTCGTAGGAGTCCGACAAGCAAGGGAGGGCCACAACGTGGTTGCGGCCACAATTGAGTCTGTCATCAAGTTCGGATAGGGGATACAGAGCTCCCTGAAAAGTTGCGTGCTCGCTGGTGGACGGAAGCTCCAAGTCAACCTTCGAGTTGACCATCGTCAGAGCTGCTTCTACCTGAGGTTGAAGAAGGTGTTGTCCTGCGAGATTACCAACTTGCCCCTCGCTCCCTTCAGTCACGACAAGGTCAGAAACGTCTTTCATCTATTTTAATCATTAGTTTAGGAACGTGCATCCGTGGCCGTCAGATCCTTAGTGGATCCGTGGCCCATGGATCAGGCGACCCTACTTTTTCTAGAAAATAACAAATAAACCTAAAAAGGGAGTTTTCTTGATAAAATCATATCTGGTGATAGGAAACTCGGATGTGAAAAGTCAATACATGAAAAATGATCACAAAAATATGAGGAATTTATTAAAAATGGTTTTAAAGCCTAAATATATCTCTTTTTGTAAAAGTACATATTTTGATTAAAAAAGGGATTAATTTGTGATTAGAAACCCTAATGATTGATAAAAGATATGTTTAATCTTGCAATTAGGTTAATTCGAGTATGGTTAACTTATTTACTGATTTAGATGGTTATTAGCCTATTTTGATGATAGAATTACAAGTTCAGGGTTTTTAACTCAATATGTTGATTAACAAGTTTAGAAACCCTAAATTGGAGTAAAAGAAAAGAAAGGATATAGTAATCTGAAAATTAGGGTTTATATGGTCCAAACCTGATCTCTAAGACCTTAATGGAAAAAAGGCAAGGAAAATTAGGGTTTGATGGATATTTGATAAAAGTAAGGTAAAAATAATAAAAAGAAAGTGAAACCCTAAAAAGGACAAATAACCTAGGAAACCATTAGAATTAATGAATCATGACGAGGTGATTAATAATAGAGAAATTGAATGCCTTTTTCAGGAACTTGTGTGTGGGTGTACTTGCTTGATTTCTAATTGGTTGAGTTATTTCTACATTCAAGTCTGCTTAACAGGGATGTGGTTAATTATGAATAACCGCTTTAGTTTCCCGATGGATTCCCAGATGTTTAATCGCATTGAATGCAACTAAACTGTTTGGGTGTTCATATTGCAATTATAACATGACTATGATTATCACAATTTTATATAAAGGTGTATTCCCGCACCTACATGCCACCCTGATGAAAGATGCCATAAAGGTTAGGCCCAAGAGGGTAGACCAATGGGAACCATGAGAGGTGACCCTAGACACCAAGCTCGGGAATGAGAAGGTGGTCTATGATGCATGACTATGGAGCACCATGAGAGGTGACTCCCAGGCACCAAGCTCGGGATTGAGAAGGTGGCCTTAAGTCAATTCTAGGGTTAGGGAAAAAGCGGTGGGGAATGTCACATGAAAAATGTAAATTGACTTGCTAAATATCTTGATTGCAATATTTAAATTGTTATACTTAATTGTGAAATTTTGGTTGCCTCCACATACCAGCAATTGTTGACCGACATTTTGTTTGTCGGCGTTTTAGGTGTAATCCTGAAAGCACAAATAGTAAAATGACACATCTTGAAATTAAGAAATAAAGTGCAAGGAGGATTAGATGGAGTAATTCAAGTTGTGGATAGATAGATCTCCAAAGTTTTAAAAAGGTAAGCAAAGTTTTATTTTTCTACCAAATTTCAGTTTAGTTAGTAGAATTTCATAATTATCATGGATTATTTGTTGAACCTTTGATCCTGTTAATTACTTAACAGCTCTGACCTTCGGGTCTCCCTTAATTGGGGGTTACCAGGAGGCGGGGTCGTTACAATTGGTGGTATCAGAGCATAGCTTCTTCATCTAATCATTAATAATTATTAAATTTTACAAATTCCATAGAACTGAGGAAGTTATTAGAGGATTTTCCGAAAGACTGAGGTGACTAGAAAAGGATCACATCCGGGGGCTGGAAACATTTTCCTCCACACCGCTAGTCAGAATATGAGGACTCCCGGATCGTGTGACTGCCTGGCCGATGTCTTAGGATAAGAGTCGAAATAAGATACCTTTAGGACTCTCTCATCTTGTTCATCCCTTCTCAACTCAAATTCTTTTCAGGATTTTAAGGATTAGGGTTTTCTCTCTCCTCGTCACCCTCATGTGGCATGGGTAAGTAAATTAAGGATTAAGGAATACTCCATCAAATTAATAAAAGATACGTAATGAGATATCATCGACATAAGTATTAGTTTAATGATAAACTAAAAGTCTTTTGTGTGCTTGTACAGATGGCTCGTACAAAAGTCGTGGCTATCCCTTTTTCCACCAGTGGTGGTGGACCACCCCATAAGGAGAATGGGTCTTCTGAGAAGAAGAAGTGGAACCATGGTGGAGAGACCTCTAAGAAGAGAAAGAGGCCTGAAGAAGCTATGCATGAGGCCCCAAACCCTAAACCAATGCCCGACATCAATCAAGAGCAAGGGGAAGGACCAGAATATGAGGAGTACCAGGTGCATGAAGAGGAAGCCCGAATGGAGGAGGACCAGCCTGGTCGTCAAGAACCAGCCATGGTGATCCACACAACAGATGCAGTTTGGATGGAACAACAAAAGAAACTGATTGAGGCTAATCGTGCCCTAGCCCTTAGGGACATAGCTAGGGACGAGAATGGTGAGCCACTTCTAGTTCGTCCTCGACTTGGGGCCACCATCCTGGACTTTTTCAAGCTGAACGTCGAGAATTTATGGGGAGAAGACAAGTCTGAAGTAGTCGACAAGGCCGAAGCTTGGCTGCTTGCACTCGAGAATGGGTTCCGTATGCTCAAGGTGCAGCCGAATAAGAAGGTTTTGTTTGCTACTCACCTTTTGGAAGGTGCAGCCAAGATATGGTGGGAGAACCATATCACAGGAAGAGACCTAAGTGAGGAACCGATGGCATGGACTGACTTCAAGACCATCTTCACCGCCAGATTCCTCCCCGTCTCAACAAAGAAGGAGAAAGAAAGAGAGTTCACTAGCATCACTCAAGGAAGCTCTTCAGTTGCGGACTTTGGTCATAGGTTCCACCTCCTGGAAAATTTTGGATACATGTTGGATGAAGAAAGGAGGGTGGACCACTTCGTGGAATGTCTGCACCTTGCCATCAAGCCTCATGTGATGGCTAGTAAGCCAAAGACCTTCGTTGAAGCCTACAACACCGCCTTGGACATGGAAAGGATGGTGGTGCCTGCACAGAACCAATCCAAAGGGTTCTTGGGTTTCACTGAAGGAACTCAAGGGTAGAGGAATGAACACAAGAAGGGACAAGGGTGTAACCACAACAAGAACAAGCATGGGCACAAAGGCAAGCCCCGTGGTCGCCTCCAGCAGTGTCGCACCTGTGGACGGACACATCCTGGGAAGTGCCGCTTTGAGAAGAAGGTGTTCTTCAGATGTCAACAAGAAGGACACTTCATTGCCAACTGCCCTCATCCTGACCCATGGAGACCTTTAGGGTCTCAGCCAGTGGCCGCACAACCAGTAGCTGCAGCACCCCCAGCCGGAGCACCCCCAGCTGGAGAAAGGAGACAAGCTAGAGTGTTCGCCATCGACAATGAAGAAGCTCAGGCGAATGCTAATAAGTTGATTGAGGGTAATAACCCATAGAGTTTTTCTTTTAGTCCAGTAGACCATATGATAGCTTTCTGATATGGAATAACTATGTAGGCTTACTAGAAGTCATGGGACAAGATGTAAAAGCACTCTTTGATTCTGGTTCAACTAATACTTTTATTTCGAGAAATATGGCAACTATGCTTGGTTTGGATATCAAGGATTTGGGTTATGTTTTGGATGTCACAATCCCGAGTGGTCGTATTTATACCTCTCTTTTGAAAACCCCTGTCTTTCCAGTAAGGTATCTGAACCATGAGCTTCCCACTGACTTTATCCTTCTCGATATGAATGACTTTGATATAATCATCGGTATGGATTGTCTTTCCATCTATAGATCCCAGATTGACTGTAGAGAGAAGAAGATCCTCATTAGGAAAAATGGATATCCACACTTCACCATTTGAGGAAGGAAAGATGTGACAACCATCCTTTATGTGTCTGCTTTGAAAGCTGAATGAATGCTATCCAAGGGTTGTCGAGCCTACCTAGCCATAGTCACCGCACCTGAGGTTAAGGGGAAATCCCTAGAGAATATAGAGGTGGTTCAGGAGTATGCGGATGTGTTTCCAGATGACCTACCAGGGATTCCCCCTGAGAGGGAGGTAGACTTCCCTATTGAGTTAGCTCTTGGGACTAATCTTATATCTAAGGCACCCTATAGAATGGCCCCTAAAGAGTTTCTTGAGTTAAAAACCCAGTTACAGGAGTTGTTGGATAAAGGTTTTATCTGACCCAATACATCACCTTGGGGAGCACCAGTCCTCTTTGTGAAAAAGAAGGATGGGTCTCTTCAGATGTGTATTGACTATTGGATGATCAATCAGGCAACCATTAAGAACAAGTATCCCTTGCCTAGAATAGATGACATGTTTGACCAACTCAAATCAGCTCGAGTCTTTTCCAAGATCGATTTGAGATCAGGATACCACCAGGTGAGAGTGAGAAGTGAGGATATACCCAAAATGGCTTTCAGAACCCATTATGGCCACTATGAGTTTGTGGTCATGCCGTTTGGATTATCCAATGCACCTAGTGTCTTCATGAACCTCATGAATAGTGTGTTCCAAACTTTCCTTGACTCTTTTGTGATAGTGTTCATAGATGACATTTTGGTGTACTCAGATGACCTAGCCCAACACCGTGACCATCTGGGTAGAGTCCTTGATATCCTGAGAAAGAATAATTTTTTCGGAAAGTTCTCAAAATGTGAGTTTTGGTTGGACTGAGTCATGTTTCTTGGACACATCATCTCAGGATGAACAATCGTCGTAGATCCAGCCAAAGTATCGGCAGTTCGAGACTGGCCGACACCGAAGAACCCCTCCGAGATTCGTAGCTTCTTGGGGTTGGCTGGATACTATCGTCGCTTCATCAAGGATTTTTCCAAGACTTCTTTACCGTTAAACATGTTGACTCGGAAGGATGTGAAGTTCGTGTGGTCTGAAGTATGTGAAGCTCGATTCCAGGAATTGAAGGAGAAGCTGACCACCGCTCCTGTGCTGACTCTGCCTTCTGGCAACGAGGGTTTCATGATATTCACTGATGCATCCAAGATGGGACTTGGCTGTGTGCTGGAACAAGATTGGCATGTGGTTGCATATGCTTCCCGACTGCTCAAGCCAAATGAGGTGAATTACCCAAAACATGACCTGGAGTTAGCTGCTATCATCCATGCCTTGAAGATATGGCGACACTACTTGTATAGTGCTACCTTCGAGATCTTCACCGACCATAAGAGCTTGAAATACCTACTGACGCAGAGAGACCTGAACCTACGACAACGTCGATGGATGGAGTACATGAAGTATTACGACTTCACCATCTCCTACCATCCTGGTAAGGTGAATGTCATGGCTGATGCGTTGAGCGGGAAACAGCTTAAGTGTGCAGTTGTTTTGTCCAGTCAGTGGAAGAGTTTGGAGGATCTTGTGGAATGGACTCCACAACCGCTAGAGGACCGGGTTCGGTTGGCTAATATACAGATTCAATATGAGTTATTGAGTGAGATCATAACTGCACAGTTGACCAGTGGAGAGCTAGACAAGATGAAAGGTTTAATGATGAAGCCACAGACTTGTCTATCGGTAGGAGTAGACAGAGGAATCAGGTTTGGGAATCGCATATGGGTTCCAATGGATTCATCAATAAAGGGACATATCTTGCAAGAGGCTCATGGATCCAGGTACACAGTACACCCAGGAACTACTAAGATGTTCAAGGACCTACAACGGTTTTTCTGGTGGCTAAGAATGAAGAAAGACTTTGCGTCATGGGTGGCCAGTTGTCTTACGTGCCAGATGGTGAAGGCTGAAAACCAACGACCCAGTGGACTTTTACAGTCGATAAAGATTCTAGAATGGAAATGGGAGTAGATCACCATGGATTTTGTGGTGGGTCTACCCCAGACCAAGAGAGGTCATGATGCGATATGGGTTGTGGTAGATCGCCTTACCAAGTCAGCACACTTCCTCGCCCTAAAGACCACTGCTAAGGTGACAGACCTAGCTGAGTTGTACATCAGAGAGATAGTGCGTTTGCATGACATACCAGGATCGATCATCTCTGATAGAGACC
Organism: Alisma plantago-aquatica; assembly: GCA_963693085.1. Lineage (NCBI taxonomy): Eukaryota > Viridiplantae > Streptophyta > Magnoliopsida > Alismatales > Alismataceae > Alisma > Alisma plantago-aquatica. Next base: position 344,755,989 of record OY856415.1, read on the forward strand.
CAAAGTTTACTTCCAAGTTGTGGAAGCAAGTTCAAGAGGAACTTGGTACAAGGTTAAAGTTTAGTACAACTTATCACCCCCAAATAGATGGTTAGTCAGAAAGGAAGATCCAGACATTAGAAGATCTGTTCAGAGCTTGCGTGCTCGATTGGGGTGGCTCATGGGAGCAATATTTACCGTTAGCAGAGTTCGCCTACAACATCTACCAATCCAGTATCGGGATGCCTCCGTACGAATATTTGTACGGGAGACCGTGTCGGTCACCACTTCACTGGGATGATGTGGGTGAGAGGACCTTGTTGAGGTCAGATGAGCTCCAAGTGTATGTTGATAAAGTGGCTTTGATCAAGCAGAGGCTGAAGAGAGCCCAGGATCGAAAGAAGTCGTATGCTGATGCAAAGCGGACTGATGTGCATTTCACTATGGGAGATCATGTGTTTTTGAAAATCCGACCGCTCCGAGCTATAGCCAAGAATAGAGGGAAGTTGAGTCCCCGATACGTGGGTCCGTTTGAGGTGCTAGAATGGATTGGTGAAGTTGCATCCCATTTGGCGTTACCCCCTCAGTATAGTATGATACATGATGTGTTTCACGTGTCTAACCTGAAGTGATATGTGCAAAATCCGAGCCATGTGCTGAGCATTGAACCTATTGAGCTTCAAGGGAAGCTGACTTATCCTGAGTCACCTTTGCGGATTATAGATACCAAGGTGAAAGAACTCAGATGCAAGAATATAGAGATGGTAAAGGTTCTTTGGAAGCATCATGGAGAGGATGAGGCCACATGGGAGCTGAAGGCAGACATGGAGAAAACATACCCTGAATTGTTTGTTTGATTGTTTGAATTTTGAGGGCAAAATTCCTATTGAGGATGTTACAACCTCAATTTCTTGAAAATATAATGTAAAATGTATTCCTATTTTAATGAGTAAATGAGATCCTTTTCTTTGAATTGTGATAGATTTCATGTAAAATGGCTTTGATTGATTGATTGTGGGCCTTGTTGTCCATTGAGCCCAATTGAAAAGAAAAGGGAATTAAAAAGCGAAAAGGATTGATTAATAAAAGGGAAATATGAGAAATTGACAATTAAAAGAGGATAATGGCAAACCAATATTCCCCAATGTGGGAATCTGTGCCTTTGGGTTTCCTTGAGGTCCAAGGGACCCAAAATAATAAGATAATGTCAAAAAGGAATAGGAATATAAATTAATTTGGATTAATTAATGAGAAAACTTGGGAGAAAAGGAAGCCTTCTCATCCATTGCTTTTGTTTCCCAAATTTTGTACAAAGCTAGGTAATAATAAAAGGAATGTCACCTTAAATTTTGAGCTATAAAGGAGTTGTGGTTTGGGAGAAATCGTTTTTGCAAGTTATTTGCAATTTGGGATTTAATTCTGAAATAATAATGAATTGTTTCCTTTTTGCTTAGAACGCAAGCAATCTGGCCCGTTGGATCCAATGTTGGACGCCCTTCACCTATGTCCCACTGGGACAATGTTTCTACAAATTAACAGAGGGACTTTTCCTCTTGATTTTCTCGTGATCCTCTGGGTGTGCACGCTGGCTGAGGTTCCCATTGGGTTTAGGAGACGAAACTGTGGGGAAACATCCCCGGTTTGAGTAGCTTTGGTCCTCGTTTTGGGAAACGCCCAAACCAGCAGGGACCTTGCCTCGACCCTATAAATAGGGGAGGATGTTCCAAGGCACCAACATCTCTTTCATCTAGCCCAAACGCTACGAAATGAAGCAAGGATCGTGAATGTGCGACCAATTGCCCCGCTCGTCCTGTCCTTCGCCCTCGTCATCACCACAAAGCTCGTCGGAGTCCGGCAATCAAGGGATGACCACAACATGGTTGCGGCCACAATTGAGTCCATCATCAAGTTTGGATAGGGGAGATGGAGCTCCCTACAAAGTTGCGTGCTCGCTGGTGGCCGGAAGCTCCATGTCAACCTTCGAGTTGACCATCGTCAGAGCTGCTTCTACACGAGGTTGAAGAAGGTGTTGTCCTGCGAGATTACCAACTTGCCCCTCGCTCCCTTCAGTCATGACAAGGTCAGAAACGTCTTTCATCTGTTTTAATCGTTAGTGCAGGCGCACACATCCGCGGCCGTCAGATCCTCAGTGGATCCGCGGCCCATGGATCGGGCGGCCCTGCTTTTTCAAGAAAATAACAAATAAACCTAAAAAGGGAGTTTTCTTGATAAAATCGTATCTGGTGATAGGAAACTCGGATGCAAAAAGTCAATACATGAAAAATGATCACAAAAATATGAGGAATTTATTAAAAATGGTTTGAAAGCCTAAATATATCTCTTTTGGTAAAAGTACATTTTTTGAATAAAAAAAGGGATTAATTTTTTATTTGAAACCCTAATGATTGATAAAAGATATGTTTAATCTTACAATTAGGTTAATTCGAGTATGGTTAACTTGTTTATTGATTTAGATGGTTATTAGCCTATTTTTATGATAGAATTACAAGTTTAGGGTTTTTAACTCAATATGTTGATTAACAAGTTTAGAAACCCTAAATTGGAGTAAAAGAAAAGAAAGGATATAGTAATCTGAAAATTAGGGTTTATATGGTCAAAACCTGATCTCTTTGACCTTAATGGAAAATAAGGCAAGGAAAATTAGGGTTTGATGGATATTTGATAAAAGTAAGGTAAAAGTAATAAAAAGAAAGTGAAACCCTAATTATGGTCAAAACCCTAAAAAGGAAAAATAACCTAGGGAACCATTAGAATTAATGAATCATGACGACGTGATTAATAATAGAGAAATTGAATGCCTTTTTCAGGAACTTATGTGTGGGTGTACTTGCTTGATTTATGATTGATTGAGTTATTTCTACATTCAAGTCTACTTAACAGGTATGTGGTTAATTATGAATAACCGCTTTAGTTTCCCGATGGATTCCCGAATGTTTAATCGCATTGAATGCAACTAAACTGTTTGGATGTTCATATTGCAATTATAAAGTGACTATGATTATCACAATTTTATATAAACGTGTATTCCCGCACCTACATGCCACTATGATGAAAGATCCCATAAAGGTCAGGCCCAAGAGGGTAGACCAATGGGCACCATTAGAGGTGACCCTAGACACCAAGCTCGAGAATGAGAAGGTGGTCTATGATGCATGACTATGGAGCACCATGAGAGGTGACTCCCGGGCACCAAGCTCGGGATTGAGAAAGTGGCCTTAAGTCAATTCCAGGGTTAGGGAAAAAGCGGTGGGGAATGTCACATGAAAAAATGTAAATTGACTTGCTAAATATCTTGATTGCAATATTTAAATTGTTAGACTTAATTGTGAAATTTTGGTTGCCTCCACATACTAGCAATTACTGACCGACGTTTTGTTTGTCGGCGTTTTAGGTGTAATCATGATAGCACAAACAATAAAATGACACATCTTGAAATTAAGAAATAAAGTGCAAGGAGGATTAGATAGAGTAATTCAAGCTGTGGATAGATAGATCTCCAAAGTTTTAAAAAGGTAAGAAAAGTTTTATTTTTCTACCAAATTTCAGTTTAGTTAGTAGAATTTCATAATTATCATGGATTATTTGTTGAACCTTTGATCCTGTTAATTGCTTAACGACTCTGACCTTCATGTCTCCCTTAATTGGGGGTTACCGGGAGGCGAGGTCATTACACATACAATCATTACTATTCTACAATTAAATTAGATGATCTTTATCAGGACACATGGGTAAAAGTACGATCAATAGAGGAAACTCTAAACATGATCGTTGCAAAAGTACATTCATGATAGCATTCACTTCCTGCTTGGATTTATCTTTTAGGAATCAAAGTGAGGTGAACTTCTCATGTGTGAAACATAAAATCTAGTTTTTCTACAATAGAGAGACATACAATGGCATGTAATCAATCATGGATTTCTATCAATGTGACGTCCCCGGATTTTGTAAAACTTAATCTGATGTGTGACATCCAAATTGAAACCTCACCTCAGTGAGAATCCCAATTTAAACACCCCACACTAGGCTAAGAAGAAGAAAATCAAGGGAGTCAGAAGGAAACAATCAGTAGCACATGTACATATATAACCAACCTCTCTCTGTCTCTAGGATTTGGACTTCCCAAGGACATCTAGGGTTCAAGAAAACTATAGGAATCATGCATAAAGAGACTCAACTCAATCACTCAGGAGTATTCTAGTTTTGGACATATCATATCACATATCTCATAATTCTCATATCTTGGAGTTTACGTTCTCTAACCTTCTCCCAATGGGTCTCACTCTCTCTGGAGTTAACCCTATAACTGGTCCCAACACTAGAGGTCCTCCCTTATAAAAGAGATTGAGGCTCTTTCTGACTCACAACCTTGTCTTAGCTTAACATATCTTATCTCATAAAAGCATATTTACATGCATCATCAAAACATATCTCAAATCCTCAAAATTGAACTTACATCCTCAAAGACAAACATAGATCATCACAAACTATCTTATATCATCTATATATGACTTACATCATATCACCAAAACTTATATCATCTATTCCATCTATCATATATTCTAACAAGGCTGTAGACATCTAATCTAGAACTACTCTCTCTTCTAGACTGATGCCATCACTTTCACTTAGGTTGCATGACCACCTCCTACTCATACATGTGTGGGGACACATTTTTGTAATACATATATATAATAAAATATTATATAGTTTTTCTCCGATAAAACAAGCGTCAAAGAAAACTATCATGGTTCGATCAGGTTGGAAAACAAAACCAAATCCTGAAAATGAGTGTCCCACACATAGTAGAGAGTAAAGTGTCATGAAAACTAAGGAAAAGGGGTGAGAACATGGTGTAGACAAGTGTAGATACTCTAGACAATGTGCGCAATATGTCTAGGGTTTATCTTCCTTTGATGCACGTCATTTCCAAATAGTGCAACGTCCCATACCGCTGTACTACAAGGAAAGAACGACATCTAAGGACTTGATATACAACAAGCACCAATCTAGACCTAGTTCTCGGACATCTAGGTGCTAACCTAGAGGCTAGGTCAGATCTAGTCTCAAAAAGAGGACTAATCTAACCCTAAAAGATTATTAAGTTCAATGTTCTTTGGATTTGAGTTGCATAATGAGAAAATGTTAGGCTTTGCTATTGTTCATGCTCTGATACCACCTATGACGTCCCCAAATTTTCTAAAACTTAATCTGATGTGTGACGTCCAAATTGAAACCCTCACCCCAGTGAGAATCCCAATTTAAACATCCCACATAAGGCTAAGAAGAAGAAAATCAAGGGAGTTAGAAGGAAACAATCAGTAGGACATGCACATGAACAATAATAAAACCATACACACATGTTCACCATTCAACATATAATTACAACATGAATTGTTACAACATTTGATATTACATATTGAATAGAAAACTTATACATATACATGTACTACCACTAAACTACATGATCTTAAGACAACAGGTCCACCTGTACATCAGCTCACTATCCTGGATCTTCAAGAGCATAACCACAACCTATACAAAAGATTACATGCGGTACACATCAGCACAATATTCAAGAATATTGTATTGAGTACGCCTACGTGTCTTTTATTTACCTCTCAGCATATCCTTGTGCAAGTATATGCTTTTCTTATATTCTTATGTTACTGCCAAGTATTAGTTTTATCTTATTGCCAAGATATGCTGAGAGGTAAATAAAAGACACGTAGGCATACTCAGTACAATATTCTTGAATATTGTGCTGATGTGTACCGCATGTAATCTTTTTTATAGGTTGTGGTTATGCTCTTGAAGATCCAGGATAGTGAGCTGATGTACAGGTGGACCTGTTGTCTTAAGATCCTGTAGTTTAGTGGTAGTACATGTATATGTATAAGTTTTCTGTTCAATATGTAATATCAAATGTTGTAACAATTCATGTTGTAATTATATGTTAAATGGTGAACATGTGTGTATGGTTTTATTATTGTTCAGGTGCATGTGCTACTGATTGTTTCCTTCTGACTCCCTTGATTTTCTTCTTCTTAGCCTTATGTGGGATGTTTAAATTGGGATTCTCACTGAGGTGAGGGTTTCATTTGGACGTCACACATCAGATTAAGTTTTAAAAAATTTGGGGACGTCACAATCAACCTACACTAATTGGGTTCACCATGATGGAAAATAAGAACATGTGTCCCACCAACATGTTGATAGACCTTTTGATTATATATATGGAATAATTAATGATGCTAGCTATGATCATGCAGAAATGAGTGATCACAATGTTGAGAAAGATATTGAACACCCTTTACATGATGTGAACAAATTTGATGAACAACTTAAAGAAGGTTGTTAACGATTGTATCTGGGTTGTGATAACTTTTAAAAACAATGATTTATTGTTCACCCATCTAGACACAAATGCTTGAATGTATTAGAAATAAGGCAATGCCATATTATTTGGAACTTCTAAATCAATTGTTGCCTAATGGACACAAGATGTTAACAAAATGGCATGAACATAGAAAGTGCATGTCTTCATTAGGATTGGATTATCATTTCATTCACACAGGTCCCAATGATTGTGTATTATTAGGTTTGATCACTTAGATTTGGATAGGTGCCAAAATGTAATACTTCTAGGTGGAATGATACTCATAAGGCAAGAATGATAAAGGACAAGAAAAGAACACCAAGATAAGTGCTTAAGTACTTTCCTTTGTCTCCAAGACTTAAAATATTATTCAATTCAAGAAAGACTACTTCTCTAATGATTTGGCACTCCAGTAGTCTGACTGGTAAGGTGGGTGAAATGGCACATCTTAGAGACTTTGAGGCTTGGAAAGATTTTGATACTAATCACCCATATATTAGTATTAAGCCACACAAATGTTAGACTTGGCTTAGAAACTGATGAATTTATTCCTTATTGCAATCAATAGTAGAAGAACCATGTCTTGTAATCTTTATATGACATAATATACCACCATGGCTTGCTATGCATCAATCTTTTTGATGTTATCCCTTCTTATCGATGGGACAAAATTACCTGGAAATGATATCGATATGTACCTCCAACTATTAATTTATGAGTTGAATATGTACAGGAATGCATCAACACTTTTGATGCTAATGTACTAGAGATATTTTGTACAAGAGAAATGCTTTTGTGGGGAATCAGTGATTTTCCAATATGCAGTATGTTGTCTGATTGAAGTAATAAATGTTACAAGGTTTGTATTATTATCATGTTGACCAAGGATCCCTTTATCTTACATATAATAAAAAATGTGAATCTATGGCATCATCATTTTCTACCTAAGGACCACCCTTCGCATGTTGAACAAAGGAGATTTAACGGATATGAGTAAAATGACCCCTCTCCTCAACCTTTAGATGAAGAACAAATCCAACATATCTGGAACAATTACGATAACATTGTATTCAAAATGTTCTCAAATGATGACTCACGAGGCCGACCCGAGTTACCTACATGGTGGAAAAAGAAAATCATTTTTATCTCCCTTACTAGAGCTCAATGTTGGTATGAAACAATCAAGATATAATGCATATATAAAATAAGATAAGTGAAAATAGAATGCATATATAAAAGAAGATAAGTGAAAATAGTTTGGGATGGTTACTATAAAAAGATGGTAGTAAAAATGAAAATATTATAGATGGATTAGATTTGCAACACATTAAGATATGTGAATCATTGTTGTAACACCCGGGCCACTGCCCAAGCCTCTAGTAATGTTTCAGGAATGATGACTGGCCCCACACACCACCACTAGCCTTAATTGCATGCTTTGTCCTCACTCATACACAAGCCAAGATCAACTTCCTGATTGGTCATCCATCCTAGTATTACTCTTGGCTGAGCATGCTTAGACATAGAGTTCATTAGTGATGGGATTACAAAAAAGGAAGCACACCTTGGTGATATGTGTAGTCTAGTCATTAATTTTAAAATCATTTTATCTGAGGCCTCAAATCATGGGACATTACAATTGTGGACTAGAATTTCAATAGTTCAGAATACTATGGAGCCTCCTCATGCAATTTACAGCTTGAATGATGAAGAAAAGGAAAACCTATTGTCTTTTTCGAATGCCATCAAATTTCAAGAGAGACATTCCTAAACAATTCTTGTATGGTTCGGCTAGAAGAAAGGAAGCTAGTGGGTATGAGCAGTCATGATCACCACATACTACTACATCATATTCTTCTTGTAGCTATAATAAAAGCAAGGGAAACCCTATGAGAAAAGTTATAACATAATTTTTTGCTTTCTTCAATGAATTATGTGCAAGCATCATAAATGTTGATAAAATGAAAAGTTAGAACTTAAAGTTTCTGCAATAATGTGCGCACTTGAAAGGGTTTTTCGTCCTGTATTTTTGATGTTATGGTCCATTCAGTTATACAACTTGAAACTAAAGAAAAATGTGTTAGTCCCATCCTTTTTATATGGATTTATCCAATTGAAAGATATGTATATACATTGCAAAACTACATTCTCAATAAGAACAAACGAGAAGGTTGTATTGCCGAGGGGTACTTAGTCGAGGAAGCAAGCATATTTTGTAATACATACTTGCATGATGTTGAAACCAACCTACCCAAACCTATAAGGTACCAAGATGGTCCTTTAGGTGCATCATTAATTGTGACCATTACTAAGAAGAATTGCATCAAGATAGATGTTTGAACTTTCTTAATATTGGGGAAGTTCAACCTTATGTGAAGTAAGTACTATGTTAATTAATCTTAACTAGACCCAACATTTGACTAATAAAATTTGATTTTACATGTATATGAATAGGACACACAATGATTATTTGAGGCTACAAAACCATGATTGGGATGATTTCACATTATAACTACATCACCATAAAATTTTTTTAAGCTAGTATGAAGATCATCTAAGACAATAGACTAGTTTGATATCAACATATTTCTTTTCCTTACACATTTCTTAGTTTTGTTTATATTTTCCAAGTCACTTCTTTAAAGAATTTTTCTACACTTCCTAAACCTATCCAATACTTGTCTAGACCTCCTAATATAGGTGTTGGTTGCTACAAATTTCATGTTGTGAATGGTTACAAGTTTGATTGTTAGGATGTAGATATAAATCATATCACAGAGAACATTGGAATTGTTATGTATGGTCCTGACAGTGAAGTGTATTATATGTTTTTAGATGAAATTCTTGAGATCCCCTACCACAAAATGAATCCTTACGATTTTTTTAAATTCTCTTGGTATAGAAATGACAAGGAAGGGTTTCTAGTTGATGATTTTAACATTGCATATGCTGACACTAGTAAGCGGAGCTCTGAACATGAACCATATATTTTCCCTAAATAGGCATACTAAGTGTTTTATTTGGGGGTTCCTGTAGATGGGAAATTGGAGTACACTATGTCATTGGAAACCTAGAAATGTTTATAGTGAACATGAGCACACTAATGAAAAAATGAACACTTGGAGAGAAGTTACGAGCCATTTCTTCATTGTGTATTGGATGATGTCAAATGATGGCGCATGAACTAGGTGTGATTTACTAGGAAAGTAAAAGTGCATGAAAATGTAGTCAATGAAATTCTACAACCCAAAAAGAGGAAGAAATTAGAAGTATGATTAATTTAAGAATGTCCATGTTATATATTTGTTTTATTTTTAAGGATTGTTGATTTTTTTTCATTCTTCTGATTATATCAGAAATGATTGTTTGATATTTTCTTAATAGAGTCATACCTCCTAAACCAATGCACAAGTCCATCAATAAAATCTCAAGAAAGAAAAATCATGATGATGAAGGTTCATTAAGAAGACATAATTAGTTAAAATGATAATTTATTTGATCTTACTTTTATAAAATATTTAACTTTTGTAATTGTTATTATTAGCTCCAAATCTTGAAATGGGTAGTGAAATTATGAGAAAAATATCTTCTGATATTTGTTCCAAACCAAACTCAAGTACGAAAAATTGTATTTGATAGGTTATGACTTTGTTTCTTTAGTGAAACAATCATCCTTTATTGTTAAAGTGTGAATTACATAGACTCACTAAGTTCGGTTTAGTTTCTACGTGTTGTGCATCTTTACAAATTGTTTCTAATCCATTTCCTTTCATTGTTGTTATGGTATAGAATAGAGAAACTCTCATCATCTCTGACTATAGAAAATGTGGTCATATATAACAAAAAGAGCTTTGCAACCTTTAAAAAGGATCCATTTGAGGAATCTTGAGCAAGATCAAGTCAGGCAATATGTTTTTTTGGCAAGTGTATGTATGTCTACTATGTATCACAATATCTAATTTCTTTTAGAACTATAATAAACAAAAATACCATCAAACTCTGATGTTTTGGATGAAGACATGTAAATTGCTAAAATATTTAAAAAATATTAAAGTGGGGTATCTCATAATTGACTAATTGATAACATTCTATAGTGTAGTCTCTATAACTAATTTCCTCCTATTATTATTGATCTCAGTTAGGTAAGTTTTTCTATGGAATACCTTCCTCAGATATTTCCAACACAAAGTTGCATTTACTCAAAACACAAAGTCCTTTTAGTGTGGTTCACTACCTCAAGTAATGTTGTGTCTTTAAGTATTGAAATGTTATCACTAGCACATATAACACATTTTGCGTCGGTTAAGTAAGACATTTTTCGTCGATTTTGAAGCGACACCCAAGTGGGTGACACTAAAAGTAGACACCTTCAGCGTCGGTTACAAAACTGATAACAAAAAGCCATTCCCGATTAAAATTTAACCCAGAAGCACCAATAGTGGGACCATAGGCATCAATTTATAACAAACAGCCGACACGGTTTAGCATTCGTTGTCAGTTTTTTATATTTAACCGACGTTGATGTTTATTTTCTTATCAGCTCCCAGGCCTATTGCCCGGATGGTCAATAGGATATGCAGAACCTGCAGTTTAGTTCTGGACTAAAGGTTTACAACATCCCTTTGATTTCAACCAACAATAGGCCACAAACCTACAAATATTGACAAGATGTATACAAATTATATATTTTATATGGATCATGTGATTCACACACATGTATAATAAGCACATTTAATTTCAAATATGATTCATCACAGATAGATGCATGTAGAAACTTTATTTCATTCCTCCATTTCATATATTCACACACATTTAGCAACTTGCAGTTCCATTCATTTCTTTTCACACACACAGAAACATTCATTCATTCCATCTTCACAAACACATGTATATAGGTAAGACAATTCAAAAAAAAACCATTCAGACATCATCTTTCAAACTTGAACATGTTATCGAAATACTAATTATGACAACAAAGATTATAACATAACATGACAATAGCTAATTAAACAAGGGGGGCTTGTTGTACCCCTAAACATGTGCATATATGGGTAAGTAAATTTGTTGCTAGCTTGGACCTACTTTGTTGATGTTGTTGTGTCATGGAGCTCGTCATTGTTAGATGAATCTGAACTGATGGTGATAGGGAAGTGGAAAGTTCCAATAGTAGGAATAGAAGGGAAATCAGGTGTGCTCTCCTCATCGAATGAGTGCAAATATGTGCTATCCCCTATCGAATACTCAAATCGGACCGGATGATCAGGGGTCTCATTGTTGATGTTGGTTATCCAAACCTTGATGGTATTATGGCTAACTGATCAAAGAAAAATCTTGTCACTACGGCCCAATAGCATCTTCCCAACCCACTCACACCAACTGGATGTGGATACAAGATTTCCGTCAACATCATATGTAACCTCGATTATAGATGTTGAAGTTCCAAAATTTAGGGTCACTTCACCAGCCGTATAGCATCTTCCATTTAGATAACACCAATGTTTAGGTATAGTGAGTTGTTCTAATGAACGATCATCTAGAATGATGTCCAACTGTTCTTCAATAGGGAATAGTAACATTGGGGTAGAGGCCCAAGCCATTATGCCGACAATAATGTAAAATGTTGACAAAAAGTAATATAAATGTAAGTACTAACAACACAGAACAACATGGGTTATTTCATATTCGTGATGGAGAAATAATTGATGATGATGTTGTTGATGATGATGATGATGATGATGATGATGATGATGATGATGATGATGATGATGATGATGATGATGAGGAGGATGGGTATGATGATGAGGGATGATGATGAGGATGAGGATGATGATGATGATGATTGATGATGATGAATCATCAACATCGTCATCATCATCCTCCTCATCATCCCACATCATCATCATGATCCTCCTCATCCTCAACATAATCGTGATCAATCATCCTCATTGTCATCATCCCACATCACCATAATGATAATGATGATGATGATGATGATGATGATTGATGACAATGATGACGATGATCACAATGATGATGAGGATCATGATGATAATGATGATGACGATGATTCATCATCATCATAATCATCAACATCATGGTCATCACATCATCATCATCATCCTCATCATCATTATCATGATGATGATGATGTGGGATGATGACGATAAGGATGATGATGACAATGATGATGACAATAATGATGATGATGATGATGATGATGATGATGATAATGATGATGATGATGACAACGATGATGATCATGATTGTAACCCTAGGTGTTTTACTTAAATCATGTAATTAAGATACTTGTGATTAACTTCTAGCATGTAATTAAGTTCCTGAGGAACATACAATTTCATTTCTGTCCTTTTAAAACAATGATTGTAGTATTGTTTTGTTATGCAGGGACCTATGTGCAAATTACCCAATTAGAGGGGTTAACTTGCAAATTATACAGGTTAAGATGTTCCTCTAATAAAGAGACATCATATGAAGGAATATGATGAGGTATGATGGATTTCCCAAGTTTGGGCACCAAGGTGCAGCTTGTGGAGCAATCCTTGTGCTTAAACCCTAATTATGGTGTAAAGTGCAATTTACCCAAAATGTGGGGGTGCAACTTGTGATATACACTTTCTAGAATATATTTTATGACTTTTAAAATCATTTAAAGTTATAATAATTAAGGAGGCACTTCATTTGAATAATCATATAATAAGAAACACCTTTGTAATTAAACCACCAAAATTGTAAGTAAAGGAGACCCTTATATGTATATGTGCACCATAGTGACAAGTTGACCTTCCTTGCCTTTCGTCCTTGGTCTTAGAAGAAGTTTTACCTTAGATATAAAGAGGAGGGACGTGACTAAAAGAAAGGAAGGACCTAGTTGTGAAAAGGAGGAGTAAGTTGTCCTTATGATGAAAATAACCTCAAAGTATATATGATCCTTTCCTTTGCAACCAAAGGCAACATTTCCTTTCTTCCCTTCTTATTCCCTTTCTTAGACCGACTTAGGACAGAGCTCAGGAGTAGAGGAAGACGACCAAGTTCATCCAGGTAAGCTTTTATCATCATCTTGCTCGAATTCATGGAGGAAACCAGGTTACAAGGTTAGTTTCATGGTTATCTTACTTAGCTTTCTCTTCCTAGCCGATCCTTCCCAACTTTTCCTTGAAGAAACAACCTTGGATGACATGTGGAGCTCAAGCCACCATTAAAGTTTCGAAGCTTGGAAGCTTGGAGTTCTAGGAACAACGTTTGAGGCGGGTTTTATAACTCTAAACCTTTCTTTGTTATGCATACTTTTATTCTTGCAAATAATAGTTAGTTCTTCTTCTTCCCCATCTTTCTTTGCACTCTTGCAAGTTTTTTCGTGAAGAACAGACCTTGGTTTCAAGGTTGAAGACGAAGGGCGTTAATACCTATGTTGGTCCTTATCCAACTTTATTAAAAGATCTTGGACCAATAGGTCGAAACGGTTTGCAACCATTTGAAATCAAATAGGGATTCAACCCGTTTGATCTCAAACGATCTTGCAAGATCGTTTAGTTTTAAACGGTCTTCAAGACCGTTTGATAGGGCTGAACAAGGGAAGACCATTTAAGGAATTGTTGTAAACATATTGAATTTAATTCCTACAAAGAATCATAACCCAATCCCAAACCAATCACAAGTTGAAGGCACTTCAACTCCTTAAACCCTAATCGGGTTGAATTGAGTTTTTCAATGATAGATTTTGGTGAATGTTGGGTTGAAGGACCCAAACGGTCTCAAGACCATTTGGGGGTTCACTCAAACGGTCTTAAGACCATTTGGAGGTCTAGAGTTAAGGAAATGTGATGGTTTGAGGGTCCAATTTCAATAGGTTGATGAATTGATAAAAATGCTGATTTTGGACCTAGTCAGGGTTCAATCCTTATCAAATTGATTTAGTTTTTGATAAAACTTTGGGCAAACGGTCTCAAGACCATTTGGAGGATATACAAACGATCCCAAGACCGTTTGGACCAAGTTTGGGCGCAATTGGAGCTCAATTGATGGGTTCAACTACAATTTGTTTCACATTGTTGAAAATTGACCATTAGCCGATTGAAAACCCTAATTGAGTGGGATTTAACCCCAATTAGCTTTCAATTGAGAATCAATTTGGTGTCCAATTGATTAAGGCTAATCCTAATTGACTCAATTTGTAAATGGTTAACAAGGGCAAGGCCAATTGAAGGCTTCAACATAGGAAATCCTTTTCAAACATAACCTTTGTTTCACCTTTTATGTCCATGCGGTTTGAATCCATTTGGATCCAAACGACCTCAAATGGGTTCACACTCCTTTAAGCTCAAATGGGTTCACACTCATTTAAGCTCAAATAGGTTCACACTCATTTAATCTCAAGTGGGTTCACACTCATTTAAGGTCAAACAGGTTCACACTCGTTTAAGCTCAAATGGGTTCACACTCGTTTAAGCTCAAATGGGTTCACACTCGTTTAAGATCAAATGGGTTCACACTCATTTAAGCTCAAGTGGGTTCACACTTGTTTAAGCTCAAACGGGTTCACACTCGTTTAAGCTCAAATGGGTTCACACTCGTTTAAGCTCAAATGGGTTCACACTCGTTTAAGCTCAAATGGGGTCACACTCGTTTAAGCTCAAGTGGGCTCACACTCGTTTAAAGATTAAATGGGTTCAATTAAAGGATACGTTGTTTTAAGCAAACCCTAATCACATGATAGTGATGTGTTGGCTTGTGTTGGTCAATGAGGACTTAACCCAACCTAATCTAGAGTGATGTAATCATCATCTAGAAGTAAGAGGAGAGAGAGGTCCTAATATAATCAAGCAACATATCTTCAATGCATAAGAATGAACAGGTTTAGGGTATGATCCATCAAGGTGAGATCAGGGAAACCCTAGATATGATGATTGATGAATCTTATCCTAAATAGAGGGCATCAATGCTGATGTTTCTCATACATGATGATGATATGAGCTCAATTCACTATGAGGTGAATAGTAAACCCTAATTCAAGGGTAATCATGAGTAATGTGAATAGTAAACCCTAGTTCATGGTAATATGATGAAATGAACAATAAACTCTAAACTCATGTTATTCCTTTAAGCATGAATTGTATGATCAAAATATGAGATGAGGAATCATTATTCCTAATCATAATGAAAGGGTTGAATAACCCTAAATAATGTAAACAAGGGAATCTTACCCTTTGTAATGACATAAAAGTAAAACCTTTGAATTGAAGGGTTAATTATGTCTTATTGATTGTTGATTTGACTATGAATTGTTGATTATTATCAATTGATTTAATCATGCATGTTCTTATAAGAGAATAATCATATCCAGGTAAGGATCATGACATCATATTCATCCAAAGCATGTTATTAGTTTTATGAATAGTGATATGCTATGATTGCCTAAGTTATTTGACATCATATGAGATGATAAGATAAAGGAGCCATGAGTACCATTAAGATCATGCTAATAGATGACTTGATGCTGACATGTCACTTGATAGAAAGTGTTATGATGATATAAGGGTGTGAGCACCCATGTTCCTGAATCATAGTGATAAGATGATTAGGAATTGATATCCATCTGATAACTGATATGAGTAATACCTGTTACATTTAGTATTCTTATGTTATAGCCATGTTTAGTACTTGAATGTTTGGAAACATGTATGATGCTAAAAGAATACTGAAATGTACCTAATAACCAAGTATACTCATACCATGTAGAGCCCAGATCATAGATCCATCATTGTCAGAGTTTAAATGATGGTGAAACAGGTTTTCCTAAGGGAACTCCTGGATCACATACTTTAGAGTATGTGGGGGAATATGGATGTGTATATCCTTACATCCTAGTGTAGGAGTTGATGTGGATGTATCTTAATCCATCAACCCTTCACTATATGTTTATACTGGGATGATGTAACACTATTCTCCCAAAGGAATCTTTTATACCGCATCGATGAGAGATAAACATGAAATCTTTCGATAGCGAAGAGAGTGCAGAATGCCACTGTGACTCTAATAGAAAAGTACTAGAATACCCTGGTGAGCTATAATAGCAGAGACACTAGATGTCCTGCATGTTTATCATCATTCTGACTGAGGCAGTTGATGGTCATGAGAATCCGGCTCTTTCGATGACCTAGTATGATACCGATGCGACTTACTAGTGATCGGTTGGATCATGAGCGGTATACCTCATCTCCATAGGGCGTAATGATGTTTGTAAAACATAATCAACCACGTAGCATAATTTCTTAGGTTGAACTACGAAGAACATTGATTGATATTATATTGCTTGCATTTAATATCCTGTTCAAGTATTAGTATACATGTTCTTCATATTCCTTAATAAAGGTGAGTAATTGTTATCAAGCCTGCTGTGAGTAATCTAAGTTACATGCTCATGATATTCCTTTGATTGCCTTTAACAAAGTTTCTGGCGGAGAGTTATAACTCTCGCTGGGACAATTATTTGAAATTGTCTCACCCTGAAGATTTCTACCTTTAGGTGGACCTCGAGGTCAAAGGAACCGATCTGTAGGTGGACAGCAGCAGCAGCAGCAGCAAAACCAGGAGCAACAGTGATTTCAGGTGGAAACACTGTGTTGTCTAGTCTTGTAGTTAGAATAGTCTTATGACGTCTCTGTACACTCAGGTCCTAGGAGTTTGTTGATCTGAGAATTTTGAAGTCTTCATATTTTGTATCATGATGTATACAATCACTCGAGAAGTGATTTATCAGAGATGTAAGCAGTTCATCTTACTTTTATAAAAGGAGTTTTAGGTTTTTGAGATCTCGTTTTCAAAAAGTTTTAATTTCTCGTGATTTTTCGTATTCCGCTGTTAATCGAATCGCTTCCGCTATGTTTATCTTGTGTTTTGGAGATTAGAGCCCAAAATTAGTGGTATCAGAGCTCTAGGTTCGCTGAGTCTACAGAGACATAGGACTTAGAGTGTCAAGTCTATCCTTAGTACTTCTTTCTTATCTAATAGAGTCTTCTGCTCCTCAGGAGAAGAAGATAATTAAGGATGTTTGGACCACAGGAGGAGTACGAGGCAAAAAGTAGTGTTGCTGCACCTCGAGAAGGTGCAAGGAACCTAGAAATAGAGCAACCTGTACCTGAGCCACCTATGGAGCCACCTCAGTTTGACCCAGCTGACATGGGAAACCCAGCTGTTCAAACTATGTTCGGGCAGTTTATGACTACCATGACACACATCACCGACAGGATGCCCATGCCTGCACCTAGGGCACCTGTCCCGTCTGAGGGTCAAGGTATCGGTAAGACGTTCGAGGGACTTCGTCGTGTCAGAGCAACCGAATACTTTGGTACAGCTGACCCTGCTGATGTTGATCTGTGGTTAACTGAGTTGGAGAAAGCTTTTAGAATCCTTAACATCCCCGAAGGTGAGAAGGTTAGACATGCTATCTATCTTCTCAAAGGTAGTGTTGGTCACTGGTGGACCATGGAAGAGCAGAAGAGGCCTGGAATAGAGATCTCGTGGGAAGACTTTCGTCGGGAATTTGTCCACAGATATTTTCCAAAGACCTTTCTGGACGAGAAGATCTCTCAGTTTGAGAGATTGAGGCAAGGTATGATGAACATTTGCGAGTATGAGGCTAAGTTCATGGAGTTGTTGCGATTCTGTCCGCATATGGATACCATAGATGAAGAAAGGATTAGGAGGTTTGAGAAGGGTTTGAATGCCGACATGACTACTCTCGTGTCTGCACTAGAAAACCGGGAGAGATTCTCTACCTTCATTGAGTCAGTCCAAAGGATAGAGAGATCCGTAGTCGAGTAAAGGCAAACCCAAAAGAGATATCCATAGTTCCAGGGATCTTCATCTAGAGACTTTAAGAAGCCTAGATTCTCTGCACCTACACCTCCACCACCCAGATCTAGTTCTCTGACTCAGTGGTCCCCAAGTAGAGGTAGAGGACGAGGTTTACTGCCACGAGAGACTCACAATTCAGCATCAATGTCGGTCACAGGACCACCAAGACCACAACAACTGGAAAGAAGCTGCTACAACTGTGGGAAGGTGGGACATCAGATGAAGGACTGTAGGTCTAGGCCTGTCAGTGTGACACAACCTCAGAGGCAGAATCAACAGGGATCACAGAGAAGGAAGTCTCAAGGAACAACTAGAGGACGTGGGCAAGCGTCTCAGGCTGGATCGTCAGCACCAACTCAACCTCAGGCGACAGCGAGGTTCTATGCTATGAACCCACCAGAAGAAGTGGTCAATCCACGGGTTGTGGCAGGTCAGATGGGACTTTTATATTCTGATATGTCTAAATCATGTGTTGTATCTGTTTTGATTGACCCGGGTGCTACGCACTCTTTTATCACTCGAAGAGTGATTCGTAACTGCAATATGACGGTTAGTCATAGGGTAGATAGCTTGTTGCTCGAGACTCTGTTGAGAGGTTCTGCTATTTTGCAAGAGGTATGCTCTCCCTGCATCCTCTTCTTTTCTGATTATCGCATTCAAGTGGATCTTATACCACTTGATATGCAAGGATTTGACATAATCCTTGGAATGGATACCTTAGAAAGGTATAGAGTTGTCTTGGATTGTGAATCCAAGCAGGTTGTGTTTGATGATGGGAGCAACACATGGATCTTTCAAGGAGAGAGATAGATTCTACCCACCTGTCTTGTGTCTGCTATGGTTGCTGATAAGCTGATGAGGCAAGGATGTTATGCATTCTTGGCCCATGTAATAGATACCACCATGAAGAGTCCTAACCTTGTTGAAGTTCCTATAGTCAGGGAATTTGAAGATGTATTTCCTGAAGAACTTCCAGGTATGCCACCGCCTCGGGAAATTGATTTTGAAATCAATTTGATCCCAGATACCCAACCCATAGAAGAAACACCGTATAGGATGGCGCCTGCTGAGATGGCATAACTCAAGAAATAACTTCAAGGGTTGCTTGAGAAAGGTTTTATCCGACTGAGTACTTCACCTTGGGGTGCTCCGGTGTTGTTTGTTAAAAAGAAAAGATGTATCAATGCGGTTGTGCATTGATTACAGACAACTCAATAAAGTAACAATAAAGAATAAGTATCCTCTGCCGAGGATTGATGATCTTTTTGACCAGTTGCGTGGTGCAACCATATTCTCAAAGATAGATTTGAGGTCAGGATATCATCAACTCCGTATTAAGGACAGTGACATACCCAAGTCTGCCTTCAGGACAAGGTATGGTCACTATGAGTTCACAGTTATGTCGTTTGGACTAACTAATGCACCAGCTGCATTTATGGAACTCACGAATAGAATTTTCCAACCTTACCTCGATCAGTGTGTTGTTGTCTTTATAGATGACATTCTGATCTATAGTAGAGATGCTCAGCAACATGAACAACATCTTCGTCAGGCTCTAACTTTTCTAAGACAACATGAGTTATACGCTAAGTTTAGCAAGTGTGAGTTCTGGTTGCCGGAGGTATCTTTTCTTGGACATGTGGTATCTGCCTCGGGAATTCGTGTTGACCCTAAAAAGGTAGAGTTTGTTCTATAGTGGGAACAACCGAAGACACTGACGGAGATTCGTAGTTTCTTAGGGTTGGATGGCTATTATCGAAGGTTCATTAAGAACTTCAGTTCTATAGCCCTACCCTTGACGAAGTTGACCCGGAAAGATGTTTCTATTACTTGGAGTGACAAGTGTCAGCAGTCCTTTCTGTTGTTGAAGGAGAGGTTGACAAGTGCACATGTACTTGTTTTACCTGAGCAAGGCAAAGGATACATAGTTTTCTGCGATGCTTCCAAGAATGGACTCAGATGTGTGCTGATGCAGGATAAGCATGTGATTTCTTTTGCTTCTCGACAGCTTAAGAAACACGTGGAGAATTATCCGACACATGATTTAGAGTTACCTGCTGTGGTTCATGCCTTGAAAATCTGGAGACACTGTCTATATGGAGAAACATTCCAAGTTTTCACTGATCATAAGAGTCTTAAGTATATCTTCTCTCAGCATGACCTTAACATGAGGCAACGTCGCTGGATGGAGTTAATCAAGGATTATGATTATACAATAGATTACCATCCAGGGAAGGCCAATGTAGTTGCAGATACCTTGAGTAGGAAATCAACAACATCATCCTCTGATAGGGCACAATTAAACTCTTTAGTATGCCCTAGGAGAGATATGTTTATCTCCTTAAGGCAAGACAATGTACAGATGAAGGTGTCATGGATTGTCGGGTTGTTGGCTGAGATGCATATCAAACCCACCCTAAGAGAGCAGATTAAGGAGGCACAACAAGTTGATGCTGCAGTTCAGCATATTAGATCTGAGTATGGTGATGAGAAGCGAGAAGGTTTTCATGAATCATATGATCAAGTGGCATGCTATCATGGGAGGGTGATAGTGCCAGATGTGGATAACCTAAGGAAGTTATTCCTGGAGGAAGCTCATTCTTCTATGTATGTTATGCATCTAGGGAGCACCAAGATGTATCAAAACTTGAAAGATATGTATTGGTGTCCTGGGATGAAGAAGGATGTAGCTGAGTTTGTTCTGAGGTGTCCGGTGTGTCAGGAAGTTAAAGCTGAACACCAGAAGCCTGTAGGAACAATGCAACCTTTACCCATACCACAATGGAAGTGGGATCATGTAACCATGGACTTTGTTGTTGGCCTACCTAGGACAAACAAAGGACATGATTCCATTTGGGTAATTGTTGATAGGTTGACTAAGACAGCGCATTTCTTACCTGTCAAAACAACCTATTCTGCTGAAAGGTTATCCCAGTTATATGTTCAAGAGATAGTGCGTTTGCACGGAGTCCCTGTCACCATAGTTTTTGACAGAGGTCCTGAGTTCACAAGTCATTTTTGGGAACAGCTACATAGGGCACTAGGCACCCAGTTAAGGTTTAGTACAGCCTTTCATCCACAGACTGATGGACAGTCAGAAAGGACTATACAGACCTTGGAAGACTTGTTGAGAGCATGTGTCCTCCAGTTCACAGGAAGTTGGGATCTACACCTAAGCTTGATAGATTTTGCCTATAACAATAGTTATCAACATAGTATTGATATGGTACCTTATGAAGCTTTGTATGGTAGACGTTGTAGATCACCCTTATGCTGGTATGAGACTGGTGAGCATCAGTTGTTAGGTCATGATCTTGTGCAGCAGACCACAAAAAAGATTAAGGTAATCCAACAACAGCTTAAGACTGCACATTATAGACATAAGTCTTATGCTGACAGACGTTGTAGACCTTTAGAGTTCCAGGTTGGAGACAGAGTGTACCTGAAGGTCTCACCTTGGAAAGGAGTCCTTCATTTTAGAAGGAAAGGAAAGTTAGCTCCTAGATTTATGGGGCCTTATCCAATCATTGAATGAGTTGGAAAGGTAGCCTATAAACTAGAGTTGCCACCAGAATTGCAGAAGTTACACCCTATGTTTCACATTTCTGTGTTGAGGAAATGTCACCCTGATACCGAGTCAGTTCTACAACCTATGGAAGTAGAATTAAATGAAGATATAACTTATGAGGAGGGACCAGTGTCAATCCTTGATAATAGAATTAAAAAGTTAAAGAAGAAAGATATAATTCTTGTGAAAGTCCTCTGGAATCATCGTGGTGTTGAAGAAGCCACTTGGGAACTAGAGGAAGAGATGAGAAAGAAATACCCTGCTCTTTTCTCTTAATATGTTTTAATCGATTTCGGGGACGAAATCCTTATGAGGGGTGGATAATTTGTAACATCCCTGACCTGGGATATAAGTTAACCCTAGGTGTTTTACTTAAATCATGTAATTAAGATACTTGTGATTAACTTCTGGCATGTAATTAAGTTCTTGAGGAACATACAATTTCATTTCTGTCCTTTTAAAACAATGATTGTAGTATTGTTTTGTTATGCAGGGACCTATGTGCAAATTACCCAATTAGAGGGGTTAACTTGCAAATTATACAGGTTAAGATGTTCCTCTAATAAAGAGACATCATATGAAGGAATATGATGAGTTATTATGGATTTCCCAAGTTTGGGCACCAAGGTGCAGCTTGTGGAGCAATCCTTGTGCTTAAACCCTAATTTTGGTGTAAAGTGCAATTTACCCAAAATGTGGGGGTGCAACTTGTGATATACACTTTCTAGAATATCTTTTATGACTTTTGACATCATTTAAAGTTATAATAATGAAGGAGGAACTTCATTTGAATAATCATATAAGAAGAAACACCTTTGTAATTAAACCACCAAAGTTGTAAGTAAAGGAGACCCTTATATGTATATGTGCACCATAGTGACAAGTTGACCTTCCTTGCCTTTAGTCCTTGGTCTTAAAATAAGTTTTACCTTAGATATAAAGAGGAGGGACGTTCCGAAAAGAAAGGAAGGACCTAGTTGTGAAAAGGAGGAGTAAGTTGTCCTTATGATGAAAATAACCTCAAAGTATATATGATCCTTTCCTTTGCAACCAAAGGCAACATTTCCTTTCTTCCCTTCTTATTCCCTTGCTTAGACCGACTTAGGACAGATCTCAGGAGTAGAGGAAGATGACCAAGTTCATCTAGGTAAGCTTTTATCATCATCTTGCTCGAAATCATGGAGGACACCTGGTTACAAGGTTAGTTTCATGGTTATCTTACTTAGCTTTCTCTTCCTAGCCGATCCTTCCCAACTTTTCCTTGAAGAAACAACCTTGGATGACCTGTGGAGCTCAAGCCACCATTAAAGTTTTGAAGCTTAGAAGCTTGGAGTTCTAGGAACAATGTTTGCGGCGGGTTTTATAACTCTAAACCTTGCTTTGTTATGCATACTTTTATTCTTGCAAATAATAGTTAGTTCTTCTTCTTCCCCATCTTTCTTTGCACTCTTGCAAGCTTTTTCATGAAGAACAGACCTTGGTTGCAAGGTTGAAGACGAAGGGCGTTAATACCTATGTTGGTCCTTATCCAACTTTATTAAACGATCTTGGACCAATAGGTCTAAACGGTTTGCAACCATTTGAAATCAAATAGGGGTTCAACCCGTTTGATCTCAAACGATCTTGCAAGATCGTTTAGTTTTAAACGGTCTTCAAGACCGTTTGATAGGGTTGACCAAGGGAAGACCATTTAAGGAACTATTGTAAACATATTGAATTTAATTCCTAAAAAGAATCATAACCCAATCCCAAAGCAATCACAAGTTGAAGGCACTTCAACTCCTTAAACCCTAATCGGGTTGAATTGAGTTTTTCAATGATAGATTTTGGTGAATTTTGGGTTGAAGGAGCCAAACGGTCTCAAGACTGTTTGGGGGTTCACTCAAACGGTCTTAAGACCATTTGGAGGTCTAGGGTTAAGGAACTTTGATGGTTTGAGGGTCCAATTTCAATAGGTTGATGAATTGATAAAAATGCTGATTTTGGACCTAGTCAAGGTTCAATCCTTATCAAATTGATTTAGTTTTTGATAAAACTTTTGGCAAACGGTCTCAAGACCATTTGGAGGATATCCAAATGATCCCAAGACCGTTTGGGCCAAGTTTTGGACCAATTGGAGCTCAATTGATGGGTTCAACTAAAATTTGTTTCACATTGTTGAAAATTGACCATTAGCCGATTGAAAACCCTAATTGAGTGGGATTTAACCCCAATTAGCTTCCAATTGAGAATCAATTTGGTGTCCAATTGATTAAGGCTAATCTTAGTTGACTCAATTTGTAAATGGTTAACAAGGGCATGGCCAATTGAAGGCTTCAACATAGGAAATCCTTTTCAAACATAACCTTTGTTTCACCTTTTATGTCCATGCGGTTTGAACCCATTTGGATCCAAACGACCTCAAATGGGTTCACACTCGTTTAAGCTCAAATGGGTTCACACTCGTTTAAGCTCAAATGGGTTCACACTGGTTTAAGCTCAAGTGGGTTCACACTCGTTTAAGGTCAAACGGGTTCACACTCGTTTAAGCTCAAATGGGTTCACACTCGTTTAAGCTCAAATGGGTTCACACTCATTTAAGCTCAAATGGGTTCACACTCGTTTAAGCTCAAGTGGGTTCACACTCGTTTAAGCTCAAATGGGTTCACACTCGTTTAAGCTCAAATGGGTTCACACTCGTTTAAGCTCAAATGGGTTCACACTCGTTTAAGCTCAAATGGGTTCACACTCGTTTAAGCTCAAGTGGGCTCACACTCATTTAAAGCTTAAATGGGTTCAATTAAAGGATACCTTGTTTTAATCAAACCCTAATCACATGATAGTGATGTGTTGGCTTGTGTTGGTAAATGAGGACTTAACCCAACCTAATCTAGAGTGATGTAATCATCATCTAGAAGTAAGATGAGAGAGAGAGCTCCTAATATAATCAAGCAACATATCTTCAATGCATAAGAATGAACAGGTTTAGGGTATGATCCATCAAGGTGAGATCAAGGAAACCCTAGCTATGATGATTGATGAATCTTAACCTAAATAGACGGCATGAATGATGATGTTTCTCATACATGATGATGATATGATCTCAATTCACTATGAGGTGAATAGTAAACCCTAATTCTAGGGTAATCATGAGTAATGTGAATAGTAAACCCTAGTTCATGGTAATATGATGAAATGAACAATAAACTCTAAACTCATGTTATTCCTTTAAGCATGAATTGTATGATCAAAATATGAGATGAGGAATCATTATTCCTAATCATAATGAAAGGGTTGAATAACCCTAAATAATGTAAACAAGGGAATCTTACCCTTTGTAAGGACATAAAAGTATAACCTTTGAATTTAAGGGTTAATTATGTCTTATTGACTGCTGATCTGACTATGAATTGTTGATTATTATCAATTGGTTTAATCATGCAGGTTCTTATAAGAGAATAATCATATCCAGGTAAGGATCATGACATCATATTCATCGAAAGCATGTTATTAGTTTTATGAATAGTGATATGCTATGATTGCCTAAGTTAATTGGCATCATATGGGATGATAAGATAAAGGAGCCATGAGTACCATCAAGATCATGCTAATAGATGACTTGATGCGGACATGTCACTTGATAGAAAGTGTTATGATGATATAAGGGTGTTAGCACCCATGTTCCTGAATCATAGTGATAAGATTATTAGGAATTGATATCCATCTGATAACTGATATGAGTAATACCTGTTACATTTAGTATTCTTCTGTTATAGCCATGTTTAGTACTTGAATGTTTGGAAACATGTATGATGCTAAAAGAATACTTAAATATACCTAATAACCAAGTATAATCATATTATGTAGAGCCCTGATCATAGATCCATCATTGTCAGAGTTTAAATGATGGTGAAACATGTTTTCCTAAGGGAACTCCTAGATCACATACTTTAGAGTATGTGGGGGAATATGGATGTGTATATCCTTACATCCTAGTGTAGGAGTTGATGTGGATGTATCTTAATCCATCAACCCTTCACTATATGTTTATACCGGGATGATGTAACACTATTCTCCCAAAGGAATCTTTTATACCGCATCGATGAGAGATAAACATGAAATCTTTCGATAGCGAAGAGAGTGCAGAATGCCACTGTGACTCTAATAGAGAAGTACCAGAATACCCTGGTGAGCTATAATAGCAGAGACACTAGATGTCCTGCATGTTTATCCTCATTCTGACTGAGGTAGTTGATGGTCATGAGAATCCGGCTCTTTCGATGACCTAGTATGATACCGATGCGACTTACTAGTGATCGGTTGGATCATGAGCGGTATACCTCATCTCCGTAGGGCATAATGATGTTTGTAAAACATAATCAACCGTGTAGCATAATTGCTTAGGTTGAACTACGAAGAACATTGATTGATATTACATTGCTTGCATTTAATATCCTGTTCAAGTATTAGTATGTATGTTCTTCATATTCCTTAATAAAGGTGAGTAATTGTTATCAAGCCTGCTGTCATAAACATTGGAGCAAGTGTTGCTGTAATAGATAGAGTACCTTTTTGTTTATTTCAGCCCAAAGGGCATGAAATAGAGTTATGAACTGCTATTTCATGTTGCCAATAAATAGAAACATTTTATTTCTGCATCTTGTAATGGCAAGTCTATCAATAAAGATTCATGTTTTAGTTTGAAAGATATGATCTTTTATGGAAATGCCTTATTTATCTTGTCATATTTGATATGCATGAGATAAAATAAATAATACCTAAAAGTTATTGATGAATCAATCAATTAATTAGCATTATCATCTAAACAAATGAATGAGAAGTTCATATCTAGGTTCCATGTTGATGGATAAAGCTAGACTCTCTTGGTTAATGAACCATTAAGTGATATGAATGTCTTGTTTATTGGGTATGATGACAAGTCAATCTTCACTAGATGTAGTGGGAGAATGACTATTCTATTAGGTACAATACATTACATACCCATTGAGTAAATGCTAATACTTCAGATATGATATTTAATGAAATACCAATATGAATATCTTGAAATGTTCAAGAATATAATAAATGAAGAACAAACTTAATAAAAGTATTAATTCTTTGAAATGATCAATGAATGAGATACCAAATGTTTGAGGACCTTGTGAGTAACTATGATAGTGTAACATAGATATCTCATGATTAAGGCATAATGATGTCTAAATCAAAGAAGGAATCATACTCTAAATAGTAAGAGCATGATCATCAAACAAATGATTAATCTTCTAGAATTCTTCTAAAGAACATTCTTTGCACTAAATAAAGTTACAAAAGGAGATTAAGAATCACAAATGTTGTAGAATCTCAAAATCCTTATGTAATAGATACACCTCATATATCTAGTAGAAAACACCTTGAGATTGATGGATAATGATATCCTAAAAACTCAAAGGTGATTAATTGGTCATATTATGATGAGCCAATAATCTATCTAGATGAAGTTGAGGAACCAAATTTTGAGTTATGGCTTGAAGTCATAAGATCCAAAATGACTTCCATGTGAACCAAATAAGGTATGACCTCAATGGTAGCACTTATAGGGATAAAACCCATACGTGCAATTGGGTCTTAAGAGTTAAGAATGACATGGATGGCATTTGAAGAGGTGATTGGTTGAGATAAATTCAAGTGAGTTAAAGGTGTTGAACCTGATGATTTTATTTAACCAATTGTAGTGGATATAGGCCATAAATGATCATGCTTAGTATTGAAACTTAAAGACTATGAAATTTGTCATATGGATATTAAAACCGCATTCCTTGTAGGAATAACATGAGGCTGTGTACATGACTCAACCTGAAGGATTTTATAATTTTGTTAATGCAAATGCAGTCTATAAGTTACAAGAGATTAATCAATATGATTGATTAAATACAAGCACCGCAGAACTAGAATCTTTACTTTGATTATATATATTCAAAAGGTTTGACTGATATATCGAAATAAAGAAGGGATCTGTGATTACAAAGATTTAGGGGAAGTGTATTCATGTTCTACATGTTGATGAGGAATAAAACAAAATTGGTGTGGAAATACCTTCTTTAAGGGGATAAAGAGAAATGTCCTATGTGATAGGAATAGAGATCTATAGAGATAGTTCTCAAAAGTATCTTGACCTAATAAAGAGAGAACATACATTGGCAGTCTATACTGAATGGTTCAGCATGTAAAGATTCAGTGGGAGAAAACTTGTACATATTACATGGAGTTAGTCTCTCAGATGCCTAGTGTTCCAAATTCTTATGAAGATTATGAACACATAGATAGATTCCTTATGCATTTGCAATTAGATCTATCATGTATGTAATTGTCCCATTATCTTGTATGTATTGGAAATGATAAGAAAATAAATATGCATTCATCATCTTGTATGTATTGGGCATGACAATATGATATGCTCATCTAGTTATCTCATATGTAATGGACATGACGAGTGGATGTCTGTCTACTTCCAGTGAAAGTCATTGGAATACCATAATGAACTTATTTAAGTACTTATGAAGTATTACAGGATTAGTTCCATGGTAATAAAAGGAAGAGTTGAGTAAATTAGTTACACTGATGCAAGCTTCCAAAATGATAGAAAAATGACCGCAAAATGCAAAATATAAAAGTTACATTCAATTGTAAAGTGACAAGAGTTGTTAAGTGGAAATTTTCTGAGTAAAATTAAAAGGTTATTTAATTCTAAACGGAATGCCAAGTATCCTTGTGTTATGAATAGTAAAGGATACTATATGAATCTAGAAGTTCATACAGATGAACTTATAGATATTCCAACCATTGATGACAAATTAGAAATACTAAGTCAAACTATGGAGCTAATTGTTAGGCAAGGAATATCAGATAGCATATTACGACAACTCCATCTCATACAAAATGTCGTACAGTAAGGAGATGTGAAACATGCAATATAGTGACTAAAGCAAAGTGTTGCTAACTCACTAGATTAGCACTAGCACAACAAAAACATGTGGAACATGTTTAGAGATCACTAAAAATATGTTTCGAAGGTGATTGGCTCTAAGTGCAAGTGGGAGTCTGTTGGTATGTATGCCCTGAGAGCCAATCACAGGATGATTGGATTGGCATACATCATGATTGATTTTAAAAATATCAAAGGCAAGCTTCTAATTTATTCTAGCTCAATCGATTATGAGATAAATGATGGAGAAGAATGAATGTCTAAAGAATGACAATACTTAATGACATATGTCTTCAGGTTGAGGACCTAAACAATGAGATCATACAGATGGTAAGAGTATGTACATTCTTGTTATGTCCCTAGTCAGATGTCATTGTGGAAAGTTGATAGACAACAATGACACATCAAGACTAGAGTGTGTGTTGGTTGATGACAGTGTCTCATTAGTCATGATATATGATATCAAACCAAGAACATGGATACATGTTAGAGAATAGTGTATCAGACAGACCCACCATGAGAGTGACACATTGAACCATGACATCATAGTCAGAATCATCTATCATAGTGATGTTAGTGATTGTGATTCTTATTCCTGAAATCACTACACCCGTCGAATGTGATTGGGTACACTTTGACATTATCAAATGCAATCCTAAAATATGAGTTGTTATAACGGTGATGATTTGGTGGCTTTGATGCATGAGATAGACTATGACTGATAGATATGGGATTTGTCCCTCCTAAGGGAGTATGATGTCCATGCCACTTGATAAGAGAGACTGAGAAACGCATTCACATGCACATTTGAATCAATATATGATATTGATGTCACACATATCTCAGGAAGTCTACTCTAGTTCAAGAAACATGAATGAATGTTGAAAGGATTCTAACTCCAGGCCTTGAGTTCATTCAGGATATCTGAGACAAAGTAATTATACATTCACTGGAACACCAATCATAGACTATATGATTGAAAATTGTTCTCCAACAATCCTTTTCACTTGGGTAGCACTGATGTGTGACTAGGTATCGCTCTTTGCTTGTGATGTCATATGCTAGTTCTGGACATTCACTGCCAATGTGAAAAGGGACCTATAAGGTAACACACATAGGATTAACCTAGAAGAAGAGTTTATCCATGAATGATGTTTGGATTGATTACTAAAGTGTTTAGGTACTCAATCGAACATTCCGTCAATAGACTTGACTCAAAATCATCAATTTCAATTGTTGAACCAACTAATTAGAGTGTCAGATTGATTGAGAATTGAATTGACTGTGTTCTGCACAATTTGGACCACCAATCGATCAGTTAACTGGGTGAACCGATCGGCTCATGGTCAGTGAGACGACCGGTTCAACTAGATAAAACAAGCAGTGTTGATTTGTCCCGATTTGTGAGAAGAGTTTGTCGTTTCACTTGTTCAATTCAATTGGGACAAGAGTTAATCTTTGCATTAATTAGAAATGAATAAGGAAACTCAATTGCAGGAAATTTAGGGAACTGAAACGATCGGTTCATGGGGTGAACCGATCGATTCACACTCCCAACCGACTAGTTCACTAGAGAAGCAATTGACTCACCTTGCCAAATGACCATTTCAGTTATGAAATGACCGGTTTGCTTGCCAAAGTATAATTTTTTCATGGAAATTTTGGACCCTTCTACTCTCGCACAGACTGGGAACCCTGACCCTACCCTCTACTATAAATAAAGGTGTACATGGGGCTTCTCCAGAGAGACAACTCAGAACATCAGTTATTCTTCAAAGCTATTGTCCTCTCTAGTTGTGGTAAGTGAGAGAGCCCAAGCAAGTTCTACTCGTCCATGGAGGAACAGTGAGGGAAAGAAAACTGTAGAAAAGAAACTAGTGGTCGGAGAGCATCTCGGTGACTAGTAAGCTGACAGAAGGGGACAACTTCTTCTAGTCCATTCTTCAGGATGACTAGAGTTCTTGATAGTCTGTGTGAACTATCTATAAAGGAGGGAGACTTCTACCACTTAGGAGGATGATAGTCAACTGTAGTTCAGGTCAAGATCAGGAGCTGCACAGATGTCGTCGAAGATATGTGGTTGAAGACCACACTTGCTGTGAGGTATAGTCATTGTGTAAGCCTTAGGACCATGTATATCTCACTAAAACCATCCATCCCATTATGTAGATATTGATGCGATCTGCTTCTATGGTTTTATGGTCAAGTAAATTTTTTGTTTCCGCTGCCTACTCCAACCATGTAAAACACAATAGTTTTGGAGTGCATATGTAGTCATAATTTTCCTCTTACATTTGACATTGGATCAGATCCCTAACATTATAACTTCTGCCCACCCCATTGAAGAAATTTCTAACAATTGATTATAAGATTGAATGCAAAAGTTCTGTATATTTATCCAAAATAATTAATTAATATATAATCTACATGACTAGTATTCCTAGGATATAATGCCCACGAGACAAATAATATAAAACATATAACATCTTTTAAATTGTTAAGTAAACAAATTTATTATTTGATTAATTGGTCAAACTAAATATAAGTTGGAATACCTTAACATTTTTTTATAAAACATTTGAAAACACTTTCACAATATTTTGAATAAATAGAACAAATTTTATGTTATAAATCTTATTTTTCACATCATATATGTGATAGTAAAACATAAATATGATAAACAATAATGGAAATATGAAATATTGAGTTTAGTACAATTTGGTGTTGTACAGACACATACATAGTTGAAGTATACCATAAATGGTGTTTAATATCATAATATCCAAACACTACAATGAACTTTAAAATATAAAATCTTCATATTTAGTGAAAACACTGCAAAATATTCAATATATAGTAAAAACTAATATAAGTTTTCTTTTTATATGCTTGTGTAATGCAACACTATTTTTTCTCAATAAAAGTAGTTAGTTTCATAGTAAAGGATGTGGTGTAGTGTAGTGGAGTCCACATACAATGATAGTTTAGTTGAGAGTAGGGCTATCAAAACATGGTAGAACCCATGAACTTGAATGTGTCTGACTCTAAAAAACCTTGGGTTTGGGTTTCCTTTGAGACATTATGGGATGGTTGGGAGATTAAGATTATGTTTCCGAATCTAATCTAGTTCAACTCTAGGTTTAGAAATCAAACAATACTCGGTTCTGAACACTTACGTGTGTGTATATATACACATACATACATATACACACACATATATATACATATATATATGATGCAAGCTATATTTAGAAGTGATATATGTGTTGTTTTGGTAAAAATCATATATATATATGTGTGTTTGTGTGAGAGTGCAAGCTATGTTTAGAAGTGATATATGTGTTTTTCTTTTGGTATAACATGTGTGTTATTACGATATATTTTATATATTTTATGTGATGTATAAGATGTTATTAAATGGTATTTTGATATTAACATTGTGTTATAATTTACTTATCTACACTAATGATTCCTTTTGTTATATAGATGTTCTTATGATGTGATAGATGTTGTTTTAGTGTGTCATAGTCATCCCAAATGATTTGATAGGTAATATCATGATGTGGTGTGTGTGTTGTTTTTGTTTGATATGTGTTGTTGCAACATATATTGATATGATATATGTTTTGTTTTAGTATGTATATGTGATGTTGCAACTATGTTGAGATTTTCTCAAGTTTAATTTATATTGATATTTTAATATTAGTTATTATTTTATTTCTCTCTATTAAAAGTATTGAAGAAATAATATTACAATAGTGTAATATTACATAATCATTGACACATGTAGAGGTTTATCTAAGTAATGAAATATCTGCAATCATATGGATAATCCTATCACTAAATTGACTTTTTTTAAATGACCATGTTCAAATTTGGGTTTAGGTTTAGTTTTGGGTTTATATTTTTCAATTCAAATCTTTTAGGTAAAGAGGTCTAGATAAAATCCAGGTTCAGGTTTGGTTCTAAGTTTGACAGTTAAATAACTTGAGTTGAATTTTTTAGCCTAGAACATACCCAAACTTGATGTTCTGACACCCCTAATTGTGACAATTACTGTCCTATTTTTTGTGATAATATTTGGAAAGTGTCGCATGTTCTAAATGATGTTAAGGAAGTTAGAAGCCATGCATGTGACAGTGTGACTTGAAACACCATAAAAGAGACACTCTAAAAGTCCTCAACTTGGGCATAAATGACTGACAAATAAATGAACAAGAAGTAACAACTATTTATATATGAAAATCAAATAAAACCATGTCTGAAGACCAAAAATGATGCAAGAAAAAAGATTATGTATTTCCATTGATGTATTACATGGAATCATCCATACAACAAAGGAATGTGTTGGGAACAATCATGCATTTAAATAATATGGTATTGTGTACATCAGACATAAACATGCATAGAACATTATAATTACATAAGTTGTTTAGTTGAAAATTGAAGAACGTTGAGCTTGTGTAGTGGAGGAAGAACAATTCATGAAAAATACATAAAACATGTATGCATCAATCTATTCATGTTAAACACCTCATACTATGTGTATCATCACATCAATTGAGGAGTACAGTAGGAGAAGGAGATATAAGTAGATTCTACTTGATTTTCATTTTACCAACCTTTCTTCGATGATGCTAGGGGATGATTGAGGTCTTCTCCATCATGATGATTTTTGTGGAATGAGAGACAAGTGAAAAGATGCAATTAATATTTATAAATATTAAGTTTATTGTTATCCCCCGTGGAAATCTTGTAAAATGAGGTAGAACTAACAATTGTTTCAAATGATCCTAGGTTAATAATCCAAACATTTAAGCTCTCCACACACAAGTCCTCTTCATAGTTTATATTTAGGGATCTATTTTTAGAAACTATAACATGGGTTTAGGCATGGTTGACATTCTGAGTTCAAGGATTAGTTCTTAATGAACTTGAATGACCCATATCCTTACAATGTTGCAAAACTAATAAAAAACCAAGTAGGCACATATATGACACATACCTATATTTTGATTCTATATATTAATATCATAGACAAATAATTGATCAAGGATGTCTAGGATCATTTTCATTTCATCTAAAAATGGGTGTATAAATAAAGTCCATGTAAGAGTATGCCAAACAATTTTACATGAAGAGGTGAGGTCAAGGAGACTCGATAAAGGTTGATGCTTTGGAAAAAATATCATGGGATCATATATGAAATGCATACATGAGGCTTGTTCATCTTTTAAGACATATTCTTGACTTTGTCTATGATCCTAAGTCTCTCACACTGATCGGACAAAGACTCTTCCATGCTGAGAGCACTAATTGTAGCCCTGAGTGGGATCAAACACCCACAATCGCACTTGGACCTACAAGAGAAAGAAAAATGGGTAGCCCGCTTAGGGGGGTAGCTACCACAATTGCAACCCTAGTCGCCTACGAGCGTCGCCGAGAGATGATCGGGAGCACGCATGGTAGAGATACAATATCAATAAGGAGAATTAAAAATTGTTGTAGAATCTCAAGTTCCTTATGTAATACAAAACTCATACATCTAGTACAACACGCCTTGAGCTTGATAGATTATAATATCTTGTGACACAGAAAGGCACTGAGATGGTCATAAGATGATGAGCCAACAACCTATTTAGAAGCTACTGAGGCACCAGAGTCTGAGAAATATCTTGAGGCCATGGGATCAAATATGGACTCCATGTACACCATCAAAGTATGACCTTGGTGGATCCACCTGAATGGGTAAAACACACAAGGTGCAATAGGGTCATTGATAACACCAATTGTTTTGATGTTTTTGGCCCTTATTTCGTTATCAAAACTTCCCTTTTAAATTGTTTTCCTCTCTTTTTATATATGTTTTTGCATAAGCAGGCCATGCCACGCTCTTAACCCAGAATGATCACATTTTGCATAGTTTTCCTCCATTTTTGACTCATTTCATCATCAATATGGCCCGTCCCGGCCCACAAACATGCTCCAACTATATCGACCTTTCCACTAGCCGACCGATACACTCACTGTCCGTCAGGGTAGTGCGATACACTGATGCTCGACGCAAGGGTGTCGCATGGGAAGGAACTAATGGGCAACACGCCTCTTACCCGACAGGGGGTCGGGCTCGCCACAACAACTTAAGTGTGTCGCGTGATACGGCCACCCACCGGTAGGCGCCGCCCGCCACGGACTTCGACAGCCGACATCCTGGTGTCGGGTGATACTGATATCGACCATCACCGACCCCGCGGTAATAAGAGCCGATGAAAGACACGTGGCGTCCTGAGCACCATAACTTTGCCAACCGCTGGCTATAAATAGGAGCTACAGGACTGACCAACCTAAATCGCGCGTCCTAAAATTGGAGGCGGATATGAGGTAGTTGAGCTTTTACATTTATAACCTGAATCCTTCTAGGCCCCCACAACTTTGTTTACGGGGTCGAAGTAGATATATGGGGTCGAACACAGGGACAAGGGTGGTAGTGTTGAGAACTCTAAATTGACACGCTACCCTCTGACATGTACAAAGAGATAGTAAATTCCCCAAGGGGAAACAGAAAGATGTCACAAACAAAACAAAGAAAACTATCTCCAACTGGAGTTACAAGAAGGATTTAAGATTTTAGTCATGTAGCAGTTTTTAGGGGTTTTCATGCACAGAATCAGAAAGATAAAACTAGAGCTTAAAGCAAGGTGTGAAGGATAAACTTTGGTAAAACAAGCAGCAGTAGGAACATCCTGTACCCCTCCTCTCAGAGCGGATACCTCTAACCAAGCATCAACACCCCTCTCGAGGTTGCTGGAATTTAAGTTAGAGTGAAATGTTACTGAAGCAACACCGATTCCGGGCACACTCGTACTCCAGAATCAGCCCAAACACTAGAGCCACAACACTTCTCTCGAAGTTGTTGCGACGGGAAAACATGATTCAGTAGCTAAGCAAAATGTGATCCAAACATGCAAGCTAGAGTTCAGATATTAAACATAGTAGTCATCCAGCCATTGCACCAAACATAAAGCAGCAAGTAATTACGCTTTTCCATTTCCATAAACATTAAGGGTCTTAATTATAGTGCATAAGTAAAGAATTAAATAACAAAAATAAAGATAGAGGTTGCCTTCTTGATGTAGAAGGACGACTGACTACACCAGCTCTCCAGCCCGATACTGGTCAGGAGCCTAGCCCGATACAATAGTGTCGGGTGGTACACCCTCTCGGGTGGCACACCGTGACGGCCGATTGTATCGTTCAAGGACCCTGGCCGATACACTCAAGTCGGGTGGCACCCTCTCGGGTGGCAAGCCATGACGGGCGAAGTGTATTGGGTTTGATATCGTGTCGGGCTAGTAGTGACGCATCTATGTCAGACACTTGTGTCGCTCATCCACGTGGGCCGATATCGGCCTACAGTGTTGCCTGGGATGGTCCTAAGTGAACCATCCCCTCCCTCTCAGGACGGGGAAGAGATCACCTAGAGTTTCCCGGCACGAGCACTCAGGCGTGATACTTCTGCTCTCGTAGCTTCCTCTGAATATTTGCTCAGGGTTCCGACATGTTCCCCTGTTTTGACCTGTCTTTTCGGCTTCCTGTAGTTGTTATTTATAGGCAGCCGTTGGGGGAATTTATAGTGCTTGATGTGCCATGTGTCCTCCTTGTTCGCGTGGATGGTGGACGGCCGATACACATATCGCCCGACACATGGATGTCGACCGTCAGTCACGTGACGGGCGGCGTCTGCCGGTGGGTGGCTTGTGCCGCGTGACAAGCTTGGGTTGTCGTGGCGAGCTCGGCTCCCTGTCGGGTAAAAGACATGTCGTTCGTCAGTTTCTTCTTGCTTGGCATCCCCGTGTCACGCGTCGTTGTGTTGTGCTACCCTGTCGAGCAATGATCGTATCGGTCGTCAGGAAGGCCGATGCATGCTGAACTTATTTGTGGGTCGGGATGTCCTTGTTGACGATAAATGGGTCAAAATAGGAGGAAAATACTGCAAAAGATGGAAATATTGAATTAAGAGCGTTGTTTGGCCAATTATTGTGAAAGTAAATATAAAAGAGAGGAAAACAATTTAAAAGGGCAGTTTTGATAATAGAAAAACAGTCTAAAATATCACAAAATTTGATGTTATCAACTCCCCCAAACTTAGCATTTTGATTGTCCTCAATCAAAATTTAAATATTATTTAGTGATGCTTCTTCTTGCTCGGTGTAATTTTTAGTTCAAGAGGTAAAACAAGAATCACGATGCCTTTAGAGATGATGTTGCCCCACTACAAACAAAAGACCTTGTGTTTCCTGCCTTATTATTTTAGTAAAAATTTTCTTTCTCTACAGCTTCAGTGAGACTTTGGTGTATGATTCTGAAGTTAGCTTCCACACCAAAGAGCTTTATTTTTGGGGTAGAAAGTTGTGTGTTGGGTAGGCTAAGGGATTTTGGGTTTTTCATCTTGTTTCCCATCAGTCCATCCAGGTAAGGGTCCGTTAGCAGGCGAGTGGTCCCTGCAGTCCAAGCCAGTTGGCTTTAGAGCAGTGATTTCACATCCTACGTACCACTGCCCCAGATCTACCATGCCTAAAGATGAGTACTTTTGGAAAACAAGTGTGTGTATATATTTTTTTCTTTTTCTTTTATTAGGCACAACTCTCATGCTTTTATTCACCCTCATGAGGCTGCTTTCTCTTTTTGGGATTTTTGTTGGGTAAGGGGAAACAAAAGGGATTTTTGCTGTTTGGGCAGCTTTTTCCTTCTCCATACTCGTCTCTTAGCTGTTTGAGAGATTATTATATTTTTTTCAAAAAAAATTTGGCATGGAAAAACCTAATCTTTTGTTTGTTTGAGGCATCATTATCAGAAAGATATAACAAAACTTGCATCTCGTTAAGCATAAAGAAAACAAACTTGGTAAGAAGTTGCATCAGGTTTTTACTAATATAGCGAATTTGTGCATACGTGAGAGAACAAAATAAGCAAAAATTTTCAAAAAAAAATTTATATGCGCACGACATTTTATACTAGCATGGGTACATACACATGATATAGGAGAAGAACAAAATGGCACAAAGGGTGGAGGTAAGAAGAAAATTTTTATACCTCCTTCACTGGTACCTGGGTACCCCCCCCCCCCGAACTTACTCCACACTCTGTCCCAGAGTAGTGCAGAAGACAGGGTGAGGTCATGCTAAACCAGTGAAGGTTAGATGGTGGTTGCCCTTGTGCCTTCGAAAAGCTGCAATATGCTTCTTTGCTGCCTCCATTTTATTTCCCTCAGCTGGATGCAACCGGAACAAGTGCAAAGTTCTCAAAATTTTTTAACCTCCCCTTACTCCTAGTACTTTCATTGTGAACATGAACAAAAGTACTGATTATCAATCCTAGTTCCAGTCCACTTGTTTCCATTTTCTTCCCCAAGAGTGTGCAGTCAGAGGGCCTCTCTATTTTTATCATCTTTATCTTTTGGAGATAGCCCTAAACCACCGTAGAAGACAGACAATGATAAGGGAATGGACTTCTTTTGACAACCTGGTTGTCTTGGGATTCTGACGTTTCTGTCTGACAGTTGTTGCTTCAGCTGTGGCCGCAATTCTAATTCTTGTGCCTTGGTTGTCAGCTCGGCCGGAGGTTTGCTTTGTGTGAGCCAAACATGTTATCAAGCCCATTGATCACTTATATGTTAGGTCGGGAAAAACTGGAATCACAATAAAACTTGTCGTGAGGTAAAGCCCGGTGTATCGTTCATCAAAAGAAAAATCTGAGGCGATACAAAATCGGGCGATACGGGGGAAACCGCTCGGCACAACACGCTTCCCGACATAGGTATGTCGGGCGACAAGGTCGCATGAAACAACTGCCCGATAGGACATCACGACGGAAAACGTGTCGCCCGATAGGGCGTATCGGGCAAACACGGTCGGCCGACGTGTCGTGCTTCATATGTGTCGGGAGATACAAGATAAATCGACTAAGCTCGTCCACCCCGATAAGCAGTGTGCGATATAAAACCTGTGTCGGGCATACAGACTGTCAGGCTATACCTTTGCTCTTTGGAGCCATCACCCGATACAAGGGCGAAGGCAAGGTGGCCGACACGTGAGCAAAAGTGGATTACTGCATCACAAACATGTGGCTAAAAGAGTAAGTGTAATAGCCCGACAAGTTGAACCCTCCTTACTATATATAGCAAACTCAGCTGGGGGTAAAACGGGCAGTTCTGGGGCGCGCGTCGGCCGCTGAGACATGCCATTCCCGAGACAACGGTCCCATCAATCTCATTAAGGGCAATTACTCGCATGCATGATACGGTGCACGCCGCCCAGGAATGCCATCCGTCTCGGTCGTTGTGATGTCCGAGAGTATACAACCCGATACAAGAGGTCTTGCGGGCCAGCTGAGCTGCTGCCCGATACGGTTAAAAACAGGCGGCCAAAAACTGAATCTAGGTGAAGAAAAAGCGATTAAAGGGTAAAACATCATCGGCTTAGGGTTAAGTCCCCGACCTCAGAAGGTATTACTCCTCAAAGCTTCATAAAATGCAGCGGTGGCCCATAAAACAGAGGAGTCGGTACGCTCAGCGCGTGCGCTGACTCGGGCCTTATTACAGTCCATAATGTTCGTTTTACAAGGAAGAGAAAAATGCATCCTACTCTATGAAAGAAAGAAAAACTCAGACTGCCTCTCGAGGAGCGCTGAAGTTAGCGTCACCAGCTCGACTGGTGCAAGCTCTTCGCATTCAGCTTTCGACATTACCCATATCCTGCAGGTCGATTTCTGCTCTCCTAACACAAGCTTCATCTTCATCAAACTTCTTTACTCTGTTCCCATTTACTTTGAAGACCTTAGTCGGATCATCTTTGTCGTAGAGCTCCATCATTCCTGATGGGTGTATCTTTGACACAGTAAACGGTCCAGACCATCTTGTCTGTAAATTTCCAGGAAAGAGTCGAATGGAGGATTTAAATAATAGAACTTTATCCCCTTCGCTCACGTCTTTTCTCTTGAGGTGGGCAACATGCCACACTTTGGTCCTCTGTTTGTAGATTTTTGCATTTTCATAGGCGTTCATCCTCATCTCTTCAAGCTCTTGAAGATGCAAAAATCACTTTCCCCGACTTTCTCAAGGTCCATGTTTAAGAATTTGATTGCCCAAAGGGCCTTGTGTTCCAGTTCTAGAGGTAGATGGCATGATTTTCCGTAGATCAACCTATAGGGGGGGTTCCAATGGGAATTTTTTAGGCGGTCATGTAGGCCCATAGTGTGTCGTCAAGTTTGATAGACCAATCTTTCCTCGTTCGGCTGACAGTCTTTTCTAAGATCTGCTTAATTTGTTTGTTTGAAACCTCTACCTGCCCTGAAGTCTTTGGGTGCTAGGGTGTAGCGATCTTGTGCTTCACTCCATACTTACGTAGGAGTGCTTCGAACTGTCTTCTCCGAAGTGCGACCCCTCATCGCTTATTACAATGCGTGGTACACCAAACTGAGGAAAGATTGTCTCCTCGAATAGCTTGATTATAGACTTGGCGTCGCATGTTTGGGTCGCTACGGCTTCTACCCACTTCGATACATAGTCCAGTACCACTAGTATGTATTGATACCTCCTGGATGGAGGAAACGGTCCCATGTAATCAATCCCCCACACGTCGAAGATCTCTACTTCAATCCAGTTCTCTATCGACATTTCATTCCTCTGCCCTATATTCCCCGTTGAATGGCACTCTTTGCAGACTTTTACAAATTGTGCAGCATCTTTGAACAGCGAGGGCAAGTAGAATCCTGATTGTAGCACTTTTGCAGCCGTTCTTTCACTACCCAGGTGTCCACCGTAGGGGGAGGCGTGGAACTTCTTCAGAATATTCGTGGTTTCTTCCTTGGGACCGGATGCATCTCCTGTATAGATTGTCAGTGCATCTTCTGAAGAGGAGAGGATCATCCCAACAGTAATTTTTAGCATCCGCGAACAATTTCTTTTTCTGATTGTAAGAAATGTCAGGAGGCAGCTCTCCACAAGCAAGTTAGTTGCAGATATCTATGAACCATGGTAAGTCTTCTTCTTTAGCATCTGCCAACATAAGAGCCTCATCGACATAGTCATCATTGATCGGTGTTCCCCCTTGTCTTTCAACTATGATTCTTGATAGGTGGTCGGCGACCACATTTTCTGCGCCCTTTTTGTCGATAATTTCATGGTGAACTCATGAAGCAGTAAGGCCCACCTCAATAGTCTGGGCTTTGTGTCCTTCTTTTGCATTAGATATTTTATGGCCCCATGATCTATATATACCTTGACCTTTGCTCCAGTGAGGTACGACCTGAACTTATCGAATGCGAAGACGATCACGAGCATCTCCTTTTCTGTGGTTGTGTAATTTACCTAAGCTTCGTCCAACGTGCAACTAGCATAGCAGATCACATGGTGCTTTTTATCTTTCTTCTGCACCAGGACTTCTCCTACCGCATAGTCGCTAGCGTCGCACATAAGCTCAAAGGGTAAATCCCAATCTGGCGCTTGGAGGATAGGTGGTGATACTAAAGCATTTTTCAAAACCTAAAAAGCATTGAGACAATCATCAGAGAAAACAAATTCAACATCCTTTACCAGAAAATTGGACAATGGTTTTGAAATCTTCGAGAAGTCCTTTATGAATCTGCGGTAATAGCCGGCGTGACCGAGGAAGCTCCTCACTCCCATCACGGACTTCGGGGGAGGAAGCTTGGATATGGCTTCGACCTTGCTGGTGTCCACCTCGATTCCACGCCTTAAGATCTTATGCCCCAGAACAATGCCCTCTCGTACCATGAAATGGCACTTTTCCCAGTTTAGAACCAGGCTATTCTCCTCGCACCTTTGAAGAACCAACGACAAATTTTTCAAGCAGGTATCGAAGTCCTTTCCATAGACTGAAAAATCATCCATGAAAACTTCTACGATATCTTCCAGAAAATCTGAAAACATTGATATCATGCATCTTTGAAAGGTGGCGGGAGCGTTGCACAGACTGAAGGGAATCCTTCTAAAAGCATAACTTCCGTAGAGGTAGGTGAATGTTGTTTTCTCCTAGTCTTCGGGTAGGATGGGTACCTGGTAAAATCCTAAAAAGCCATCAAGGAAATAGAAAAAGTCATGATGCGCTAATCTTTCAAGAACTTGGTCAATAAAAGGTAGCGGAAAATGATCCTTTTTTTAGCCTGGTTAAGCTTTCTTTAATTTATGCACATCCTCCATCCGATGACAGTCCTAACCGCCACCTCGTCGCCCTTTTCACCCTTTACCACTATCGTCCCGCCCTTTTTGGGTACTACGTGAATCGGACTCACCCAGTTGCTATCGCTGATTGGGTAAATGATCCCCGCATCCCTTAGCTTGATTACCTCTTTCTTGACGACTTCCTTGAGCATCTGGTTCAGCTTCCTCTGGGGTTGAGCTAGAGGCTTGGCAGATTCTTCCAAGTTGATGTGATGCATGCATAAGGCGGGGCTAAGGCCTTTGATGTCCTCTACATAGTATCCTATAGCCCCCCTGTGTAGTCTTAACTCCTCAAGGAGTCGGTCCAACAGGTTTCTCTAAAGATTGGCATTTACGATGACATGGTTCCTCTCTTCTTTATCTAAGAATTCATATTTTAAACCTTCGGGCAACGGTTTCAACTCATGTTTTTCTCTGGATGCTTTCTCTCGGGGCTCCTCCTCGAGAGAGGCATACTTCACGGACTCCACCACCTCATCTTCTTCGTGCAGATCTTTGTTAGATAGGTAAAAAAGGTCGAGATACTTCACAATTTTAGGATCTTCGAAATCGGAATCCTGACAGCTTATAGCCCTTACAAGGGGGTCCACTATCCGGATGTCCTCCTCTATCTCCTCGCAGAATTTATCGTAGCTATCCGTGAAGCATGCAGATTTAGACAGGGAAGGACCTTTCATCGCCTCCTTCAGCTTGAAGTCTAGGTGGTCGTTTTCGACCCTCAGTGTGATAATTCCCTCAGAGACATCAATCAACGCCCTTCCTGTTGCCAGAAAAGGACATCCAAAGATAATCGGGCAGCAGGGGTCTTCTGCTGTGTCAACGACTACTATGTCGCAAGGTATGAAGAAATTACCGACCCTGATCGGCACATCTTCAACAACGCCGACTGGTCTCTTGTAGGTATGGTCCGCTAGTTCAATCCTCATATTGGTATGAACCATGTCGGTGAAACCCAACCTTTGCGTGAAGCTCAGGGGCATGAGGTTGATGCTTGCCCCTAAGTCAACAAGACCTTTTCGCTGAACGTTGTCCCCGATGGCAAACAAGATCGTAAAAGCTCCAGGGTCTCTTCTTTTGTTTGGCAGGTCAGGCTTCACGAAGGTTGAAGAAGCAGATGCTAGGTTCACGGTCTCAACCCTTCCTCCTCTTCTTTTCTTCGTGATAAGGTCCTTGAGGAACTTGGCGTAGGTCGGCATCTCCTCCAAGGTGTCAAGGAAGGGGACTTCAAGATGCAGTTTCCTGATCGAGTCCATGAATTGTTCGTGACGCTTTTTCAAATTTGCCTTGACCAGTTTATAAGGAAATGGTAGCCTGGGAGCATAAGGATTCCTCCCACCAGATAGCTCATCAGAAGGCTTCGGTGCAGGATCCCGAGCTTCTACTTGTCTACCTTCATCCTCTGCCGGAATCGCACTCTTAGGCCTTGGCTCAGGCTCTGGTCTGGCTTCATCAGTGCGCTCCACCGTCTTCCCAGACCTTAGTACTGCCATTCTGGCAGTTTCAGGGTAGGAGAGTATCTTTCCTACAGGGTCCTTTCTCAGAGCAGCCATCTGGGCCAATCCTTGATTGACCTCCCATTGGCGCATCTGCAGACTTGTCATCTGGTGTTGCATGGAATTCAGAGCTCCAGGACTGGTAAGCACACCCTACACCAGCTGGTTGATGATAGTGTCTTGTCTTTTTATGAAAGCACGCAACTGGACAACCAAGATGGGCTGGTGCGAAATCTCATCTCGGCCTTGACGTTCACCCTCAGACAGAGATTGCTCACAATGAGACATGGTGTCAGAGCTCGATGAAACAAATCACCGTTCTTCAGAGTTCCTGAAATGGCACGAGAAATCAAGTTTAGAAAATAGAATTATTATTTTGTGCAAAGAGTAATGATAATAAAATAACAAAAGAAAGAAAAGAGTATTGTCAAGCTCATTTCTAGGCTTGAGGCACGGGAGTGTAGTTAGTGTATTCGGATTCGTCAACAGTGTCGTTTTGCCTTGTCCCCGACAACGACGCCAAAAAGTTGACCGGCCTAAATCACGCGTCCTAAATTTGGAGGCGGATATCAGGTAGTCGAGCTTTTACATTTATAACCTGAATCCTTCTAGGCCCCCGCAACTTTGTTTACAGGGTTGAAGTAGATATATGGGGTCGAACAAAGGGATAAGGGTGGTAGTGTTGAGAACTCTGAATCGACACGCTACACTCCGGTAGGTACAAAGAGATAGTAAATTCCCCAAGGGGAAACAGTAAGATGTCACAAACAAAACAAAGAAAACTATCTCCAACTAGAGTTACAAGAAGTATTTAACATTTTAGTCATTTAGCAGTTTTTAGGGGTTTTCATGCACAAAAACAGAAAGATAAAACTAGAGCTTAAAGCAAGGTGCGAATGATAAACTTTGGTAAAACAAGCAGCAGCAGGAACATCATGTACCCCTCCTCTCAGAGCGGATACCTCTAACCAAGGATCAACACCCCTCTCGAGGTTGCTGGACTTTAAGTTAGAGTGAAATGTTACTGAAGCAACACCGATTCTGTGCACTCTCGTACTCCAGAATCAGCCCAAACACTAGAGCCACAACACTTCTCTCGAAGTTGTTGTGATGAGAAAACACGATTCGGTAGCTAAGCGAAACGCGATCCAAACATGGAAGCTAGAGTTCAAATATTAAACATAGCAGTCATCCAGCCATTGCACCAAACATAAAGCAGCAAGTAATTATGCTTTTCCATTTCCATAAACATTAAGGGTCTTAATTACAGTGCATAAGTAAAGAATTAAATAACAGAAATAAAGATAGGGGTCGCCTTCTTGATGT
This sequence comes from Alisma plantago-aquatica, assembly GCA_963693085.1. Classification (NCBI taxonomy): domain Eukaryota; kingdom Viridiplantae; phylum Streptophyta; class Magnoliopsida; order Alismatales; family Alismataceae; genus Alisma; species Alisma plantago-aquatica. Next base: position 344,800,827 of record OY856415.1, read on the forward strand.
ATAAGGATGACTGACTACAACGGCTCTCCAGCCCGATACCGGTCAGGAGCCTAGCCCGATACAACAGTGTCAGGCGGTATACCCTATCGGGCGACACACCGTGACGACCGATTGTATCGTTCAACGACCCTGGCCGATACGCTCAAGTTGGGCAGCACCCTCTCGGGCAGCACGCCATTAGGGGAGAAGCTTATCAGGTTCGATATCGTGTCAGGCTAGTAGTGACACATCTATGTCGGGCACTTGTGTCGCTCATCCACGTGGGCCGATATCGGCATGCAGTGTCGCCCGGGACGGTCCTAAGTGAACCATCCCCTCCCTCTAGGGACAGGTAATAGCTCACCTAGAGTTTCCCAGCACGAGCACTCAGGCGCGATACTTTTGCTCTCGTAGCTTCCTCCAAAGATTTGATTAGGGTTCCAACCTGTTCCCTTGTTCCGAACTGTCTTTTCGGCTTCCTGTAGATGCTATTTATAGGCAGCGGTTGGGGGAAGTTTTGGTGCTCGAAGCGCCACATGTCCTCCTTATTCGCGTGGACGGTGGACGGCCGATACACATATCGCCCGGCACATGGATGTCGGTCGTCGGTCACGTGACGGGCGGCGTCTGCCGGTGGGTGGCTTGTGTTGTGCGACAAGCTTGGGTTGTCGTGGCGAGCTCGGCTGCCTGTCGGGTAAAAGACATGTCGTCCGTCAGTTTCTTCTTGCTTGGCATCCCTGTGTCGCGCGTCGTTGTGTTGCGCTACCCTGTCGGGCAGTGATCGTATCGGTCGTCAGGAAGGTCGATGCAGGCTAAACTTATTTGTGGGCCGGGACGGCCTTATTGACGATAAGTGGGTCAAAATAGGAGGAAAATACTACAAAAGATGGAAATATTGAATTAAGAGCGTTGTTTGGCGAATTATTACGAAAGTACATATAAAAGAGAGGAAAACAGTTTAAAAGGGCAGTTTTGATAACAGAAAAATGGTCTAAAATATCACAAAATTTGGTGTTATCAACTCCGATGGGACGGGCCGGAACCCTGCAAGAGCTACCAGAGAAAAGAGCTTGGAGCTAGCGTATCGCGCCTGAGAGGTGTGCCGAGTGATTCTAGGTGAGCACTTCCCCATCCCGAGAGGGAGGGAATGGTTCACTTAGGGTTTTCCCAGGCACCACCGCAGGCCGATATCGGCCATCAAGGATACCCGATACAAGTGACCGATATGGAAAGCGACACTCCAAGACCGACACGATACCGGACCCCGATACGTATCGCCGATGACGGCGTGTCACCCGAGAGGGTGCCCCTGACATGAGCGTATCGGGCAAGGGCACCTCACACAATACAACCCGTCCGTCACAAGTGTGTCGCCCGAGAGGGTGTGCCGCCTGACACAGTCGTATCGGGCAAGGCTCCTGACTGGTATCGGGCTGGAGAGTCTACTGTTGTATGTCGTTCTTCTAAACCAAGGAGGCGACATTTATCTTTATTATTTCAGTCATTTATTTCATTTACTTACGCAAAGTAATCAAACCCTTTATGTTTATGGAATCAGAAGAGTTTAATTATCTGCTGCTTTACTTTTGGTACTTTTCTTGGATGATGGCTATGTGTGACATCTGAACTCTAGCTTGTACATTTGGATCGCGTTTTGATTAGCTACCGAATCGTGTTTTCCCATTGCAACGCGCTCGAGAGAGGTGTTATGGATCTAGTGTTTGGTCCGAGTTTGGTGTACGAGAGTTCCTGGAATCAGAGTTGCTTTAGTAACCTCTCCACTCTAACTTAAGTCCAACTACCTCGAGAGGGGTGTTGATGCTTGGTTAGAGGTACCCTCTTTGAGAGGAGGGGTACAAGATGTTTCTACTGCCGCTTGTTTTACTGAAGTTTTATCCTTCGTTCCTTGCTAAGGAATCAGTGTTATCTCTCTATTTCCGTTGCACGAAAACCCCTAAAAACTGATAAATGCTTAAAACCTAAATTTTTCTCGTAGCTCCAGTTGGAGAGAGTTTTCTTTTATTTTATCGATCGTGATCTGTTTCTCCCTTAGGGAACATTTATCATCCTTTACCCTTGTCGTAGTGTAACATGTCGATTCCGTGTTCTCAACACTACCACCCCTGTCCCTGTGTTCGACCCCGTCTATCTACTTCGACCCCATAAACAAAGTTGCGGGGGTCTAGAAGGTTTCGAGTTATAAATGTAAAAGTTTGACTACTTCAAATCTACTCTACTTTTGGATGTGCGATTTAGGCCGGTCAACTTTTTGGCATCGTTGCCGTGGACAAGGCAAAACGGTACTGTTGACGAACCCGAATCCACTAACTACACTCCAGTGCCTCAATCATAGAATTGAGCTTGACAGCACACCCCTTTTTCTTTCTTTTCATTATTATTATTCTTTCCTGAAATGAATAATTTGTATCATTAATAACAAACTTTCTAACTTGATCATTACATGATGCTGAGGTACTCAGAAGAAAAGCATTCTATTCAATTGAGCACTGACACCATTCAACATGCCACCTCGCGTCGAACTACCCCATTCATAAGGCGAACACCAAGGAAGAGCTAGACCTCATTCGCCTCCACCGGAAAATAACGACCGCTACGATGGCAATGATCAGCCTGAGGATCCAGAAACAGAGCAATTCGAGGAAGACCACCGCCACGATAGACGTCGCCACCACCAAATGCAGAGGAGGAATCACAATAATCAAGAACAGCGCCAGCAAGGCAACAACAACGACGATTCAGAGGAAGAAGAAAAGACTCTAACGGAGTTAGCCTCCTCAAAGGCTAATAATTCCTGATGCCCTGTCATCATCCCGCATTTCAATGCCACCAATTTTGAGCTCAAGCCATCAGTAATCTCTATGATTCAAAACAAAAGCTTTCAAGGGAGTTCTAAGAATGACAACCCCTATCACCACTTGCATGCTTTCAAAAATATCTACGACACCATTAAGATGTGGGGGGTTCCCCAGGAGGTAATCTATTGTACGGGCTTCATCTTCTCTTTGGAATTTAAGGCCCTATCTTGTTATTTGGGGCTGCCCCACCAAGCTCTGAATGGATGGGGAGCACTGGAGGACGCCTTCGTAAACAAGTTCTATCCAACTGAGAAGACTATGAGAAAGTTACAAAGGAGAACTTCCTTCATGCAAAAGCCTAATGAGAATCTCCACGATGCCTGGGAGTGATACCAGGAATATCAGAGGGACTGCCCTCACCATAACTACAAGAAAGGTTTCTTAGTCACTACCTTCTATAACGGTCTAACTCCCGATGAAAGGGTTTCACTTAACGCAGCTGCAGGAAGTGACTTCCTAGGGAAGAAGCCGAGCAAGTCCGAGGAAATCGTCAAGAACATGGCCGAGCTACAAGCCGGTACTGACTATGATAGATCTGACAGGGGTCAAGCTAAAAAGGGTAGTGAAGGACCTTCTTTTGAATCCAAAGCTCTAGAGACGATTACTTCTCATATCTAGAGGATAGCTACAGATGTAAAATAGCTGAAGGAATCTGACAGAAAAGGGAAAAAGCAGGTTGAAAAGGTAATGAAGTGTGCAACATGTGGAGAGGGGAGACACGGGGTAGATAATTGCATCTACACCCGACCAAACGCATCAAGCGATTCTGATTCTGAGGCCGAAGAGACTGAAAATGTCTCTTTTGTAAACTTCAAAAGGCCAGACCACCTTGGCTTCAGTTACGGCAACAAGGATGCAGCTGAAAATTCACATCAGTTGCATAACTCCTCCAAGCAACCTCAAGCTTTCGAGAAGAGGGGAGGACCAAGTCAATACACCAAAAACACCTCCTTGCAGACGAACAAAGGAAACTTCCAGGGGCAAGTTAAGCATCAAGGATCAGCCAAAGAGCAGGGACAAGATAAGGGTTCCAACCAAGCAGATGTGGTCAGACAATTGTTTGATTTTGTAAAAAAGGCAGGACACAATTAATAACCAGCTAGCACAGAGTACGCTATCAAATTCGGGTGTTTTGAACTAATTGCAGGTCCAGATGGCAGATATGTAGACGCATCAACACCAGATTGATCAACAATTAGCTCAGATGGCCGAGTTGATAAAGAATCCTTCAGGAAAGATCCCTTCCAACACTGAAACGGTCAAGAAAGTGGGGCTATGATCAGGAACAGACCAGGTCGGGTTGCAGAACAAGGAGGATGCTGAAAGCTAAAGAGTGAAAAAGCTGGAACCGTCAAGCTGGAGACGAAAACTACAGCGCTCCTCGGGAGGCAGCACGAGCTTTCTTTTCTTTCCTAGAATAGGATGCAATTTACTTTCCTGCAAGACAAACATTACGAACATTTGGACTATAATAAGGATCGAGTCAGTGCCTACGCCACATGCGCTGACTTTTCTGTTTTATGGGCCACTGTGCTATTTTATAGATCTGGATGGGTAATGCTATCTGAGGTCGGGGACTTAGCCTGAGGCCAATGATGTTTTACCCATCAAACTTTTATTCCCTCACTCTATTTTAATATTCTCCTCTTGATTTTGTTGATCTAAAGTGTTCGTATCGGGCGGCATTTCAACCGGCACACCAAACGCACCCGGCTCAAGAATGACTTGTTTTATCCCAGCTTAGATTGCTATATATAGTACGATGGTTTTACCATGTCAGGTTACTGCATTTTACTATTCTAACTACTCGTATCGTGCAGTAATTGCTTTCTTTTTCCCCTGTGTCGCACAATCCTTTTCTGCTCTCATGTCGCACAGGAAACTTAAGAAAGCAAAGGTATAGCCCGAAAGCCCTGTCGTCCAGGCTTGCCCGACACAGTTTTATATCACGGGCATCATATCGGGCTCACCTCTTCTTGTATCGCCCGACGCATTCATCGCGCTACATGCCTTTGGCCCGTGTTTGTCTGATACGCCATATCGGGCGGTAACCGTGTCACTCTCCATGTGTCGTCTCGCTTGTTTTGTTGTCGCGTGACACGTTGTTATTCTATCTGGAATGATGTATCAGGCATTTTGTTTCTCGCAACTGTATCGCCCGACACATCCATGTCGGGCGACGAGCCTGACGCACAGTTTTTTCTATATCGTCTTGTTCTATATCGCCTGAGATTTTCTTTCGACGTAACAGACGATACCCGGAGCTCGTATCAGGCACGAGTCTACATCTTTGAAAGTTCTGTATCGCCCGATACAATGGTGTCGTGTAAATTTTGTATCAGACATAATTTTATCGTATCTTCAACTTTTTGTTTAAGCACTAGTAGAAAAATTTAATTCGGCCTACATTAATATCGACACATTTAAATTGATCAATGAATTTGTTTATGATTAACATAAATGGCCCGCACAAAGCAAACCGTTGTTTGAGTTGGCAAACACGGAAGGAGAATCGACACTGAGGCTGCAGCTGAAGCGACATCTGTCAGGAAGAAAGGCCTGAATCCCGAGGCAGCGGGGCCATCAACCGCTGAAAAAAGAACAAGAACGGGAGAAGTGGTGATTCCAACAACAGCCCCAACAGCGGCGGTAGAACCCCTAGATTATACACCAGGAAGGTTCGTGCCGAGAGATGACGAGCATGGATGCCAGTATCCAGACCTAGCAACCAAACTCTATAGGCCGAGCTGGTTCTGCCACTAGTCTTCTTTCATTCATCTGGGTATCTTCGAAAGACTGGAGAACGTCCTCACCGTGGTAGGACTGAGGAAAATATGCCTCAGTCGTTCTGCCTCATACACCGAACTCACGAGAGAGTTCATGTCATCTCTCCGCCGTGTAAAGAATACTGCTGAGGCAAAAGAAGAATACGGCGGAGCAGATAGACTGCAAGGGCGACTATACAACTCAGAGCACACCATCTCTGAGAAGTTGCTAAATGAGATCTTCTCTTCCAGTGAGGAGGAGAAGAATCTGATGAACAACGGTGAAAGAATCACCGAAGGAGACGGGTTCAACCCCGTGGAGCTCTGGAATAGGCTGATCGGCGAGTCATCGTTTAAGCCGGGAAGCAAGGTGGCGGCAGTGCACTCATGTTTTAGGAGAATAGTGCACAACTTGGTGGTGTGTCTGCTGTTCAGCAAGAACGAGACCAGCAATATCTACACAAAAGAACTCCACGTCATGTGGCACATGATGGAGGGAAGAGTGATCAACCTCGGGTGGTTTTTGCTGAATAGGCTTCACCCAATAAAGGATGTCACCAAAGAATACTGTATGGGTGGCATTGTCAACCTGATCGCGGCCGGGCTTGGGTACCCACAAGAGCTGTGCAGTCTGTCGCGGACGAGGGGCGATGAGCTGATCGATCTGAAGTACCTCATGAGGGCCATCATTATAAAGAAGGAGGGGAGATGCTATTTCTACAAGTTTACAAGGACAAATACCCTCCTTCCACTCCCTCGCTGCGCCAACTACGACGTAGAAAAGCTGGTCTTCAGCACCGCAGAAGTAGAAGTTGTGGCGGTAGACGCCGCTTACGCCGCCACCACCACCAAAATTCAAGAGAGGGCGGCTGCGAGAGGAGAACCAATTCCTCTCGACCAAAGGCAGGACAAAGCGTCAACGACCTTTGCGGAGCCAGCCGCCAATCCAAAGCCACTGACGACAATAGTTGATAGAGCTGTCTTCGCTCCTGCTATCCCAGCCACGATCACGACAATACTTGTTGTTGCTGAAGAAGAACTGGTGATCGTTGAGGTCACCGAGACAAGAACCACGAGAGCTGCCACAAAAGAGATAGCCGCAGCCCCTGAAATTTTTGTTGTGCCTCTAGAGGCAGAGGAAGAACCACAGCCGGACACTAGTGATTGAGTGTTCGCCGAGATCCTCAAGATGGAGCTCGGAGCTGCACAGCTAATGCCGACACCGCCACGGGTAGCAGCTGCTGAGGGGATTGCCGAAAACATAGAGGTGGAGCTGCATCCACCCACACCGTGGCCTTCTCCACCACGACATGAAGGTAAGGCTGAAACGGCCGCAACGGTGCCGATGCCTCACCCAGTGACATCTCCCTCGCAGACAATCGAGATAGATTCTATCTCGTCAGGTAGACCCTCGCGCGAGAGGAGTATCGTGAGAATGGGAGGGAGATCTGCAGGAGCTCCTCCATCACTCGAGAAAATGTTGGGGCATGAACTTGACTATTTGAGGGAGGTAATAGAGAGCCACTCAGCTACATTTAATTCATAACCCGCAAGTTATTATTTTTCCAGCAGAGGCTGAATAGCCAGGAACGGGAACTGTTGACTCTAGTTGGCCTTCCCAGACAACTAGAGGCCCTAAACGCCATGCTTCAGCAGGCCCTCCAATGCCTCGATGTGTTCAAGGAGAGGTTGAACAGGGGCGACGACCATCCGCGCCAAAGGCAGCCGAGAAGGTCCCCGTCGCCCCCTGGCTCTGGCTCTCCACCTTCTTCGTCAGCAGCCTCCTCTAGACCATCGTCCTCTGCCTCCTGTAGCGGGCCCTCTACAGCGCCCGAAAATGAAACGACACATAAGTCTTCCACAAGGTCTCCAACAGGAGAGGAGAGCTCCCGATGCATTGAAGACTTTTCTCCCTCCGCCTCCCTAAGTGAAGTCGAAGACAATGACGAATCTGTCAGCATCAAGGAGGATTCGTCTGATGAATCGGAGGGAGAAGGGGGGACATCTGCGCTGCCAACCAAATACACCCCCCAGAGGAAGAAACTCGAAGGTAGATGCATTCTCTGCACCGTTGGAGATACCTTATTTTGAGATGGCGGACTTCGATAGAAGAGTCATCGGATACCTGACGATCAGGGACCATAAGCTATTGAATAAGGTCTTGAGGTTGCAGGCTGACGAAGCAGAAGTCATATGGAGTGACAACTATTTTTCAGTGCAATGGGGAGCACTAAGAAGCATATTCCTCTCCCCAGCCATCATTGGAAAGAGGCTATTCAGGGTCCTACAAGGCACCGTGATAGAGAACGCATGTGTTAGGACAGGCCGACAGACAATCTACAGTGCCACCCCGGACATGGTGAGAAGACTGATGATAGGTTTGTATGAATCTACACAGGCGGTCAGTATGCTGAAGCACATTGAAGAGCACAATCCAAACCTAGTGCTGCCCCCCTACAAACATCGAAAAAATTGGTTCCTGTGCATCGCCGACCTCCGCAATCATGATGTTCAACTACTCAGCTGCTGCAACAATGAGGTCCCGTGCACAGGCAACACTTTCGTACACCCCGAATACAAACTTCTAAGGCTACTCCCGCTGTGCCTCCACCACGTTATCAAGAGTGGAACCCAACGTCACTGTGGTGTCTGGAATTTCTTCACACTAAGGGACTTCCCCGTCCAAGAAGAAGAGGGAAGTGGAAACATCACCTTTATAGTCTTGCGAGTAATGGAGATGATACATGTCTTTTGATTCTTAAGACAACTTCAGAGCCAAAACTTTGACCAGCTAAGAAGCATATATGCGCTGCTGCTGATCAAGGATAAGCGTTATTTCCTAGATGCGGGCATACCAAAGAGGCTGCTAGACAGTGACCTAGAAGATGAATCTTCACAACACAGCAGCACTCTAGAGAAAGAAGGTGAGATGGAAACTGACACCTACAGGGCAGGCAAGCAGTTAGAAATCATGAGGAAAATGCATGGATTTGAAGACCTTGCTTCGCCTGAAACTGTAGTAGGACTGATCAACAATTTCGACCGCTTCTCATGTGCCACACTCACGTAGGAGCAAGTCAATGAAATCCTTCTGAAGTTAGTTGATTCCACCCCGGCAGATGTCATTTATGAGGCAGGCGATGTCATTGTCCCAGTTGATGACTTAAGGGACATGGTAAAAGAAGGAGGATGCTTGGCGGTATTTGTGGCAACCGCCTACATCCAGACACTTCAGACAAAGTTTGAACATGCATATATAGCTCACCCAATGTTGTTCAACGACATCTGCCTCACCGATGAAACAAGAGTAAAGCAGTCATTTCTGGCAGAGTTGGAGCATGGGGTTCCACGCACCATCTTCATGCCCATCCTACATTACAACCATCGGACGCTCCTGATGATGTACACTCGCCAACGAGCAGGAATCTTATACAACAGCTTGGACAACAACAAAGATCATCCAGTGCAGTGTACATCGGCAGCGTTGACCCCCCTCGAGCGCTTAGTACGAAAATACTATGACGACGTGGCGGCACTGATACAACCATTCCTGGACACGGCAGCAGGAAAATGGCATGAGCTCCAGTTCTGTCACCGCAGTCCACAACTAATTCCTCTATCCAACGGCTGTGGTATCTTCGTCCTTGAATGGATGTCAAACGAAGCAACGCCTGACCAGCTCCACCACATCAACTACCACAATGAATGAGGAGAATACGTGTGGGAGCTTCTATCTGGCACAGGCACGCTCTCTGGGTAACCCTCACTGGGTTAACATTACCCTACCTTATCTATTTCACAACTCTGGGACAGAGTGTGGAGTAAGTTTGGGGGGTACCATGTACCAGTGAGGGAGGTACCATGTACCTTATCAACTCCTCCCTTGTTCCCTTCCTATTTCATGTGTACATATACATGCCCTTACAATTTTTTTTTTGCTAATTTTGCTACAAATTTTGAAAATTTTTGCATATTTTGTCTGCTTACTTTTGTACAAAGAGACTAAATAGTAAAAATCTGATACAACTTCTTGCCTATTTGTTTTCAACGTGCTTAAGGAGATGCAAGTTTTGTTATGTCTTTCCGATAATGCAATCTCAAACGACAAAAGACTACAACTTTCCACCCCAAAAAATTCAAAAAATAATCTCACAACCGCTAAGAAACGTGTATGCAGAAGGAAAAAGCTGCCCAAACAACAAAAATATCTCTTTTTTTCCCTTACCCAACAAAAATCCCAAAAAAGAGAGAGTAGCCTTATGAGAGTGAATAAAAGCATGAGAGTTGTGTCCAACAAAAAGAAAAGAAAAATAAATATATACACACTTGTTTTCCAAAAGTACTCATCTTTAGGCATGGTAGATTCGGGGCAGTGGTACGTAGGATGTGAAATCACTGCTCTAAAGCCAACTGGCTTGGACTGCAGGGACCACTTGCCCGATAACGGACCCGTACCTGGATGAACTGATGGGAAACAATAAAAACCCAAAAAGCCTTAGCCTACCCAACACACAACTTTCTGCTCCCAAAAAAGTTGTTTGGTGTGAAAGCTAACTTCGAAATCATGCACCAAAGTCTCGCCGAAGCTGTAGAGAAAAATTTTGCTTAAAATAAGGCAGGAGAAATAAAGTTTGTTGTTCGTGGTCGGTCCATATTCTCAGTAAGACATCTCAATGCTCGCTCTATCTGATGGTCTCAAAATTATACCGGCCAAGAAGAAGCATCACAAAACAATGTTTAAAGATTGATTGAGGACAATCAAAATGCTAAGTTTGGGGGAGTTGATAACACCAAATTTGTGATGTTTTTGGCCCTTATTTTGTTATCAAAACTTCCCTTTTAAACTGTTTTCCTCTCTTTTTATATATGTTTTTGCATAAACAGGCCATACCACACTCTTAACCCAGAATTATCATATTTTGCAGAGTTTTCCTCCATTTTTGACTCATTTCATCATCAATAAGGCCCGTCCCGGCCCACAAACATGCTCCAACTGTATCGACCTTTCCACCAGCCGGCTGATACACTCGATGTCCATCAGGGTAGCGTGATACACTGATGCGCGACGCAAGGGTGCCGTGTGGGAAGGAACTAATGGGCGACACGCCTCTTACCCGACAGGGAGTCGGGCTTACCATGACAACTTAAGCATGTCACGCGATACGGCCACCCACCGGCAGGCGCCTCCCGTCACGGACTTCGACAGTCGACATACTAGTGTCGGGCGATATTGATATCAGTCGTCACCGACCCCGCGGTAATAAGAGTCGATGAAAGACATGTGGCATCCTGAGCACCATAACTTTGCCAACCGCTAGTTATAAATAGGAGCTATAGGACTCTGATGGGATGGGCCGGAACCCTGTAAGAGCTACCAGAGAAAAGAGCTTGGAGCTAGCGTATCGCGTCTGATAGGTGTGCCGGGTGATTCTAGGTGAGCACTTCCCCATCCCAAGAGGGAGGGAATGGTTCACTTAAGGTTTTCCCGGGCACCACCACAGGCTGATATCGGCCATCAAGTGACCGATATGGAAAGCGACACTCTAAGCCCGACATGATACCAGACCCCGATACATATCGCCTGTCACGGCGTGTCGCTCGAGAGGGTGCCACCTAACATGAGTGTATCGGGCAAGGGCGCCTCACATGATACAACTCGTCCGTCACAAGCGTGTCGCCCGAGAGGGTGTGCCACCTGACACGGTCGTATCGGGCAAGGCTCCTCACCGGTATCAGGTTGGAGAGTTTGTTGTTGTTTGTCATTCTTCTAAACCAAGGGGGCGACATTTATCTTTATTATTTCAGTCATTTATTTCATTTACTTATGCAATGTAATCAGACCCTTTATGTTTATGGAATCAGAAGAGTTTAATTATCTGCTGCTTTACTTTTGGTACTTTTGTTGGATGATGGCTATGTGTGACATCTAAACTCTAGCTTGTACATTTGAATCGCGTTTCGATTAGCTACCGAATCGTGTTTTCCCATTGCAACGCGCTCGAGAGAGGTGTTGTGGTTCTAGTGTTTGGTCTGAGTCTGGTGTACGAGAGTGCCCAGAATCGGAGTTGCTTTAGTAACCTCTCCACTCTAACTTATGTCCAGCTACCTCGAGAGGGGTGTTGATGCTTGGTTAGAGGTACACGCTTTGAGAGGAGGGGTACATGATGTTTCTATTGCCGCTTGTTTTACCGAAGTTTTATTCTTCGTTCCTTGCTAAGGCATCAATGTTATCTCTCGGTTTCCGTTGCATGAAAACCCCTAAAAACTGATAAATGCTTAAAACCTATTTTTTTCTCATAGCTCCCGTTGGAGATAGTTTTCTTTTGTTTTATTGAGCGTGATCCGTTGCTCCCTTGGGGAACTTTTATCATCCTTTACCCTTGTTGGAGTGTAATGTGTCGATTTCGTGTTCTCAACACTACCACCCTTGTCCCTGTGTTCGACCCCGTCTATCTACTTCGACCCCGTAAACAAAGTTGCAGGGGCATAGAAGGTTTTGGGTTATAAATGTAAAAGTCCGACTACTTCAAATCTGCTCTACTTTTGGATCCACGATTTAGGCCAGTCAGTCATCAAGGAGAATATTGACATGGAATATAATGTATGAACCCATAAGAGTAAATCAATTGAAAATCATTTTAAGTTAAAGGTATTGAACATGATGAAATCTTTTCAGCTATTTCCATTAGGATAATGCTTGTCGTTGCAGATTTATATGACTATGAGATTTGACAAATCAATTGTTAAAACTACTTTCCTTAATAGAAATATTGATGAGGTTGTATACTTGATACATGATAAAGGTTTTATAAATCTAGTTATTACGAATTAAGTCTATAATCTACAAAGGTGAATCTATAGGTTGAAGTAAGCATTTTCAGAGTTGAAATCTTCAATTTGACAAGATAGTTAAAGATTTTGAATTTAGTCAAAATGAAGATGGAATATGTGATTACAATAATTTATTGGGAGCATATTTATATTCCACATAATGATGGAAAATAACATCCTTACTCTAGAAATGTTAAAACCTAGATAGGAAAGTACCTTCTCTGTGAAGGATTTAGGAAAAACATCCTATGTGATAGGAATTGATAGCTATAGAGATAGATCTGGAAGTCTTCTTGACCGAAGTAAGAGAGCATTCATTGTTAAGATGCTAAAGGGGTTCAACATGAAGAACTTAATGAGAGAAAATTTATGCATGTTTCATGGGATTAGTATCTCAAGTGCCCAGTGTTCCAATTGGGAAAAATATGAGGAGATGCCATATGAATTCACAATTGGATCTTTCATGTATGAAATGTTATGTACTAATCACATTATCTCATGTGTAATATACATGATGAATGAATATCTTTCACATCTGAGTGAAAGTCATTGGACTACCATAAAGAACATCCTTATGTACTTGAGAAGCACTAACAAGATTAGTTACTTGATTATAATAAGGAAGAGTTAGGTGTAAAGGTTACACTAATGCAAGCTACAAAAATGACAAAGAAAATTAATGGCCACAATCTAAATTTATATTTGATCTTAAAATGAGAATTGTAAGATGGAATAGTTATGAGAAGAGACAATTATTTAATTCTACAATTGAAGCTGATACCTTGATTTTTTAATAAAAAAAAGACTAATGTATGGATCAAGAAGTTCATTTGGATGAACTTGTGGGAGGTTCCAACCATTAATGACACAATAGAAATATTGTGGAAACAATGAATCTACTAGATAGGCAAGGAATCTTAGATATCATATTTCAGCAATTCCATCTCTTATGAGAAGTCATACAACTAAGAGATGTGAGACTTGTAAAATACTAACTACAAGTAAATGTTGCTAATTCACTATAATATTGCTTGTGTAGAAGAAACATGATGGATATGTTTTAATATTACTTGAAAAAACATTCGTGGGTGATTGGCTCTAAGTGAAAGTGGGTGTCTTTTGGTATGTATACCCAGAGAGCCAGTTATAAGATGATTGAAAAGTCATATCTTGTAAATGATTTGATTTATAATAAAGGTAATCTTCAATTTACTCCATTTTATTCAGTTATGAGATAATGATGTAATATAATAAATGTCTATAGAGTGATATTACTCAATGACATGTCTTAAGGTTGAGAACTAGAACAATGAGATCATTCAAATGTCAATAGTAGATGCATTCTTGTGATGTCCCTGGTCAGTTGTTATTGTTGAAGCTGATAGACAAAAATAACACATAAGACTCGAGTGTGTCGGTTGATGTCAAAATCTCACTACGTCATGATATGTGATATCAAACCAAACACATAGATACTTGTTAGAGAACAGTGTGTCAGACAAACCTACCTTAAGAGTGATTCATAGAAACCATTATATGGTAGTGATAATCATCTATCATAGAGATGGTGGTGATTGTGGGTCTTAGACCTGAAGTCATTACACTAATCACATGTCATTCAATATACTTTGACATCATACATCGTGACCTTGAATAAGGGTTTCCACAAAGGTGGTTCTTAGGTGCATTGTGACACATGGGGGTGATTGTGAGTGATATAGATGGGATTTGTCTCTCATTTTAGAGTATGAAATCTTGGCCACTTGATAACCAAGACTGAACAATGCATGGTCATGCACATGTGAGTTAATATGTGATATAAAGCTTACATTTATCTTATACAGTATTCTCTAGTTCAAGGAACATGGATTTATCATTGAAGAGGATGAGGATTCCATGCCTTTAGTTCAATCTGGATATCAGCGATAAAGGAACTATACAATAACTATAAGACCAATAAAAATTATAGGTTGAAGTTTTTCTCCAACTTTCTGATTAATTAGGTAGCAATGATGTCTTACTAAATACAACTCATTGCGTGTGATGTCAAAAACCAGTAAGGGACATTCATTACCCATGTAACTTAGAAACTATAGGGTCACATCCATAGGATACACTTGGAATAGGAGTTTATTCATGAATGTAGTTTAAACATAACTAGTATAGTGTTAGGTATTCAATGTAAACAAAAATGGTTAAAAGTTGTATGATAGAACTATGAATCGACTAGTTCAGGTGTTGAGCCGATCGATTCAAGTGTCAGGTCAATTGAATGAACACTGGAAATAAGAACCATGAGACTACCAACTCAACAAGCAAACTAATCAGCTCAGGTCTATGAACAGACTAGTTTAGGTTGTGAGTTGAACGGTTGGTTGATCAATTCAGTTGGATCAAGGATTTATGATGACATCATATTGTGCATTAATCGAATATTAATTGCCAATTCAATTGTGATTGGGAAACATAGTGAAACAATCACTTAAAGGGTTGAACAAAATGACTCACATGTCAACCGATTGGTTCATTGTTAAATCGATCATTTCTTCATTAGTAGGATACAAAAATTCATGAATATTCTCTCTCTTTGACTACCGCTTAGACTAAAATTCTTGACCCTGATTGTCCTATAAATAGAGGAGTATTCGAGGCTTTCTAGAGACACAATAATAAGCTTTAACAATTGTTGTCTTCTCACAGTTGTGGTAACTTGATAACTAGAGAAAATCGTACCTGTAAAAGGGTGGGATTGTGATAGCAAGTCGATGCTAGCACACTAACTAGAAGGTACAACTCCTTCTTGTCCATTCAATTAGAAGGATAGTCCAGGTGTAACTTGAAGAAAGGTGCACACTACTACAAGGGAATTGTCACTGGACTTGCTCCAAAACCAGGTATAACCTTACAACCTTCCATCCTAGTTCAAAGTTATCGACTCGATCTACTGTTTAAAGGGGGAAAAAGTAAGTTAATTTTTTTCGCTGCCTTATCTAATGCCATATTTTCCAACACTAGGTTGCTAGTAGAATGAGGTGTGAGATTCTTTGCTTGAGTCATGTTTGTATGAATTGTAAAATACAATTAGAGGTGGCCGAGATCATGGAGGAGGAGGGGCGTGGAGTCATGGATCATGTAGAGCTAGCTCTAATTTGGCATCTTCATACGGGAAGATCTTACAATTTCAGGGCGATGAAGAAAACCCTAGCATAGGCATGGGGGCTCACAGGAGGCATCATGTTCAGGTCGATCGATACGACTACGTTCATTATCCAATTCACTCACTGGAAGGATAAATAGAAGGTTGTTGAAGGAGGTCCTTGGAACTTCGATAATAGGATGTTGCTCATTAAGGAGTGGACATGATGGATCAACCAGGGAAGATCTGTTTCAACGAGTGCCACCTCTGGGTCAAGCAATACAACGTACCCTAGGTCTTCATACAGAGAAGGCAATCCAAACGATGGCAGAGAAGATAGGGCATATGTCAAATTGGACTATGATGCACTGGGATGGGAGACGTCAGCGCGAGTCTGATTAGGGTTGGATGTCAGCAAGCCCTTAAAGCGAATCCAGAAGATCCGAGAGAGTGATGGAACAATCATGGGGATTGAGTTGAAGTATGAGAGGTTGTCATCGTTCTGTTTCATCTACGGTAATATGGGGCACGTTGATAAGGATTGCGTGGATTTTGATGAGGGAGAAACAAATCAATGGGGATGGGGGGTCATGGCTCAAAGCCTCATTGTGGTGGCCAAGACTAGAAATGGAGGAGGAATTCCTAGGTGGGTCAAGCTCGAGGACTGAGAAAGTTCTCTTCCATACATGTAGCGGGTCAAGAACAATGATGTCTGATGAAGTGTCGGTTGCTGCATCACGGGCGTCAACTTAGAGGGACAACGTGGCACAATCTATGGACAGTGAAGATAAGAAGTGGCAGGAAGGAGGACAACCAATGGATGTTTCAGGGCAGAGGGAGGCATGGGGTAGCAAGGAAGGCAGCAGGGCGTCACCACCAGTAGCCGATGCATAGTGGTCACCTCAAGTATAGAGACACATGTATAACAATGAGACGTTGTTGAACATGGACTCTCAAAGGAAGGAGCCTCAAAGCGGGGATAGGCGGGATCCGGAGGGGGGGGACTTAACGTCATCTGTGGGGTCACAGTAGGGGTCGGGTAAATGCCCGGACATTGTGAAGAAGAGTAACACGAGGGGGGAGGAGCGGGAGGTGAGGGCACGAGAGGTGACGGAGCGGGAGGCGGGGTTGCGGGAGGTAGTAGCCAGGCTGGGAAGAGGGAAATGTTGGGGAACATCAGAGGACGCCACTCATGGAGGAAGGGGTGGGTCGAGTACTGCCAGTCAAACTAGGGATGAAGGTGACTAAGGTGGCATTGCCAAACAATCTACTAATGTTCTCGGAGAAGGAAGGGGAGGATCTGGAGCAGCAGTGGAGGAAAGCAAAGGAAAAGAAGAGACAGAGGCTCAGATCTAAAGGTACAAGACCTACAGGAGAAGCATCTTCAACGTCCAGGCAGACACCTCACTCTGGTGGAGGCAAGGTGACTATGAGGATGGGGGCATCAAAAGCGAGGTAGGGAGTCAGAGGTGATGGACGCCCAAGCTGAGGTACTGATAAAATCTGATCGGCATGATTGCATGACTGTCAAGAAGACAAAGAAAGCAAGGAATGGCAATGTGACAAACATGGATGAGGGAGAAATTTCATTGGGTGTACACCACCAAGTAGTGGGCGTTGGGCCGACCCAACCCTGTCAACAACAATGAAAATTCTAAGTTGGAACTATTAGGGTCTAGGCTGCCCGACAGCGGTAGATGCACACCAATCTTTGTGTTCGAGTGAGAGGCTCGACATAGTGTTCCTTATGAAGAATTTGTTAGAAGACAAGTTGCTGGTAAAAATCAAAAGAAAGTGTGGTTTTGTGGGTGGTTTATGTGTGTCTAGTAATGGCAGAGCGGGTGGCATGGGATTCTGGTGGAGGGGGGTCAATGTGGATATCACAGGTTACTCATCCAGGCATGTGGAATGCCTGATTGATGATGAGAAGATTGACACAAAGTGGCAGGCATGTGGCATAAATGGATGGTCAGCGTAGGCAGAGAAGCACAGGACATGGGAGTTGATGAGACAAGTTTCGGGCAAGGGAGTGAACAAGGTAGTGTTCTTTGGTGATTTAAATGAGATCACAAATCATGAAGAGAAGAGAGGCGACACTAAGAAACCTGATAGATACATGAAGGCTTTCTGGGAAGTCATTGATGATTGTGCTCTTCTTGACATTGGTTTCTCTAGTAATATCTTCACCTGGCGGAGAGGGGTCACTGAAAATACTTTGGTGGAGGAAAGGCTCGATAGATTCCTTGTTAGTGATGACTGGCGTAGCACTTACAGGGGCAGGTGGGTATACTAACTTCCTTTCTACCAGTCAGATCATGCTCCTATTATTCTACATGCAGTGGTGGGATAAGAGAAGAGAAGGAGGAGTCAGAAAAGGTTCCATTTTGAACCTATGTGGCTTTCTGATGAGGGCTGCAAGCGAACAGTGATTGTAACTTGGGATTCATCTGGGCAGTTGATCTAAAAGGTAGACTGAGTAGAGTGAGTGGGGACTTAACAAAATGAGCTGCTGTGAAGTTTCGTGTTTTAAAAAATAAAATATAGAAAATGGAAAGACTCCTTGGGGAAGAACAGAAGAAATGGACTGACGGGAGGACACTCCAAAGATGTGAGGATCTGGCTAAGGAATTGGAGCAGCTTCATCGTGATGATGAGTCTTACTGGTGCGCTAGAGCAAGGGTTAAGGAGATGAAGGAAGGTGACAAGAATACTTCTTACTTTCATCATAAAGCTTCCCAGAGATAGAAGAAGAATAGCATTGTGGGGTTGAAGGATGATAGCGACATATGGAGGATGGATGATAAAGATATTCTAGGCATCATTGAAAAAAAATTCAGAAGCTTTTCAAGGCGGGGCAGACAGTGGGCATGGAGGCGGCTATGTAAGGGATTGAAAATAAAATTAATGTGGTCGTGGCAGGGGTGCTTGAGGCTGATTTGAGCAAGGAGGAAATCAAAGAGGCGGTCTTCCAGATGCATCCAAACAAGGCGTTGGGGCCGGATGGTTTGAATCCCATGTTCTATCAAAAATTATGGAATGTGATAGGGTGATACATTGCAAACTACATTAAAGGTTGGTGGAAAGGAGAGTACTTGATTCAGGGCTTAAATGATACTTTGGTGGTCCTAATTCCAATGATTAAAAAGATGAAAGTTGTTGCTAACTTCAGGCCTATCCATCTATGTAATGTCATCTACAAAATGGCTACCAAGCTGTTGACGAACAGGTTGAAGCCGTAGATGGATAGGATCATATCTGAAAATCAATGTGCCTTTGTGCCAGGTAGAATGATTACGGATAATGCTCTTATTGCATATGAGTGTTCCCATGCTATGAAGGGAGGTAAGGGGGGAAGAAGGGGCATGTTGCTTTGAAGCTTGATATGATGAAAGCGTATGACAGAGTTGAATGGGGTTTTTTGGTAGGAGTTATGGGGAAGTTTGGTTTCAGTTGTAGATGGAGGGATAGGGTGTTAGATTGTGTTTCCTTGGTCTCTCACACGTTCACATCCAATGGGGAAAGATCAAACGCCTTCCACCCTTCACGAGGATTATGCCAGGGTGACCCTCTTTCTCCCTACCTTTTTATTCTTTGTGTTGATGCTTTTTCCACTCTCCTCAACCTTGCGGTAAATGTGAATACTATCCATGGTATGAGCATCTGTCGGGGGGGCCCCAGATCTCACACTTGTTTTTTACAGATGATAGTATCTTGTTTGCTAGAGGGACAAGGAATGAATGTTTGAAAATAGCTGAAATTGTCATCCAGTACGAGCAGGCATCAAGTCAAAAATTTAATCTCTCCAAGTTCGAAATTTCTTTTAGCAAGAAGATACCAAGGTGCAAAAGAGATGAGTTGTGGGATATCTTAGGGGTGAAGGAGGTGGACAGATAGACATCCTACTTGGGTCTCCCTACGGCTATGGGGAGGTCAAATAAAAAGGTGTTCGAGTATATAAATGAGAGGGTGGGCACCAAGCTACAAGGGTGGAAGGAGCAATTACTTTCAAAGCCAGGAAAAGAAGTCCTCATCAAGGAAGTGGTTCAGGCGATTCCGACATACGTCATGAGCACTTTCCAGCTACTGGCGGGTCTTATTGATGATCTGAATTCTATGGTGGCATGTTTCTGGTGGGGAGCGAAGGTGGGGGAGAGGAAGATCTCATGGGTCTGTTGGGTGAGTTTGTGCAAATCAAAAAGAGAAGGAGGCATGGGTTTTTGAGATTTGGAGGTCTTCAACCCGGCGCTGCTTGCCAGACAAATATGGAGGCTATATACCAAACTGGAGACATTGGCGGCAAGGCTCTTGAAAGCAAAGTACTATCCAAACAACACTATCCTAGAGGCACGCCTTGGCCTAATCCCGAGTTACACATGGCACAACTTATGGGGGGAAAGCTTTATTTATGGAGCGAGTCATGAGGCGAGTTGGCAAGATACAAAGCACAAATATATGGACTAATAGGTGGTTTGATGAAGACTTCACAGACATGGAGGTGGCTAGAACCGATGCTGACCTGAGGCTATGCATGGTGAGTGACTTGATGGGGGACACTAGCCGAGAGTAATATGTGGAAAAACTATTGGAGGTGTTTCCTAGGGAGGTGGCTGCAAGGATTATGACTCTTCCATTGTCTAATAGGCAGATTGAGGACAATGTTTTTTGGTGGCCAACAAAGGATGGAATGCTCATGGTACAGTCGGCTTACTAGTTGGGAATGTTAGGGAGAAGGGGTATACACAAGGGGGATAGACATGTTCCTCATGAGTTGTGGAAATTTATATGGAATAGGAAATGGCCCCCAAAGCTATCTCATTTCTTGTGGCGTCTGGCGAGGGACAACTTAGCAACCAAAGGGAGGTTACGGGATAGATATGTCATGGCATATGGCACTTGCTCAATATGTGCAACAAATGAAGAAACTATTCAGCATATGCTCAGACAGTGCACAGGAGAAGAAATAGTTAGACAAATAAGTTGGTTGGATAGCTCGATATGCATGGACTCAGGAGGAAACTTGCATGATGATTTGCTTTCTCTTTGGGATGGTTGTACGACGGAAGAAATAGATGAACTTATGGCTGTTTGATAAGATGATCTGGACCTGCTGAAACAATAAGATCTTCAAGGATGAAGCACCTTACCCCCGCCCAATCCTCTAGTCTTATAGGGCCATGTTAGCCGACTACTGGAACGCAAATGGTGGTGGGGGATCAGCACACAACATCAATGGGATGGTGGACCAGACGGGCAATTTGGGTGTGAGGGTGACCAAGGTGGATGATCTCGACGACATGGGCATCGATAACAGTTGGTCATGGATGCATGTTGACGATGTGACCAAGCAAGAGGAAGGTTGCGGATTGGGTGTTGTGGTGCGGGATGGCAGGGGAAATTTTGTGGGTGCAATACAAATGAAAGTGCAGACGGAGTGGACCTCAGACATAGTAGAAGACATGGCAGCTAGGGAGGGAGTGCAGCTTTCACGGAGGGTGCTGGATCAAGAAACCAACATGGTTTTATGCTCGGATTCGTTGAATGTGATCAACGCCTTGAGGGACGTGAAGAAAAGGTCGAACTACTTAGGGATGTTGGTAGAAGATATTTGTTTTCTTGTTTCTTCTTTTACACATGTTCATTTTGTCCATGTTAAAAGAACTTACAACTCAGTTTCCCATTTGATTGCAAAGGAAGCATTAGCTTTATCTAGTCATGTTAGGCATTGGTCTTCACTGCCTACAAGCTGGAAATCTATAGTTGAAGATGATGATTCTTTGTACCATGATTTTATATGAATGAAAGGTGGTGTCTTAAAAAAATGTTTTCTTGTTGGTTTTGAACTTTTCAAGTTTTACTTTACTCCCATTGTTTCCTTTAAAATTAAATTCCTCTTAAGAAGTTTAGCCATCCTAGCAACAAACAATTTTGCTATTGAACTAGAATATAAAAGTAGTATTCAACAAAATAGTATTTATGTGATTATTGGAGAAAGGTTTTCATGAAATTACTTTCTTATAAAATCTTTCAATCCTAATATTTACAAAAGACATATCGGGACACCATCCTTACCATATCTCATATGGTGTCTTTTGAACCATTTCATATGGTACATTATAATATTGTAAAGCATGTTCCCAAAAAGGATATTTGGATGATTAGATACAATTATTTGATAACCACAACATGACTTAACATGGCGTGATTCCTTCTTTATGATACATCATTATGTTTTAGATGGAGTTCATTGTGATACACTATCACAGTCTCTCCAGAAGGTTATCAAACTATTGGTTTAAAATATTTCAACATCGAACATATCGAAGTATCTTAATACTTTTACTAACTCAGTCACATATTCCATTCATGATCTCCTTGAACACTTCATGAAATTCATACTTGTATTTCATTAAATACAAATTACCATATATATTGAGATCATTAGCAAATATAATGAGGTACTAGTAACTATCTCTAGAATTTATTTTAAAAGGTCCACATTCATGAATATGTATCAGTCCTAATATAGTATTCACTCTCCCACTACATCTAGCAGAGGTGCTTCTATCATGTTGCCCAATAAATAAGATTTGCATGTCTCTAATGGTTCATTGACCTAAAGAGTCTAGAAAAACATCAATATGGATCCTAGAAATACATTTCACATTTATGTTCTCTAGATGACAATGCTATAAGTATTTATGTTTGACTCATTGAGTTTTAATCTTTTGGTATTTACATTATAAACATTTCTCTTTAGATCCAACATATAAAGTCCATAAGACATGGTGCACTGCCATAAATATCTCACATTTTGAAATAAAACATTGACTATTCTTTATATGATATTCATATCCATCCTTATCTATACAAGATGCAAAAAATAAAATGTTTTTATAATCGGAAGATATAAAATAGTAGTTCATTAACTCTTTTACAAGACCAATGGGCAGAGATAAATTATAGGTCCTAACTGCAGTGGCAACAACTCTTGCTCCATTTCCAATGCACAATCATCATCCTCTCATAAAGGCTTACTTCTATCTATATCTTGCATATTCAAACTTATGTTAGATCCACATCTGGTGTCTAGTACCCAAGATGAAGAAGTAGACAAACTTATCTCAATAGTGTATGTACCTAAAGTGGAAATCTCTATCCTCTCCTTCTTCCTCAGTTCCTCCAAGTCGAGAGGAAAATTCCTCTTCCATTGTGCATGCTAGTGAAAGTGGTGACAGTTGCCTCTCTTGTTCACCCCTCCCTTTGCTTTGATCACTAAAAACTTGGGTTTCTTGACAGCTTTAGAACTATTCTTAGCTTGCCTTTGCCCTTGGACTTCCCCTTTGATCTTCTTATCAACGTCACAGACTTGGGTTTGTCTCTCTTAATTTTTGCTTCTACTATTATCAACATACCAAGTAACTCTATCAACAACTTGTCAAAGTCATTCATGTTGTAGTTCATGACAAACTGATTGTATGACTTTGGAAGTTATTGCAGAATCACATCATTGGACAACTCTTTCCCCAAGGGAAATCCCAGTCTAGCAAGGTGCTCCTTATACTCAATCATATTAAGCACATGAGGACTAGCTGGATCTACTTCTTCCATGTTACACTTGAACACACCTTGGAGACATCATATCTCTCCTATTTTACCTAATATTGGTACATGTTCTCAATATGTGTTACCATCTCAATAACATCCATGCTCTCATATTGTCTTTGCAACTCATAGTTCAAGGAGCATGACATAAGACACTTGACATCAACAACATATTTATAATGCTTCTTGTAAGCATCCCTTTCTGCCTGAGATGCAGTGGGAGCAAGTTCATCTAGCTATGGTGTCTTCAGATATAAAGCTTTCATTCTTGTATGAGAACAATTGTCAACATCCTAAACCAGTTGTAGAAATTATTCTTGTTCAATTTCTTCTCAAGGATTGATCACAAAAAAACGTGTTATTGATTGTCATTTGATACTACAAGAGAATTTTGTAATTTTTCAAAAAACTTTTGATTTTATTAAAATAAAATTTGACAATGTTGTTTAATTAGGCCTTTAATTAGCTATCGCTCCAATTATTTTGTTCAAATTGAAAGCCCTCACATATAAATTTAGAATATTGTAGTGTACAACCTTCTAGTGAGCCAAGACCCATGACAATTCAGTTATTACCCAGCCAACACCAGAGTTCATCATCAATCATTAAGGTAGGTAAATTTTGCCAATTGCATCTCATGAAATTCTTGGATAGAAGCTAAGAATAACTCTTTTCCATAGTCATTTGCATCCTTCTAAGTTGTTAATATCATTAAGGATCACTTAGTTAAGTCTAACCCAAAAGCCAACATGACAGTATATCCCCCTTCCTGGCAGGCCCACATCAATACCATCACACTTCCATGAGATGGACTGTGCACCGCACTTCGTGTGCCCACACTTAGTCGATCAAGATTTTAATGTGCATTTCTAATGGAAAGGATCTAAGACCTAATATCATATTGAAGGTTTATGATTTATAAATACATATGCATATCCAATCACAATATACTTATAGTACGTTTCATATACATGCTAAATCCCACACAACGAAAATAGGAAATTATAAAGCACAAGTGATGGTTATGGCCATTACTATAGCAATTCATTGGAGCCACAAGGAAT
Organism: Alisma plantago-aquatica; assembly: GCA_963693085.1. Classification (NCBI taxonomy): domain Eukaryota; kingdom Viridiplantae; phylum Streptophyta; class Magnoliopsida; order Alismatales; family Alismataceae; genus Alisma; species Alisma plantago-aquatica. The sequence continues at coordinate 344,825,080 of OY856415.1, forward strand.
TACTATCACCTAAAGTCTACATCATATGCAACAACCTATTGTTAATGAATATCTTTTCTCTAACAAATCTAGATAATTTGATTCAACTCTTGTACTGACTAGGTTGCCTCCTACTTGGTTGGTTGGTCTCGTTGAACAGTCATCTGGCCTCTGGTCCAACATTTTTTGCACACCTCAGAATGATTAGTTGAGCCACCAACTGATCGGTTTGGATCCTCCTGTTGTTTGGGCCTCCATAATTCTTTAGCCGGTCATCCATCTTTTAGAACAGAGAATTTGTCTAGTATTTATCATCTTCTTTGTCATAAAAAGAATTAAAACTATCCTAATTCTATTAAACATATTACATTGTGATGGGGAAGCCTTGAGTTACATTTGAGGGGAGCACATGAAGGACAAGAATAATGATTTTACATATGAAAGAGAAGATAGAGGATCAATATGCAAACTGAGATTAAAACAGGAATAAACAACCACAAGCATGCACACAGATGTAGGGTTATTGGCCCATAACCATGCAATCATCCACCATCGAAACAAATTTTAGGGTGATGTATATAAATTGCATATATATATATATATATATCATATATATAGATTGTATTTGGTATTTAATAAGATCTGTACATTAATCATTTAAATATTTGAATCGCATGTAAGAATTAAATGACAAAAACCAAAAATATGTTCATATCGATTAAATCCCAAAGCATACCAAATTGTTGTGGATCTAAAACCACTATTAGGAAATATGTAATCAAATAAGACAAAAAAAATATAAAAAATTAATTCCCATATTCCCCTTTGAACAGTAGATTGCATCAATAACTATGAACTAGGAAAGAATATCGCAAGGTTATACCGGGTCCTAGAGAAAGTCCAGTGACATTTCCCTTGTAGTAATGTGCACCTTTCTTAAAGTTGCACCTAGATAGAATTAGTAGAAGCCTATTGGTTTGTCACCACGGTGTTGGGAAATACAAGCACAAAGTATAGCAGCGGAAACAAAAAATTTATCTATCTGTATTCCTATAACAGTAAGATCATGTCAACTAATATGAATAAAAAAGATGGTTCAATGAGTTATGTCTGGTCTTAGAGCAAGTCCAGTGACAAAAACTCATTACAATGCAACTATATTCTAGTTTCTCATGGACGGTGGATGTGTAGCTCCTGGTCTTCACCATGAATAGCAAACAGGACAACTTCTGTAGTGACTCCTATGGTCTCGCCATGGCTTGTAGATTGACTTTGCCCTCCTAGTAGCAACCAAAGGACCCTTGCCTCTAGACTAGTCTACACAGACCAACTAGAACATTTGTCTTTCAAGTAGAACAGACACATAGGAGTTGTCCCTTCCATTGATGTACTAGTCACCAACTTGCTCTCCCACAACAACTGTTACAACCCCAATTTTGGGTTCATATGGCTGGAAATACAATTTCCCCAATAAATGTATGATTATGGGAATTTGTAAAAATTTTATGTATTGAATGGATTCACTTTGCAATATTTTATTTGTGCATGTGATTTCGTGGATCATGAGATGTTAATGAGTCCAATATGATTTAAAGAAAAAGAAGAAATCACATATTGCTTTATTAGGAAGAAAATTTTAGATAATGATGAAAATATGAGAAATATGTGGAAAGATGTTTAAATAATCATCATGGATGAGATTTAGAGTTCACTTACTTTCTAATGGTAAAAGGAATCGAAATAAATGAATATAAAAGAATAGGAGAGAGAAAATATGCATAAAATATGCCTTAATAATAATAACTTGTATAAGAAGAAAAGTATGTCATAATTTCGCATTTGAGACCCAAACGTGGCACACAAGTAGTTTAAGTCTTAATGGATCTCCCCTTAAAATTTGAGATTAAAAGGAGGCATCGTTTGGGAGTTATGAATTTTGAATATTCCCTAAAGTGTAAGGATTCACATTGAATGTTATGATTATTTCTAAACTAATTAATTCTATTTTTGGATTTTGGTTAGATGCATGGCATGATAGTCGTTGGATCTGGCATCCAAGGGTGGTTGTGTCATCACCTTCCTCTAGTAGGAAAAGGAAATGAGCCAACAATGAACGATAGTCTCCCTTGGCCCGTTCACCCTCTCCTCTATGTCTTATGCTCTCGATCTAAGTCCTTTAAAACAAGGATAGAAAGGCAAACCCAACAAGCCATTACACGGTTGTTGACTTGCCAAAATCGAAAAATTCCCAATTTGGGGGCGAAACTTGGATTCCAAGGAGGAATATTGTCATCCCTTCCTCGCCTTCTATCTCCTATAAAAGGATACACAACCCCCTCACAAACATGTAAGACCCCTTCTCGCAAAGTACATGGCACGAGAAACTACCTTCTGTCAAGCGATTTTACCAAAAATACTCTATGTCTACTGGCAAGCATGCCTGGAGCTTTATCCCATTCTCTTACCTCTCTGTGAAGCCCGATGATACCTATGATCTTGGACAGACATAGCGGAGCGGTGGGTGCCTCGCCTGGGTGGCGTCCCCCCCTGAGGGGTCTCTACGAGCGGGACCGAAGATGCTCTATTTCACATTGGAAACAGAGTCTCTGCATCGGGAGCCTCATGAAGACGACAAGGGGGTGAGTGGGTTTGGGCAGCCAGGTAACTGGATCCATGGTGGGATCCGTGAGCCAGGAGAAGGAATGGAAAGAAACGAAAGAAAAGGGCCCCGATTAGCTGACGTTGTGATCTACTATTGGTCGGAGGTATTTTATCTTGCAAAATCCATAACTAATGCCCGATATCTTGGATGAAATAAAGTCATACATGAAAATTGATAAGGAGAACGTGAGTATTCCAGTAAAAATATAATTAAAGCCTAGTTTCGCTTGAAATTAAAAAAGTGTATAAAGTTATCACCTTTAATGGTTTAATTGATGAAAAACCCTAAGAATTGATGATAATGAGATTTCATGATGTTCTTCAGATACTTTAAGACAATATTAATGTGTTGTTCATAAAAAAAGAGAATTTGATCTAAAAATATGATCTTATTGCATAATTGGCTTAAGTTAGGGTTCCTTGTACATTAATAGGCATTAATGGGCCTAGAAACCCTAATTTTGATAATTATGGCTTTTAATGATTTTAATTGTTCAAATCCATGAATAAATAGAGGTATGATGATCCTAAGTTGATTTGAACATAAAAAATCCTTAATATGGATAGTTTGAGTAAATAGGGTTTTTATGAGTAGAAAAGATATTTTAGGGTTCGTTGACCTAAAAAGGATAAAGTATGAGAAATTGACCTAAGGAACCCTAATGCATCCTAATGAGACTTAGAAACCCTAGAAAGGTGTCCCAAGTCAATAAAGAGTTGTTTGGGATGAGATGGTAGCAACCAGGTGTTATACATGTTATTAGGATCAATGTTTGCTTGATTGGTTGATTGTCTTACTTGATTGGACATCTAGTTGGATTTGGATATCTTGTTTATTTTTGAGTCTTCAATTCAGGTATGTGGTTACACTTATGGTTAAATCACTTTAGTTTCATGGTGATTCCCAAAGTTTTGTCAGTTGCTTTGAAAGAACTGCTTGGATGACTTTTATTTCATGCAACTGTAAAGTGACTATGGCTATCACCATAAATATATATGCATGACAAGCTCAGATCCTAGTCCTCCTCTGTAGCCTTGATGATGATGAGAAAGATGACCTAGTACATGGTCTACCCATGAGGTAGGATCATTAGGTTATCATGAGTCGATGCCCCTTGGGTAGGGCCATACGACTCTTCGACCCTAGGTATTGATCTACCTATTAGTTAGAATCATGGGGGTTAGTTGAGATCTACCATATGAGATGTAGCATCCATGTCCACTGCAAGGACAACACATAGGCTAGGGTATGTAAGGATTGAGTAGTCATATTTAAAACGTAAAGTTTGTTTTGTTAAATCATAATTGCTTGCAATATGTTGTTACAATTAAATGCATGATTATTGGTTCCCCCACATACCTGTATAATTCGTTATATTGACCGCCGTTTTGTTTGTCAACGTTTTAGGCTTATCAAGAAAATGGATATTCCATTAAAGTGACAATGATGGAATAAAGCTTGATAAAGATTAGAGGATTTTAGATAGATAAATGTTAAATGGGGTAAAGTCCCTCAACTCCTATATTTTTCAAGGTATGAGAAAAGAAAAATTTTATTCCATTTTAAAGTGTAGTTGTTGTAGAATTTATTAATTATTGTTGATTATTTGCAAAACCACTGATCCTGTTTTGGGATAACGCCTCTGACCTCTTGGTCTCCCTTAATTGGGGGTTACTGGGAGGCGGGGTCGTTACAAAAACAATCCTCATTTATTCTCTCACGTTGATATCCCTCCCTTGTCGGGTAGTTCTTTCTCGAGCTCTCTTGGTTACCACAACTAGAGATGACAAAAACTATCAGAGAAATTGATTCTCATTTGTATTGTTGTGCTATGGGAAGCCCCCAAAATCCCTCTATTTATGAGCGGGGTTAACGTCAGGGTTTCCAGTTTGTTCGAGATCTGTGTCGGGCTGAAGGAACCGAAAGATCTTGAGTTTTTGCAACCTACAAACTAGAAGACAGTCATATAGTGACACTAATGGTCGTATGGCACTGCGAGATGGTCATCTCATACTGTGAGATAGTGATTTCATAGTTTCCTATTCACATACAAAATTGGCAATTCGATTCCCATTAATGCTAGACAATAAGTCCTTACACAACAAGTATTGTGGAATCAAAAAAAATTGGGAAAGTATCTATAACCTTCCTTTGGTCTAACTAAGAGATATTGCAAATGTGAGATGGTCATCTTGCTCACCCAAATGGTCTTCTGGTGATCCGAGTTGAGCTGATAGGTTCAACGAAATGAACTGGTCGGTTCTAACCTCAGTTTGGGCAGAAGTTAGACAATTCAATTTCTGATTAGCTTGACAATCCAAACGGTCATCTCAACATTTGAGATGCTCGTCTGGCACTCTAAATGATCATCTCACCCTATGAGATGGTTCTTTGGAAGTGCAATAAACTAATCGGTTGCATGAATTTAGAACATAAACACTTTAGTAATCAATCCAATCATTATTCAAGACCAAACTCCTCTTTTGGATGAGTTCCTATGTGTGTGACCCTATAGGTCCCATATCACGTTGGTAGTGAATATCCATAACTAACTTATGATATCACAAGCAAGGAGTGGTGCGTAGTCGCACATTAGTGCTACCAAATTAAATGGAAAGTTGGAGAACAACTTCAACCTACAATCTATGTAAGGTGTTGTAGTGATTGTATAATTCCTTTATCACTGTTATCTAGGATGAACTCGAGGCATGCATGGTCATCCTATAAACATTTAGTCCATTTTCCTTGAACCAAGAGCAAACTATATGAGATAATGTGACCTCAATATCATATATTGATTCACATGTGCATGCAAATGTATTTCTCAATCTCACTTATCAAGTGGCATGGATATCATGCACTAGTAGGAGGGACAAATCTGATCTCTATCACTCACAACCAGTCCCCATGTGTTAAAGTCATCTAATCATCACTATTAAAACAAGCCATGTGTCAATATTGTGTTTGATGATGTCAAAGCATACCCAACGACATGTGATCAGTGCGGTGATTTCAGGTCTAAGAATTACAATCACCACCTTCACTATGAGAGATAACGATGACCACCAATGATGGTTTCCATGTGTCACTCTCAAGGTGGGTTTGTCTGATACACTATTCTTTAACATGTATCTGTGTGTTTGGTTTGATATTTCCATATCATGACGAATGAGATTCTATCATCAACCAACACACACTCTAGTCTTATATGTTACTGGTGTCCATCTACCTTCCACATCAACAACCGACTAGGGACATAAAAAGAAAATATACACTCTTAACATTAATGTGATCTCATCCTCTAATTCATGTACTAGAATACATAATCATTGAATATTGTCATTCTTTAGACATTCATAATGATTCCTCATTAATTCATAACTGAATGAAACATAATGAATTGGAAGTGTGCCATTATGAGTATTAATCAAATCCTTTATGGTTTATTCCATGTCAATCATCAATGAGTGGCTCTATGAGCATACCTTACCAATAGTCTCCTACTTACACTTAGAGACAATCACCCATGAATTATATTCTTAGTGATCTAAACATCTCCACCAAGTTTTTGTTGCGCTAGTCTAATTTAGCAGCTTAACAACATTTTACATATAGTCGGTATATTGTATGTTTCCTCTTCACTGTGTGATTTCTCATATGAGACAAAACTACCGTAATATGGTATCTGATATTCCATGCCTAACAAGTAGCTCCATTGTTGTCATAGTATTACTACTGAGTCATCAATTGTTGGAACATCTATAAGTTAGTCATATGAACTTCTAGATACATATAGTATCACTCTATGTTCATAACACAAGTATACTCGACTTCTATTGTAGAATAGAATTAATGGCTATTAGTTTGGAACCCTTCCAACTAACAACATTTCTCCTTTTAAATCAAATATATTTTATTGCGATCACTTTGTCATTATGGAAGCTTGCATTGATGTAATCCTTTATGTCAAACTCTTCCTTTCATTGCTATCCTTATTGACTAGTAGTCTATCCTTTAGCACTTCTCAAGTTCTAATGGATATCTTTAATGATGTTCCAATAACCCTTATTGGAATTCAGTATGATCTTGTCCTGTTTGATACATACAAGATTATATGGGATGAGTACATTTATAGCATTCATGGTAGATCCATTGCTACAACCTATGGCGTCTTAATCATGTCATATCCATTCTTCACAATAATTGGAACATAAGGTTCATGAGAGGCTAATATGGATTCTCACTCATTGAATCCTTTATGTGTTGAACTTTTTCAACATCTTGTCATTACATGTGGTCAAACTTACATTGTGAAACATTCAAGAACTATCTCTATATATCTCGATCCTTATCTCATAAGATGTTTCACTTAATCCTTCTTTGCTAAAGAGGTTTTCCATGCCAGTTCTCAATATTCACAGTATCAAGATGTTATTCCTCATTATATGTGGAATATTCATATATGCACCCACTAAATCTTTTATAATCACAGATTTCATCTTTATCCTGATTCAAGTCAAACTATTTGACTATCTTGTCAAGTCAAAATATCCATCCTCTGAGATGGTTGTTTCAATCACAGATTGAACTTTTTAGTTTATTGACTCTATTTGCATTCTTGATGTTATAAAACCTTTTTAGTTGTTTCACGTGCACATCCTCTAATGTATTCCCTTTAAGGAATCTGGTTTTATCTTCATATGCTAAATCTCTTGGTCAATTTTAACTACAACAACAAGATTGACAATTGGTAAAGGAATTTCTTTCATGTCCCACAACTTGAACTAATTTGAAAATATATTCAACCAATTTGTCCTTTTTTGTTGTCCATGTAGATCTTTGCCACAACACCTTATTTCACCCTTTAGGTATTACTCCTTTAGGTAGCACTATCAAGGTCCTACATTGTTAGTTTACATGGATCCCATAATGGCCTTGAGCCATTACTCAGATTATGGTACTTAATAGCTTCTAGTCGATTAGTTGGCTCATCCTGTCATGACCAACCTATATGAGTTGTTGGATTCACAATCCTCCAATCTCAGACATGTTCTACTAGAACTATTTTGTTCTGTGTTATATGATGAACTCGATATTCCACAATAACTTATGATTATTCTTAATTCACATTTTACCTCTTTGTTTACCTCGAACATTTTGAGTTCTACTTTTTCTCCCACTGATTCTCCTGGAACAAAAAAAATTTCATATTGGATTTGGATAAATAGTAACATTCAACAATTATTGTTTGTGGATAAACCTTTGCAAGAAACTACTTTCTCAATGTAGATTTTAATCCTTTAGACATATTGGTACATTCCCAAATCATATCATATATGATGTCTTATAAACCATTCAGATGCTACATTATTTAGTGATAGGTATATATTTATGAGGATAAGAAGATTAGATTAATAATAATCATATGATGACTCATCATGGTATAATTCCTTCATTCTGACATATCATCATGTTCAAATGGATTTGACTTGTGATACATTATCACAATTCTTTCCTGCAGGTACTCATGGTATTGATGTAAAGTATTTCAACACTTAATCTCATCAAAGTTTCTTTATACTTTCATCAAAGTCATACTTCATTTATAATCTCCTGGAACCTTTCAAGAGATTTCCATTTTTCTGACTGCATATCATCATATTACTAGTAAATGAATATGAGGTATAAGTAATTATCTATAACATTCATTCCATATGATCTTCATGCCTCACATGTATGAGATCTAATTGAAAGCTTTTCCTCCCAATACATCTAGTGAAGGATGTCATGTCACATTGTGTGTAAATAAGGCTTTGCATATTTCCTTAGGTTTAATAACAAAGGGACAATAGATTAACATCAATATGTATTATAGAAATGTATTTCTTAGATGTACATCCAAGGTGACTATTTCTAATGATAGTCTTGAGTTATCAATTATAATCCTTTGGTATTCACATTATAAGCACTCATCTCGAAGTCTTTCATACAAAGATCATTAGATGTTTGGGCATTGCCATGCAAGATTATATATTTTGAAAGAGAAGCATTAATATCTCATTTTATTGATTTATCATCCTTGTCATACAAGATGCTTTAAAGTGAATTTTTGTATTTGGTGGCATAATGAAATAGCAGTTCTACTAACTCTATTACATGTCCATTGGGATAAGATAAATTTATTTGTAGACTAAAGCTTCCGCAACTCTTACTCCACCTTATCCAATTTTGTCCTTACATGAAGGCTTTTACTTCTTGTCAGATCCTGCACATCAAGTATGTTAGATCTTTGTTTGGTATCACATACCAAAATGAAGAAGTAATCAAATTTATCTTATAAAGTGTGTAGTGGAGGACTCAGTGCCTTCCTTCTTCTTCTTTAATTCCTCTAACCAAATTGGGAAATTTCTATTCCAATGTGTAGGCTGGTGACAATTGAAACGATCGTCTCTTATTTTCTTCACTCCTCCTTTTGCTTTGAGATCTGAACACTTGGTCTTTTGACTAGCTTTAGAGCTCTTCTTAGCTTTTCCTTTACCTTCAGACTTCCCCATTGTCTTGTTGTTCATCATCACAGACTTGGGCTTGTCTTTCTTCATTTTGTGTCTTAGCTGTTCTCAACATGTGCAATAACTTTGCCAATGGCTTGTCAAAGTCGTTCATGTTGTACTTCATGAAAAACTAACTATATGACTCTGGAAGCGACTGCAAAATCATGTCAATGGCCATGTTTTGACCCAAGGTGAATCCCAATTTAGCTAGGTTCTCCACATACCCAACAAGCTTGAGTATATGAGGACCTATTGGGTCACCTTCTACCATGTTATATTTAACAATGCTTTAAAGACATCATATCTCCATTGTCTTGTCTAATCTTGGAGCATGTTCTTGAGATGTGTGACCATCTCAATCACATCCATGTTCTCATGTTGCCCCTGCAACTCATAGTTCATGGATCATAGAATCATACACTTAATATCCTTGAAATCTTCAATATCCTTCTCATAAGCATCCCTGTCAGTCCTTGGAGAATTTTGAGGTGGTTCGTTTGGTTCTGGTGTTTCTAGGATATAGCATTTGCACTCCTGTATGAGAATGATTATCAATGTCCTAAACCAATCGTAGAAGTTTTTCCCAGTTAGTTTGTCCTTTTCAAGGACCTGTGGTAGAGAAAAGTGATTGTTGTTTGTTTTCATTTAATTCTACAAAAGAATATGCAATTTTGTCAAAAAATCATATTTGATCTGATTTGGTTAGAATTTGGTAGATAATAATTAGGTATCTAACTCATTATTTTTCCCTCAATTTTATTCAAATTGATAACCTCACATATCAATTTGAAATATTAAAGTGTATAATATTCTAGTGGGCCAAGATCCATATTTCATCAAATCATGAGTCAGCTTTTGCTGATCACCCACAATTTGACTATTTAGGTAGGCAACTTTTGTCAATTGCATCTATATGCAACTGTTGCATAGATGATATCTATAACTCCTTGCCATAATCATCTCCACGCCTCTGGTCTTTGAATCTCTAAGAATCACCAGTTAAGCCTGACCCAAAAGCCAACATGATAATAATGCATCTGTCTTTTGTGAATGCTACATTACTATCATCACACTTCCACAAGATAGACAGAGAATTACACATTTGCATATCCTACACTTGGTAGATCAAGATTTTCATGTGTTCTTCTAGTGGAAAGCATCTTAGATTTAAAATATTTAATTTAAGAGATTTTATATATTTCATATATATACATATATTGTATCCAATCACCACATATGTAGTATGTATCATATACATGATATATCCCACAATGTAAACATGCACTATAAAACAAAAAGTAATGTTTATGGCCATGTCTACTTGTAATTCCTTGGAGTCATAAGGAACTACAACCACCTAGATCAATCATCACATCACATGCATGAAACTATTGGTTGTGTAGATATGTTCTTGTCAATCTCGATGGATATGTTCAACCCTTGAATCGGTCGTCTCGCGTCTTGGCCGGTTGTTTAGTCCTCACGGATGTTCGTCTACTCTCCAATCCAAGTGATGTTTAGAATCCTTCCAAACAGTCAGTTGGGTCCACCAGGCGGTCGTTAGGCTCCATCGTTCTATCCTCCATGGTCCTCCAAACAGTCAGCTCGTCTCACGAACTGATCGTCTCATCCAGTGATGATCATCTTCTTTGTCTTTTCAAGAAAAGAAACTATCTTATTGCTATTAAACTATTACATTGTAAAGAGAAACCTCAAGTTACATTCAAGGGGAGCAAAGGTAGGAAAGAATTAACTTTATATTTGGAAGAGTGTGGTAGAGGTTCAGTACGTAGACCGAGATAAATAAGAACAAAGCCAAACCATCAAATCACAAAAAGATATTGGGTATTGGCCATAACCATACTATGCATCCACCATCAAAACCATTTTTAGGGCGACGCGTGTAAATTATATATAAATATATATACATATATATATATATATATATATATATATATATATATATATATATATACATATGTATATATATATAGGGTGTTCATTCATTGCCCGCGCGGGTAGCATTGATTTTCGCTACCCTGCAGCCAAAACAGTAACTCTCCTAGTTAAGAAAGTAACTCTGCTGTAAAAAAAATAACTATGGTGTCAAAAAAGTAACTCTGCTGACCAAAAAAGTAACTCTGTACAAAATATACAGCAGATATATATAAGGACGGGTTTTTTGATTTTGGAGGGGCAAATGATATTATTTTTGGCTCAAATTTTTTGGAGAGCTAGACAAAATAGTCCTCTACAATTTTGAAAAAAAAATTTGAAAAAAAAAGTGATCGGAAGGGTGGGTGGGTAGCTACCCGCGCGGGCAATAAAGATGGGCCCATATATATATATATATATATATATATATATATATATATATATATATATATATATAGGGCCCATCTTTGTTTCCCGCGCGGGTAGCTACCCGCCCACCCTTCCGACCACTTTTTTTCACAAACAAAATTTCTAAATTGTAGAGGACTATTTTTTATAGCTCTCCAAAAAAATTTACCCAAAAATAATATCATTTGCCCCTCCAAAATAAAAAAACCCATCCTTATATATATATGCTCTATATTTTGTACAGAGTTACTATTTTGGCCAGCAAAGTTACTCTTTTGACATCATAGTTACTTTTTTTACAGCGGAGTTACTTTCTTAGCCAGGAGAGTTACTTATTTGGCTGCCGGGTAGCGAAAATCCAGGCTACCCACGCGGGCAATGAATATATATATATATATATATATATATATATATATATATATATATATATATATATATATACATATATATATATACATATATATATAAATAAATAAATAGATATATATATATACATACATATATATATATAAATATATATATACATATATATACATATATATACATATATATATAGATACATACATATATATATACATATATATACAAATATATATACATATACACATATATATATACATATATATGTATATATATACATATATACATACATATATATACATATATATGTATATATATACATATATGTATAATATATATATATATATATACATATTTGTATAATATATATATATATATATATATATATATATATATATATATATATATATATATATATATATATATATATATATATATATATATATATATATATATATATATATATATATATATATATATATATATATATATAGACACACACACACATAGGACAACGATCCAGTGAGAAGCATATCTTGGTGAGAGCATGAGAGGCATTTGAATAACTCTTCACATGGACCAATTTTTCATAATCTAACCGTATAGATTACAAATATAACTTAATATTTACCTTCTTATAAAAATTTATCACCATCTGATTGGTATATCATTCACAACAACAAATTACTTTTCAATGCTCTATAATGAATTTCAGGCTGACCGTTGGATGCAAAAAGTGTATATTGTACATATGGACATGTGAACAATGTCTAAATGCAATGATTTTTTGTGAGAAGGTAAATGAATTGATGTTTTTCCCATCTATAAGGTTGGATTTCAAGAAACAATTGCAAATTTTTAATTATTCAAATGTCTCTCATGCTGTCACCATAGGATGTTTCTCACTGGATCGCTACCCTATATATATATATATATATATATATATATATATATACATATATATTAGTTTGGGATGTTGTGGTTTTTGATCAGATATGCATATGAGGTAGTTTAAATATTCGCATGATATGCAGAAAATAAATAGTAAAATCAAAATCTGATCATATTGACTATTCTTAAATATAGTAAATTGACATTGCTCTATTACCACAGTTGGGAAATATGGGCACAGAGTATAGCAACGTAAAAAAAAAATTATTTGTATTTGCATAGAAACCAGATCGCGTCAACTACTATGAAATAGGAAGGATGGTTTAATGAATTATATCTGGTCCTAGAGCAAGTAACTCATTGCAATGCAACTATCTTCTAGTTGCTCTTGGATGGTGGTTTTACAACTCCTGGTCTTCACTACAAACAACTGATAAGACAACTTTTGTAGCGACTCCTGTTCCACATACTACAAATTGATTTTTTCCCTCCTAGAAGCAGCCAAATTACCTCTGCCTCTAGAGTAGTCTAATGAACCAACTAGAACTCATGTTTTTCAAAAAGAACAGATAGGAAGGAGTTTTCCCTCATGTTGGTGTACTAGATACCAACTTGCTCTCCCACAACAATGATACTTAGCTATTCTCTCCCATCACTATCCCTCCCTTGTCGAGTAGGACTTACTTGGGCCCTATTGGTTACTACAACCAGAGAGGGCAACAATTGTTACAACATCTTATTCTTAGTTGCATTTTTGTTCTTTGGGAAGCCCCCAATACCCCTCTATTTAAAAGTGGGGTTAGGGTCAAGGTTCCCAATTTGTTTAGGATCTGTGTGGGAGTGTTAGGAATTGGAACGTATTAAATTTTGCAACTTGCAAACCGGTGGTTTGGTGACCTAGACGATTGTCTGGAACTATGAGACGATCATCTCGTACTCTAAGACAATCATTTTATAGTTTTCCTGTCGAATATGAAATTGACAATTCGATTTCTATACTGTTAGACATTAAATCATTGCACCACAAGTATTGTGTAATCAAAACAATCTGAGAAAGTATCTAGAACCATCCTCCAGCCTAACTGAGTGATCTTACACATGTGCTATAGACGTCTCTCTCACCCAGATGATCTTCTAGTGATCTGAGCTGAACTGATTGGTTCAACGGAATGAACGGGTTGGTTCACACCTCGTTTGGGCAGAACTTAGCCAATTTGATTTTTGATTAGCATGACAATCCAAACGTCTGTCTCAACATTTGAGATGCTTGTTTGGTACTCCAAATGATCATCTCAACTTGTCAGATGGTCTTTTTCCAGTACAGTCAGCCAATTAGTTGTGTGAAATGAGTACCTAAACACTTTATTAATCGATCCAATCATCATTCAAGATCAAACTCCTTTTCTACATGAGTTCCTATGTGTGTGACCCTATAATCCCCATATCATGTACGCAGTGAACGTCCATAACATACTTATGACATCACAAGTAAGGAGTCATGCCTAGTCGCACATCATTGCTACCCAATTGAATGGAAAGTTGGAGATCAACTTCAACCTACAATCTTTGTGAGGTGTTGTAGTGATTGTATAATTTCTTTGTCACTGATATCCAAGATGAACTTGAGGCATGGATGGTATCCTCTCAATGTTCAGTCGATGTTCCTTGAACTAAGAGCAGATTGTTTGACATAATGTGACCTCAATATCATATATTGATTCACATGTGCTTATGCATACATTTCTCAGTCTCGCTTATCAAGTGACTAGGATATCATACTCCAATAGGAGGGACAATTTCCATTTCTATCACTCACAACTAGTCCCCATGTGTCAAACTCCCCCAATCATCACCATTATAACAACCCATGTTTAAGGGTTGTGCTTAATGATGTCAAAGAGTTCCCAATGACAAGTGATGAGTGTAGTGATTTTAGGTCTAAGAATCACAATCACCACATTTACTATGGGAGATGACTATGACCACCAATGATGGTTTCCATGTGTCACTCTTAAGGTGGGTCTGTTTGATACACTATTCTCTAGCATGTGTTGTATTCTTGGTTTGATATTGCCATATTATAACTAATGGGATTATATCATCAACCAACCCACACTCTAGCCTTATGTCTTATTGGTGTGTATCTACCTTCCACATTAACAACCGACTAGGGATCTAATAAGAATGTACACGCTATTAATATCTGTATGATCTCATCCTCCAAGTCACATACTGGAAGACATACATAATGTTTCCTCATTATCTCATAAATGAATGAAAAAGAATGAATTTGAAGCTTGCCTTTAAGAGTATTAATCAAATACTTTATGGTTTGTGCCATGTCAATCATCACATGATTGGTTGTATGGGCATACCTTACCAACACATAGGAGGCAATTGACTTTGTCCTCCAAGCTGTAGGCCACAACCTCCTGGCCTCTGTAGTAGTCCAGACGGACCACCGAGAACTCTTGTCATTCTAGTTGAGCGGAAAAGGAGTTGTCCCTTCTAGTCAGTGTGCTAGCACTGACTTGCTCTCATAATTGTCTCTCCCTTTCTATCCCTCCCTTTAATCGGTAGGACATTCTTGGATTCTTATGTGACCACAAATTTGAGAAGACACCAATTTCCAGAGCTTTTTGTTATGTGTCTAGAAAGCCTCAATTGTCCCTCTATTTTTAGGAGGGTCAGGGTCAAGAATTTTATTCTTAGCGGGAGTCGAAGAGACAAAACATTCATGTCATTTTGTATCATGTGAATGCCGAAACGGTCCGTTCAACAATGAATCGATTGGTTGGCATGTGAGTCAGTTGGTTTAACCCTTGAACCGGTCGTTTCACTATGTGTTCCAATTGCAATTCTATTCGCAATTAATATTCAAGTAGTTCACAAAATGACATCAACATTGATCCTTGATCCAATTGAATTGATCAACCAATTAGTCAATTCACAACCTGAAGCACTCGATTCACAGACCTGGGCCAATTGGTTCACTTGCTAAACTGGTCTTTGAATGGTTCTTAATGCCAATTTTTGTCCAATTGACCTGACAGTCCAGTCAGTCAACTTTTAACCATTGTTGTTTAACTGAATACCTAACATTTTAGTAACCAAATTTAAACTACATTTATGAATAAACTCTTATTCCAAGTGTACCATATGTGTGTGACCCCATAGGTTCCAAGTTGGATTGGCAGCGGATGTCCCTAACTTGTTTATGACCTCACAAGCAATGAGTGGTATCTAGCAAGACATCATTGCTACCCATGTACTCAGAAAGTTGGAGAACAACTTCAACCGACAATTTGTGATTGGTGTTATAGAGATCGTATAGTTCCTTTGTGATTTACATCTATATTGAACTCGAGGCATAAAATCGTCATCCTCTTCAACGTTCAAATTATGTTCCTTGAATTAGAGCAGACTGTCTGAGATATATGTAAGCTCAATATCACATTTTGACTCACATTAGTATGTCCATGCATTTTTCAGTCTCTCTTATCAAGTGACAAGAATAGCATACTCATAGAGGAGGGACAAATCCCATCTACATCACTCATAGTCATCCCCGTGTGTAACAATGCACCTGAGGACCACCTTTATGGCAACCCTTATTCAAGGTCATAGTGGATGATTTCCAAGTACATCGAACGACATGTGATGAGTGTAGAGACTTAAGGTCTAAGAACCACAATCACCACTATCACTAAGAGAGATGATTATGACTACAATATATTGGTTTCCATGCATCACTCTTAAGGTAAGTTTGTCTGATACACTGTTCTCTAACAAGTATCTATGTGCTTGGCTTTGTATCACATATCATGACTTAATGAGATTTTGTCATCAACAAACACACTCTAGTCTAGTGTGTTATTGTGGTCTATCATCTTCCACAATAACAACCAACTAGGGACATAAGAAGAATGCATCTACTCTTAACATCTATATGATCTCATTTTTTAGGTCCTCAACTCTAAGACATACTTCAATGATTAATATCATTCTTTAGACATTTATTATGTTACACCATTATCCCATAACTAAATAAAATAGAATAAATTGAAGATTGTTTTTATTATTAACCATATCATTTACAAGATATGTCATTTTAATAATCATATGACTGGCTCTCAGGGCCTACATACTAACACGTTGTGCTTCTCAAAGCCTTCATATAAAGATGAAAATATAAGGGGAGGTATTTTAGTTACCAAAAGATATTGGTTCATAAAATTATAGGGAAATATCTCTCCCTTCTCTACTATCTCTACCATCTCCTCTTACTTTTGTATGCTTTCTACCTTTTGTTCTCCTATCTCACATTGTCTAGTATATTTCTACTAGAAACATATTTTATTTTCTCATTTAAAGAAGTCTCAATTACACTCTTGTAAAATTTAATACCCATAATAGCACCAAAATCCGAAAATTTTTAAAATATTTTTTCTGCCACAATTGCGTGATAAAGAATTGCACATTTAGTGTAAACATATGGGAAAACAATTTTGTGGTGGTTGAGCCATTTGAGACAATGCAATCAGCCATGATTATGTCAGTTGATCTAGTCCAACTGCCGCAACAAATGCTAGAGGTCATTTATTAATCCAGAGATGCTAATTGCACATATGAAAAATGTCTAGGATACCACAAAAACATATTCAGTACCAAAGGGATTGCAAAATATCATTCTTGAAAATAATTCTAGTTTGCTGCTACATTGAGCATTAGTTTGGTTGAAGTGTATCATTTTGGCTTTTGATCTTTTTACTAACAATAGTGGTAATATTGATCAAGAGCAACCTATCATGTTCAATTATAAGGGTAAAAGAATTGGGTTAGGAGAAGATTCTTCCTAGTATTTCTTAATTAGGATTTAATTGGAATTCCCTAATAGGAGTTAAAATTAAAAGGAAATAATATGACTCCATAAGTGAGACATGGATTATTGTTTAGTTGAACTACAACCTTTAACATGGACTCCTTGTTGCAACCAATTACATGGAAGCTTATACATAGATATTGTAAGGGAGGCCATTCAGATCATCCCACCAATTGCTCGTTGTTGGTTCTCTTCTATGATTGAAACTTCAGAGAATAACAGTAATTGGTGGAGCATTGTTGTGGATGAAAAGATTGCCAAAGACTTTAAATTGGGGCAAAATAGATGTTTGAGGTCAGTACCACATTGTTAGTGCATTAACAATGACTGCAGTGTGTCTAGTCAATCGTGGATGTGCATATACTTTCTGAGACAGGGTGATTTTTTGGTTGATGGTGGTATTTCAGAGTTTTAGTTGGAGCAAACTAGAACAATTATTACATGCAACAATGGAATATGAAACCTTAGTTGTAGATGCATCCGAGTCATTGGTCGCAGTGGTATAAACTAAGGACAGATGCATCTGTCTAATCCCCAACAACAATGTTGGCATTCTAGGCAAAACAAAGTTGTGAAGAAGGTTTTGTACACATTGAATATGATTCTCTTCTTCTATGTGTTTGTTCTCGAGTGAGACAACTATCCAAATTTAAGGGTAAATAAATTTGAATAATTTGAATATTCATCTTGGATATATAGTGTATGTTGGCGAACGTTGTCCCGTGAATTTTCTTTTCTCACCTTGAGAAGGACTTTCCACTTTTAATATTATGCTTTTAATTTTGCATAGGATCGGCACTTTCTCACTTCAACTTCTAACAATAATAACGGTCTTATTGTTTCAAATATTTTGAACTTTCTTTGTGTTACCAAGTCATTATATCCTTAACCAATGATGTAAGACGTTTCCCTAATATGTATAATGTTTTTTGCTCCCTCGTTTATGCTCTTAAACAATATTATTATGATATCAATTCAACTGAACCATATGTTCAAGAATAGCGAGTAAATCTGCAACCGATACATGCAGTCTAAAACATTCCAAACCATCAGGCGACCTCTTCTGACATATGGATATTCTTTAATCTGCAGCTGCACCAGAAACAAAGAAAAGATGTAAGGTCGACCTAACACACAACTCTTATACCAGAAATGCCAGGTGGCAATCGAGCATTCGCTTTGTGGTAAGCCACTAAAATCTAGGACCAAATCGCGTCAATTTCCCCCTTCGCTTTGCATGGATAATCATAGCAAACTTCAGTGAGAACAGATTCGTGTGGGCCTGGCTGGCCTTCTTGTCTCCTCCCCTCCACATGTCAACCATTCCGGAATCTATCCGTATCTTATCCTTCAACTCTTCGAGAACGCGCAACAGTTCATATGTTTCCTCTCATGAATATTGTGGCAAGCCAAATCAGGTGCTTTTGGATTCGGTTAAACAGAAATTTCGATGCTCTTTGCATGTTCATGTCCTTTCGTTTGAACTGAATGGCAAGCAGTCACATCTAAATAACTGTTAGCAATGTATCACGTGTTGCCTTTTCTATTAAGAGATACGTGAACGGCTTGCCAGTCACAAAAGTAATCGGCAAACAGAATTAGTATAGAACCCAATTTTGACTGAATTTGCCCTCATCTTTTTTAAATGCAATTGCTTTCCACAAAGGTCATGTATCCATCACTTGGAGAAGGACCTATTTAAAATTTCTAATCAAGATTTTAACATTAAACAAACAATCTCCTAGATCTTAAATTTGAAGTTATCAACATCCAAGATCTGATCAATGTTCTCCAAACACATGAGAAAGTCAATAATGTTTATTTCAAAACATACCATGATCAATGCAAGTAAATTATCATTATCATTTAAGCCTCAGTCTCAGCCGTGTTGGGGGCAGCTACATGGATCCTTTGTTTCCATTCAATTTTATCATGGGTCATATTCTGATTGAGATGTAAAGATTGAAAATCTCTCTTTATATGCTCTTTCCAAGTCAATTTTAGACCTTCCACTTCTTCTATTAATTGTGTTTGACTCAATAGCATTCCTTCATATTGGCACATTTGTCAATATGCGTTCTACATGTCCACAGCATCTGAGAAAGCCCCAACACAACTTTTCCTCAATGCTCGCGACACACTTTATTCCCTATATAGTCATTCTCAAGCGATGTTTTCTTGGTTTCTCACACATTCATCTGAACATACGCATTTTAGCAACGTTTATATTGTTGAGACCTTGTTACTTCACCGCCCAAACAATCACTCCCACAGAGCATGGCCGATCGTATAAATGTTCTGTAAAACTTGAGTTGAGGGATCTCCGATCAAATAATATTCCCATTGCACTCCTCCATTTCAACCATCATCTTGCACATCCCCATCTATTTGAACAATAGAACTCAAGTAAACTTATGTTCATATTTGAGTATATCTACTTGTCCAACTTGGCTCCACCAATCACACTATGAGATTTGATGAAATTACAATGCATATACTCATGTTTGCTCCTACTAATCATCAATCCATTTGATTCCAATCCCTTTATCTATAGTTTTAACTTTATTATTTAATTCATCTTAAGCTTCTCTATCAACACAATATAAAAAGATAAGTAACATACACTGAGGAATATCATCATAAATATTCTTTGTCAACTCATCCATAACAAGAACGAATTAATTTGGGTTGAGTGTCGATCCTTTATGTAACCCAACTGTGATAGAAAATGTTGGTGTCTCTCCTATAAGAGTTTTCCACTTGCACTTGAGATATAATACATGTCTTTAATAAAGTTAATGAACTAGATTGCCACATCCTTTTTAGCCAAAACCATCCAAAATACTTTCCTAGGTACTCAATCATAAATATTTTTCATATCAATCAAACATATGAAGATCTCTTTTTCTTTCTCTATACTTATCCAAAAACCTCCCAATCAGAAAAATAGAATATGTTGTTGATCTTCCTGACATGAAACTAATTAGCTGTTTGATATCTACGATATAGATCTTAGCCTCTTCTCTATAATTCTCTCACAAAGATTCATAGTGTGATTCATCAACTTGATACCACCAAAGTTTGTGCAGCTCCAAACATCTCTTTGTTCTTGTAGATGGGGATTATAGTACTATTTATCCACTCATCTTACATCTTCTTGGTCTTCTTTATCTTATTAAACAAATTCATTAACCACATACATCCTTCATCACCTATACTCTTCCATACATCAATATGGATACCACTGGTCCACATGCCTTTATCATTTTCATCCTTTTTAAAGAATTTTTGACCTTAAAATAGTGAAACTAATCATGTGTTAATGATATATCTTGTATTCGTGTAACACAAGTCTCTTTCATTAATTAAAATAATTCTATTGAAAATTTTGTGGAAGTAATTTCTCCATTAGTTCTTGATATCATCATTCTTCATCAGCACTCTACCATCTTCATTCTTAATGCATTTTACTTGACTCAAGTCTCTTCCTTTCCTTTCTCTTATATGAGCCATTTATACGTAACTTTTCTCCTTCTGTTATGTCTAGCTTCTTATAAATATCATCAGAGTATGTAGACCTTACCTTCTAAACAACCTTTTTATCTTCTTTCTTTGCTTGCTTGTATCGTAGAAAAGTTATATCATCTCAAGATTTGGGAAAGCTCTTATAAATTTCCATTTTAAATTTAATAGACATATGTACTTCATCATTCAACTACCAAGTCTCTTTCTACAGAGACCTACAACTGTTAGATTCCCCAAAAACCTATTTGGCAATTTTTGTTATACACATGCTCATATTATGCCACATTTATCAAAGTCCAAGTTCCAAGTGCCCTCCTTGATGAGTCTATCATGAAAAATCAACTTCTTTTTGAAAAACCACTAGAGGGAAGGTGAATAGGGTTTTATAAATATTTTAACAATAATTCAACTCAAGCAACCACAATTGAGATAAGAAGAAAGAGGCAAGGTGTTTAGATTGTTCCACCCTTAGTAAAAACTAAGGGAGTCAACAATTGTTTCCAATTGGGATTTGAAAGTATTTGAATTTTATTACCTTTTTAGGATGTTGCACAAAATTACAAATACCTTCCACACCCTTTGGACAACCTTCACCCTGAATTCGTCTCACCAACTATGAAGCAGCCTTCACTTGAAGTAACTTCAAGCTCCCCCTTGAAGTAGCCTTCCTCCTTGAAGTAGTTTCCCGTTGAGACCTTCTAGAAGTAGTCCAAAATCCTCCTTCTCCACCGAGAAGATCCTTCTCCACCTGAGAAGATAGCACCCTCTCCAATCCGTAGCCTCCAACCTTAGGAGTAGCAAGGAGAGTACAAGCAATAAGAAGGAACAAGAAGGGAAAATGAAAATTACAATTACCGTTGTAGCACAAGGCTTGATTTCCTATATCAAGCATTTTGATCTCCTAACCAATGTGTGTGAAAGTCTAAGTATGCTGGAAAGAAGATTCTAGCCTATAGGACATGATCTTGTAGCAATGGGAAAGATTAGCAAGTGTAGAAGTTGCTCAATTTCTCACAAGAAAGGATTGCCAATTGCAAGTATGTATACTTAAGTATTGCACAAGTGTGTTTTGGGTGTCCTAAGGAATGTCCTATTTATAGGAATGGCCTATGAATGCTTAAGGACGTTCTAGATACTTTCTAGGAGGTTCTAAGTGCTCAACTAGCTGTTAGGTATCCACTAATTACTTTAGCAACGACTAGTTTATTAATTCTGAAAAGTGCAGATAGAGTTCTTCTCGGTCGAGAAGTTTGTAGATCGAGAGTCAGTCGGTCGAGGACTTTGTCGACCGAGGGACGGTCTGGACAAAGTATATATAACATTCGATTCCATCTCCCAACTACCTTGTATGCTGTGTCTAACAGCTATAGAACCTATTAGAAGAATTAACCTAGGAGACTCTCGGTTGAGAAGTTGTTCGACCGAGCTTGTCTCAGTCGACAAAGAGTTTGACCGAGAGTGTCTCTATTTTGGTGGTTCTAGATGAATACTAAGTGTGTGTATGAGTGTACAATTGTGACACTATTATAAGGGATGTCCTATCTAAGTGTTTTGAATGGCTAGGGAAGATCTAAATGCTTGATTTAGATGATATCTAAGTACTTGTACATTATATACTTGTACAAGTTTTTACATTTGATTACAATCATGAAATGAACACATTGTGAGCATTTAGATCTTCCAAAGTTGTGTCATCCACCTAGTTCCTGCAACACTCAAATAGCACGTTAGATCCACAAGAATGAAATGTTTGTTATTTTCAAAACAATAGGATTTTGATGATGTCCATTTAGCCAACAATCTCCCCCTTTTTGAAGATGAAAAACATTTCTAAATATAAATCAAATAATCTTAAAATGAGTTGAGTTTCATACCTGAGATTTACCTTATGCATTCCTTCTCTTGTTTATGGAATGTGTGCTTATTATTCCCAAAGAAGTGTGGAACATAAAGTCCAACTCTTAGGAAATGTAGCAATTGTTAATGTAAAACCAAGAGATTATGAAACTCATTGATTGAGTATTTAAGATTTATATTATTTCTCCCCCTTTGTCATTTCAAAAAGATAGCCGTTAAAATCATGTGTTAAAAATCCCCCTTAATTTGTTCTCCCCTTTGAAAAAGATAACCATCAAATCATTTGAAAGGATGTCCATTTGAAGCCAAAATGTAAGGATCAGAAAAACCAACCGATTTAAGAAGCACAAATGTCAAATAAAACATCTTCTAAGGGAGTAATGAGTAGTTGCTTCCTTATTTTATGGAATTGATCTAATGGAAGCGGTTTTGTGAAAATATCATCCAATTGATCTTCTGTATCAACATGATGAAGGGATACATGATTTTTAGAGATATGATCCCTTAGAAAATGATGATGGATTTCAATATGTTTGGCACGGCTATGTAAAATAGGATTATGTGTCAAGTTTATAGCACTTTTATTGTCACAAAAGATAGGCGTAAATGAAAATATAAAACCATAATCATTTAAAACTTGTTGCATGTAAAGCACTTGAGCACAACAAGACCCGTCTGCCATATATTCAGCTTCAGTGGTAGATAGGGCAACCGTGTTTTGTTTCTTGCTAAACCATGATACTAAGGCTCTTCCTAATAAGAAACAACTTCCGCTTGTGCTTTTTCGGTCAAGTTGACAACCAGCATAATCGACATCAGTATAAGCTTTCAAATCCAAAAGATTGTCTTTTAGGATACCATAAACCATAGTTTGTGGTGCCGACTAAGTATCTTAGAATCTGTTTGACAACTTGAAAATGAGTTTGCATGGGTTTTGATTGAAATCTAGCACAAAGTCCAACGGAAAACATGATATCTGGTCTAGAAGTGGTTAAGTAAAGCAATCTACCAATCATGGCCCTATATAAGGAATCATCAATGGGTTCCCCATTTTCATCCTTATCAATTTTAGTAGAGGTAGCCATTGGAGTGGTAGCATGTTTGCAATGTTCCATCCTGAAATGTTTTAAAAGTTCATTTGTATACTTCACTTGGCTTATAAAATTCCAGCGGGCGTTTTCTTTATTTGAAAACCAAGAAAGAAAGTAAATTCTCCCTTGAGACTCATTTCAAATTCTTTTTGCATAATATCACTAAATTATTTACATAAAGATTCATTTGATACACCAAATATAAAATCATCAACATAAATTTGAACAACTAGAAAGTCGAATTCATATGTTTTGAAAACTAAAGTAGAATCTGAATTTCCAATTGAAAAACTATTATCAAAGAGATAGTTTTTGAGCCTTTCATACCAATTTCTAGGTGCTTGTTTTAAACCATAAAGTGCATTCTTAATTTTGTAAACATGATCATCTTTACCAGGAATTTCAAAACCAGGTGGTTGGGCAACATATACCTTCTCTTGTATTATTCCATTTAGAAATGCACTTTTTACATCCATTTCGAATAGTTTGATGTTTTTGTGCACAACTATAGCTAGTAGCATTCTAATGGCTTCAAGTCTTGCCACTAGTGCATAAGTTTCATCAAAGTCTATTCCTTCTTGTTTATTATACCCTTGTGCTACCAACCTAGCTTTATTTCTTTCTACTTCCCTGACTTCATTTAACTTATTTCTAAAAACCCACTTAGTTCCAATAATTGTTTTATCTTGAGGTTTAGGAACTAAGTCCCATACATCATTCTTAGTGAATTGGTTTAATTCTTCTTGCATCGCCATTATCTAATAATCATCTTTTAGAGCTTCAATCACCTTCTTAGGTTCAATGATAGATACAAATGCCATATTTGCAACATCTCTAAAAGATGATCGGATTTTTACTTTATCCTTAGGATTTCCAATGATCAATTCTTGGGAATGATCCTTAATGATTCAAGGGATGGGTTGTTGTGTCTCAATTTTTTGATCATTTTTAGCATTTTGATAATCTTTAATTGATATGGTTAGATCTTCGATTTGATGAGTATCATCAACTATGTAATCACTTTGTTTTTGTTATTCATGAATAGTAATGTGAATGGATTCTTCAACTTTTCTAGAGATGGTATTGTAAACTCTAAATTATTTTCTAGAAGTTTAGTATCCTAAGCAAAAGGCTTTTTGTGATTTAGAGTCAAACTTTTCTCTATCATATTTTGTGTTTAAGATATAGCAAGTTGAGCCAAAAGTGTGAAAATAATCAACCCTTGGTTTGTTATCATAAATGAGTTCATATGGTGTTTTCTTCAAATAAGAGTGTATGGTTACTCTATTTAGCACATAGAAAGTTGTGTTTACTGCTTCAGCCCAAAATGTTTTAGGTGTCTTATGTTCAAGCATCATAGTCCTAGCCATTTCTGGTAAGGACCTATTCTTTCTTTCAACTATACCATTTTGTTGTGGAGTACATGGAGCTAAAAAATTGTGAATGTAGCCTTGAGATGTGCAAAATTCTTCAAATATATGATTCTCAAATTCTCCACCACAATCACTTTCAATTGTTCATATTTTATTTTGTAATTGATTTTCAATCTTTGAGAAAATTGTATAAATACTTGAATGGTATCATCTTTATTTGCAAGAAAATGAACCCATGTTTATCTACTATAATCATCAATAATAATAAAGAAATATCTTTTTCTACCAATAGATTGTGTCCTCATAGGTCCAAATAGATCCATATGAATAAGTTCTAGTGATCTACTGGTGCTAAGCATATTTTTGGGTTTAAAAGAAGTTTTAGTTTGTTTACCCAAAGTACATGGTTCACAATTTTTAGATTGATCAAAAGATAGCTTAGGCAAACTACGAATAAGATCATATTTAACTAGATTTTTGATAACATGTGAACTAGCATGACCTAATTTTCTATGCCATAATTGGAGAGATCTATCTTTTGCAAGTAAACATTTTCCAACTACAGATTGCATAGAGTTATGTCTGAGAATATATAGATTTCCAATTCATTTACCTTCATACACAACATTTGTATTGTTCTCTATTAGTAACTTGCAACAATTTTTATTGAATGAAACATCATATCCAGTATCACATACTAACACTACTTAAGTTGTGAAGCAGACCATCAACAAATAAAACATTTTTTATTTCAAGGTTTGTACCAATATTACCTATTCCAACAATTTTACCTTTGCCATTATCTCCAAAAGTGACTATTCCACTTTTCTTTTCTTCAAAAGTTTGAAAAGCATCCTTATTTCCGGTCATGTGTTTGGAGCATCCACTATCAACCACCCAATCCTGCAACAAAATATGGATTTTGGTACCCATGTGATGGTCCATTATGGTTAGGTACTTTTAATGATAAACTGAACATGATTACATAATTTAAGCTTCTTAAAACCTCATTCGGTCGACAAATACTTCAACCGACCTTGACTTGGTCGAAAATTTCTCGACCGAGATTGTTACTATTTTTAACTGCAGATTTCAGATTTGGTATAAGAATTCCTTCGGTCGAATAATTTCTCAATCGAGGAATGTCTCGGTCAAACTATTTGTCGACCGAGATTGTTTTTGTTTGTTTTCAGCAATATGTTTATGTTGAATTGGGCTTAAATCGTTGTAATATGGTAAGGTATCATTCTATTTAGTTGAGATGAGACATTAAGATATTCAAATGAAGTGTTCGGTCAAAGCTCAACTTAATCGTATTAAATTTGCTAAGTTTGGGGTCTTGGAACCCATACTAAATCAACATCCTTTTTCTTGTAAGGACATGAAAAGGAATAATGTCCAAGACGCAAGCAATAATGACAACAGATAGAATCAATTGCATTTCTCTTTCTAGGATTTTGAGTTGCGTTCTTGGGTACGAACATGATCTTAGTCTTGGGTACCTGAGTTCTCCTAGGTTTTGGTTGATAAGAGTTTTCTTTTGGAACATATCCTAAACCTCTTCTTCCACTATAACCAGAAGAGTTCTTTAGGATTTTATCAAGAATACCATTGATTCTCAATCTACTAACTTCTTTTTGTAACTTAGCAATCTCATCAATTTTCTTTTGAATATCTAACATTGTTTTATCTATATTAGATGACAATGCATCTCTTTCCTTAAAAATAGCATCATAATCTAGATGATTACATAGGATAGGTTGAGTCTGAACATTATTCAGTTTTGCAAGAAAATCAACATTTTCTTGAGAAAGAAGATCATTATTTGTTTCTAAAGTAAGCAACTTCATATTGCAATCATTTAAAGATGATTTCAAGGTCAAATTTTCAGAAGCAATATTGTCCTTTTCGAAAGAAAGATGATTCAATTTAGCATATAGATCCTCATTAGTTCTAGTAACCTTCTTTATTTTTTTATGCAATCAACATATTTGTCATGAGTATCTTGTAGACTAACAATTAGATCTTCTTTTGGAAAATCAAGAAGGATTAACTCTTGAGAATCATCACTATCATCTTCTTTGGCCATGAGACATTCCACATTCTCTTCTCCACTTTCACTATCATTTGACTCATCCCATGCAACTTTGTATTCTTTTTCTCCCTTCTTCTTAGATGATCTTCTCTTTCCTTTCTTTGCTTTAGGACATTCATTCTTGAGTTGTCTGTTCTTTCCACATTCAAAACACCTAGGAGAGGAAGAAGAAGAAGAACCAATAATTTTGTTAGATTTAAATCTTCTATATTTCTTACCATTTATAGTTAGAGCTTCTTCTCCCTCATATCCATCACTTGTTTCATCACTTTCTTGAGTGATGACCTTTGTAGCCTTGAAATCCATGTCCTTCTTTCTTCCTTTTTGAAGTTCACTCTCTCATCTTTATTCCTCCTCTAAGGTTGCTTCATGTTCTTCTAAGTTGCCAATGAGTTGCTCCATCCTTAGTCAGGTGAGGTCATTGGCTTATTCAATTGCGGTCACCTTAGGCTTGTACTTAGGAGGAAGAGACCTAAGAATTTTTGACACTTGATCTTCTTCACTAATTGCTTTACCTAATGCATTCAAACCATTAACAATAGAAGAAAACTTTGCATACATTTAACTGATAGACTCATTCAGTTCCATATGAAACTGTTCAAACTTTTGTTTAAGCATGCCAATTTTGGAATTTTTAACTGGAACAGTTCCTTCATAGGTAATAGAGAGTCTATGCCATATCTCATATGTTGTTTCACAATTTCATATTCTATTGAATTCACGAACGGAAATTGAACAATAGAGTATACTTACAACTTTTGCATTCATTTGGGCTAATCTTACCATATTAGCATCCCAAGTTGCATACTCTGTTTGAGGAAAGTCATATGGATTTGACACCATCCTCCAGAGATCCTGGCTAATTCCCTGTAAGTACAGCTACATCCTCCTCTTCCAGTAGGTGTAGTTAGTGCCATCAAAAGGTGGAGGTCTAGCCACAAGTGTCCCTTCCAAGTTGAGGTTGTTGAGTACCCCGTCACCCATTCTTCAAGACTTTGTTAGAGTTCCTTGAAGCCTTGCTATTATTCCGATTGAAAAACCACTAGACGGGGGTGAATATGGTTTTATAAATATTTTAACAATAATTCAACTCAAGCAACCACAATTTAGATAAGAAGAAAGAGGCAACGTGTTTAGAGTGGTTCCACCCTTAGCAAAAACTAAGCGAGTTAGTCCACTACCCAATTATTTCGAATTGGGATTTGAAAGTATTTGAATTTTATTACCTTTTTAGGATGTTACACAAAATTACAAATACCTTCCTCACCCTTTGGACAACCTTCACCCCGAAGTCGTCTCACCAACTATGAAGTAGCCTTCACTTGAAGTAACTTCAAGCTCCCCCTTGAAGTAGCCTTCCTCCTTGAAGTAGCTTCTTGTTTAGACCTTCTAGAAGTAGTCCAAAGTCCTCCTTCTCCACTGAGAAGATCCTTCTCCGCCTGAGAAGATAGAACCCTCTCCAATCCGTAGCCTCCAACCCTAGGAGTAGCAAGGAGA
Source organism: Alisma plantago-aquatica (assembly GCA_963693085.1). Taxonomy (NCBI): domain Eukaryota; kingdom Viridiplantae; phylum Streptophyta; class Magnoliopsida; order Alismatales; family Alismataceae; genus Alisma; species Alisma plantago-aquatica. The sequence goes on from OY856415.1 coordinate 344,854,186, forward strand.
CTACACGCAATAAGAAGGAACAAGAAGGGAAAATGGAAATTACAATTACCGTTGTAGCACAAGGCTTCATTTCCTATATCAAGTGTTTAGATCTCCTAAACAATCTGTGTGAAAGTGTAAGTATGGTGGAAAGGAGATTCTAGCCTATAGGACACGATCTTGTAGAAATGGGAAATATTAGCAAGTGTAGAAGTTGCTCAATTTCTCACAAGAAAGGATTGCCAATTGCAAGCATGTATACTCAAGTATTGCACAAGTATGTTTTGGGTGTCCTAAGGCATGTATGATTTATAGGAATGTCCTATGAATGCTTAAGGATGTTCTAGATACTTTCTAGGGGGTTCTAATTGCTCAACTAGCCGTTAGTTATGCACTAATTTCTTTAGCAACAACTAGTTTATTAATTCTGAAAAGTGCATATACAGTTCTTCTCGGTCGAGAAGTTTGTCGACCAAGAGTCAGTCAGTCGAGGAATTCATCGACCGAGGGACGGTCTAGAGCAAGTGTATATAACGTTCGATTCCAACTCCCAACTACCTTGTTTGTAGTGTCTAACAACTATAGAACATATTAGATGAATTAACCTGGGAGACTCTCGATCGAGAAGTTGTTCGGCCGTGTTTGTCTCGGTCGACAAAGAGTTTGACCGAGAGTGTCTCTATTTTGGTGGTTCTAGATGAATACTAAGTGTGTATATCAGTGTGTAGTTGTGACACTATTATAAGGGATGACCTATCTAAGTGTTTTGAATGGCTAGGGAAGATCTAAATGCTTGATTTACATGATATCTAAGTACTTGTACATTATATACTTGTAAAAGTTTTTACATTTGATTACAATCATGAAATTAACACATTATGAGCATTTAGATCTTCCAAAGTTGTGTCATCCACCTAGTTCCTGCAACACTCAAATAGCATGTTAGATCCACAAGAATGAAATGTTTGTTATTTTCAAAACAAAGGGATTTTGATGATGTGCATTTAGCAAACACTTTTCTCCATCAAGATTCCAATACTTGATCCTTCTATCTTGGTCAACACATGTAAATATGCAACAAAAAAATTAAAGTAAGTAGTAAGGTGACTCATCGCACCCTAGTGAGGGGACTTCTCATTTATCGTAGAAGCAACAAGATGAATAGGGGACAAGAGGGAGAAGGTTATTGTCACATTAGAGAACATGGTGAATTCCTTGTGTGTGGTTGTTTCTCTTTAAGATTGATATAAGGGAGGGAAGTGCATCAACAAGGTACCCCATGCATTTAGTAAGAACTTGAGGGTGTCGATTTTTCCTTCTTTGTAGTCTAGATTTGTCCCTATGACAGGAGAGCACGTGGATTGATGATGGTAGTGGTCATCAATGGTGGAAGGGGGTCTCCTACCTAGCCTCATTCAAGGTTTGGATCTTGGAGCATTGGTGGATGGGAAGGTGTCATATATCAATGGGGTCGGTCAATCGATGAGTTTGATCGATGGAAACTGACATCAAATGTTGAAGATGGAGTTTGATATCCTGGTGGCATTGTGAAGATGCTACCTTGTCATGAAGGTATGTGATGTTGTAAGGAGTGGGACACAACAGTGGATCCACGCAAATGATATGATACAAATAACAATGTAAAGAGAAAGCAGGATGAAAATAACTATTACAAAGTTGCAAAGTCTATCTTTATATAATTGTGCATAAGAACTTGAAAAGGTAGTACTACAAAATAAACTACAACTAGCGACAAATAAGTCCAATAGAAATGGGTAACCCATCCACTCCAAGCTATCCTCTTGATCACAACATTTAAACCATCTACTCAGCCGTGCTCCTCTAAGGTACCTATACTTAAGGGGTTCAAGCTTAACAACTAGAAAAAGATATAGAAAAGTAGCGGTACATAAAACTGAGTATGATCATCGTGAAGATATTTAAGCATTTTAGGATAAAAAACTACAATGATAAGGTTATCATCCAATAGTGGTCTATTAATGAGTAGGTAATTTCAAAATAAGTCAAACAAAAGAATGAGGCGTACGAACATTGGATCCATAATGAATATAAAGAATCTTGCCATTTCACAATCCATAGTATCAACATATAAATAGTTTCATGTAGATAAATTATAAAAAATCTAGCTAAGGTGGGGCCAAAACACCAATGAGTCATTGTCCTAAGTAAAATGGGTGGAAAGATGCATCCTGGGTGGAAAGATGTGCCCTTCTATACATAAGAGGTGCAAAGATGGATCCAGACCAATAGGCATGCCCAAATAGTTATGCATATGCATCCACATTATCTATCTTAGTTTAATATCATATGAAATAATATATGTCAAGTCTTATGTCCATTTATTACATCAACAAGATCAAATAACATGGAGGGAGGGGTTACAAACTCAAATGAATAAAAAAAATATCAGAATAAATCACACCATTAGAAGGCCATAAAATTTCAATGAAGGGGTAAGGATATCAAGAGGTGCCTCAATATGGGAAAATGTATATCAAAGTTGAATAAATTCCTAAATATAAAAAAGAGACTATACATACCTAATCTTCACAATTATTGGTTAGCTCAATAGATATCCTTTCTCCTAAAAGTTGAGTGTTCATCCTAGGAACATATTATGTATGCTAGTCACACCAAGAGAGAATTTGTATACCTTCATATCATAGTTTCCTTATCATAGTATCAATCACCTAATGACTTATTATGTGAACATATGATTCATTAGATATCTAATTTAGTTCAAAGGTCCATCTTAAGTCATGTTAATTAAATTTTATCTTATGCATATGTGTGGTTAATTCATCCCTTCATTTTAGATCTCAAATTAAGCTTTCTCTTTAATCTCATATGATTCATTATTACTAATTTCATCATGTATATAATGCATGATAACGTTACACATATGTTATTATTTACTTGTTGAAATTCCTAGATTCCAAGTATGTATTATATGATTGTGGTGTAGTAAATTCTAATATAGTCTAACCCACATACCATCCACCCTTCTCTTCCATGTGATATTAGAGGGGTACTAAATCATCAACCACTAGATATAAGTACATTAATATTACTGATATAAACCAACATACTTGTCCTTAGACATCTCACTTATGACTATTAATGTATCGATGTACCTGTGTATACATACATGACAATATATAATACATTTTTTGGTCATGAAACCTCCTATTAAGGTCAGTTGTATATACACATTGTCAACTATTTGTTACTCAAAATCCTCTATTCTATCCATATGTATTTTAGATGATTTCTACACTTGAAAGATATAATAGGCATGAATAATTCGACTAGTATACAAAATAGGACTATTATATATATATATTAGGGTTGCCATATGACATACTATAATTGTGGTCAAGTAAAGTGACTAATCTTAAAGAGAGGGAGATGAGGAATAACCTACAAAGTAAGTTATATGTGATATGTAGGTTTGTACATCTACAAACTAGTTGCTCCATGAGAGTTAATCCAAAAGATGATCGTTCGACTATATGGGTTGTAGGTATTGATAGGATATGGATCATTTTCTAAAACATTTGGCATAGATTGAATTCATACCATTTAGATAAAGGTAATCCAAGAAGTGACAGTGTTGGAAGCCAACGCCATTTAGTCTTGCATATCTATTTATCATTAGGGCATGATGATGGAGATTGGAAATGAGCAACTAATATGTTTCTTGGTGATGACTCTTCTATCATCCATGGGCACAAGGCCAAGGAGCAAAAAGGGTGGCTAGTCTTCAATTCAAGTGGTGGTGGTTGTCATCTTGGCAAACACGTAAATTCATCCAGTGGTCAGGAATTAAAAATAAGTAGTGTTTTGAAATCAGGAGAACGAGATCTATCCATTAAAAATATTTTCAAGATTTGATTTCGATGTTTTCGAATATGTGTTTTTAAGGATGATTTAAATTACTTAAAAATATGGAAAATAGCCTAAAAAGTCAGTATCTCAAAAATATACAAACCTATATGTTATTTTGATCAGAAGAATGTAAATAAGACAATAGTGAGGTTTTTAGAGTCTAATTCGATCGTTTGTGGAAAAAGTCGATGGTTTTGAGGTTTTAATCCTTTAATGAATATACATATATCTAATACATAAATATGATGATCATATTAGGGAAAGTGGATCTGATCTCGTATAAAAGTTATGAAAAGTGATTCTAGGATTCTAAAGAATAAGGTATGTGCTTAATACACTTCAGGTGGGAATTATTTGTTCCTTAACCTATGCTTTCCATAATGAGGCTTATTTGCACCATGTATTCTTTTCTTTTGAATCTATTGCTATACTTGCCTCATAATCAGTTTGGAATATTGTTCTTGGGTCTTGGTACCCCACTGCCATGTTCTACATATGAGATTCTATTACTTGCCATAGTTTTTAGCATGTTGATTTTATTAGACTAATTAACGAGTGTAGTGGTACTTGTATGTACAACCACCAATTGTTGGGGAATGTGTTATTTCTCCCCTGAGGAACTTGTTATTCTCCCCCGCACATGAAATATGTGTAGGTGATTGGGAATGTGAGACTCTCCCCTCACCCTTTCAGTTGAAGGTCTGGTAGGTGCCTCAACCCTACATAGTTAAGATAGCCAATATTAATCATACATGCAAACCTTAGTTATATCTTGTTTATGGCAAGCATCTATTGAAATATTCTGTTATATATATGGCCTGATTCTCTTGATATCTTCATCATATGATGAACCCTATCATGTTTATATTTTCTTTGCTTAACTTGTTTCATTAGAATAGTTTTGTAGCATATACTTGTTTTTCCTTCCCTCTTGTTGGGTGCTTTCCCAACCACCAAGATGTGGAGCAAGGTGATGGATATAGCTTGAAGATCTTAGATTGGCTTGGACTTAAGCTGATGGATATGTTTCTTAGAGACAAAAGTGGAGTAGTCTAGACTTCCCTCTATCTAGATCCTAGTTGTGTATGATGATGAAACACTAAAAGGCAGATTTTCATGTATTTTGTACAATCTTTTATGAAATTGAATATAGTCAGAAACTTTTTATTCCACTGCTTTCCAAATGAGTTTTGATTATCATATTTTATTAGAGGGTGGTTTACCCCACTTTTTACAGGGATAATCTAGGGATAATATTTCATCTATTAGTTATCTTGTTGAACAAGATATTTTAACCCAACATCACTTTATTCACAAACCGATACAACTTTTCCAAGAAAAGTTGTAAACCAATATCCATCACCTTATTGAGGTTCTTAACTTGTCATGGCCTTTGCTAAGAGTTGAAAAAATGATATGGGACCTCCTCTATGGATTCTTGTCCGATAGGCACTCCCATATAAGCTCTACAACTCAAGACAACTCATTTTAGGGTTACAACTATACAACTCTTCTTGGTCTTTTCATCACCAAGAATACCATCACTCAAATATACTTCAAACATGGTTCCTCTTTCTTTATATCTCATCTAGATGATACTAAGAGAGAGTAGGGACACAATATAGGTGGTAATTTACATATAAACCCTACATTTTTGGTAAATTTCAATTTGCACTAAAATTGTTACATAAGGCACAAGCATTATTCAAACAAGCTCCAACTTGGAACTTAGGCTTTCCGCAAGCCACCCCTTAACATAATTATCTCTCTTATGATGATAAAGAACTTGAGGCACATTCAACATGTGACATATTGTAATATAACCCATCAGCTTGGGTAAATTGCAATTTACACCCAAACTATAATATAATGCACCAACAATTTTCAAATAAACTCAAACTTGAAAATTAAACTCTCCTTGTCTTAATTAATTTTCAAAAGATTAAAACAAGTTTATAAATAATTTACTTAAGAAAAAATTCTAGGTTTATGGCATAACCCAGGTCAGGGATGTTACATTATCAAACCCTAATAGGGATTTCATCCCCAAAATCTCAAGAGAAAAAATAAAGGTACTTCCTCCTCATTTCTTCCTCCAGCTCCCATGTGGCTTCTTCAATGCTAGGTGATCCCAGAGAACTTTCACAAGAACTTTGTCTTTCTTTTTCAACTTCTTGATTCTTCTATCAAGAATCATCATTGGACTTTCCACATAGGATATATCTTCATTCACTTCTACATCTACATGTTGCAACACCAACTCTGTATCAGGATGACACTTTGTCAGCATATATATAAAACATTGGATGTAGTCTATGTAGCTCAGGTGGCAACTCCAACCTATAGGATACCTTTCTAATATATGCTATCACTGGGTAAGGTGCCATAAATCTAGGAGCTAACTTACCCTTTTTCCCAAATTCTAGAACACCTTTCCAAGGAGAGACCTTGAGATACACTCTATCTGCAACTTGGAATTTTAAAGGTCTACATCATTTATTGGCATATGACTTATGTCTATCCTGTGCTGTCTTCAACTGTTGTTGTGTTACTTTAATCTTTTCAGTTGTCTGTTGCACTAATTTAGGACCCAGAAGTTGGTATTCTCCTATCTCATACCACCATAACGGAGATCTACAATGTCTACCATATAATTCTTCATATGGTGCCATATCCATACTTTTCTGATAACTATTGTTGTAGGCAAACTCTATTAAGCTCAAGTGTAAGTCCCAACTTCCTACAAACTAAAGAACACATGACCTAAGAAAGTCCTCCAAAGTCTTTATATTCCTTTCAAATTGTCCATGTAAGGACACTGACCTTCGTTTTGGGCTTACCCTGTTTGCTTTGCCTAAACCTTATGTTGACATGCTTGCTAATCACCTGAGTTGTGATTAGGGTTTGTTTGTGCCTTGTTGAGAGGTGGAGGTGCAACTTGCAATTTACACAAGTTTTAGGGTTGGTGTGCAAGTTTGTCACATTGAGAGATGTCTTTCTCTCTCCTTGCATCCTCTGAAGTTGAGAGGATGGCTTGGGCTCATTTCTTGAGTATCTTCAGGCTTTGTTGAGCCTTGTTGGGCTTTGTTCTGCCTTGTTGAGGGTTGGTATCAGGAAAGGGTGATCCTGGTGCCTTGTATCGGCCATAGTGTATTGGCCAGGAAGGTGTATCAGCCAGGGTGGTGGTGGGTGTGTCAGGTTACCATGATGGGTGACACACACCCCACTTGACCTAGGCTCGTTTGTGTCACCATCTTGGGAAAAGCGGCCGTTGCCTTGCTAGTAGGTGGCAAGTCATGGACAAGTGGTTTCGGATGCTAGCATGTGGCATAACCCTTGGACAAGTGGTGGTTTGGGTGAGCACATGTGGAGCTATCCCTTAGTGGATGCCCACTTAACACTCTTGCTTATATACACCCTTCTTCGCTAGCTTGGGATCCCTTTAACTCTTTAGTTCATTTCCTTCTTCCTTGGTGGCCGATACACTTTCCCTTGGTGGAGCTTGGTGGCTGATACTCTCTCCTTGGTGGGTGACATATCTCTAGTCTCCTTCTTCCTCTAGTGGTGGTTGAACCCTAGAGAGTGCCTTGCTCCTTCTCCTCTTATGGTGGTGCCTTGGAGCTTGGAAGCTTGGTGTGTGGAGCTTTGGAGCTTCAGGAGTGTGCTTGAGGCAGGTTACATAACTCCTAACCCTAGCTATACTACTTCTTTCTTGTTTTGCATGCTATATGTGCTATCTTGATCGGCCATGTTTATCTTGTTGGATATATCTTTGCTCTAGTGTGTGCCCTTGATCTTGTTGGATATGGTGACATGGTTATGTTGTTTAGATGTGTTCTTAAACCTTGTTCGCCGAACCTTTGGGTTAGGATTCTTTGGGAAAAAACCCGCTCACTTGGTTATTGAGAGGTGAGCCTAGGGTTTCCTAATCCAATAGTGTGTGTGGTGTGTTCTTGGGGAAAAACTCATTTCTCTCCCTTTGGTCATGAAGAGGTGAGCTTGAGCTCTAGTGGTGTAGGAAAAACCCCTCTCTCCCTTAGTCATTGAGAGGTGATTCTATACTCTAGTTGCTTGGGCAACACCCCTCTCTTGCCATGGACTTGAGAGGTGAGCCTTTGGTTGGTCTTGACCTATATAGTTGGGGTTGGTAGGTTGGCCGTTATGATAATGACCCACCTTGCTGCCTAATATGTGACAGAAGTTGCGCAAAACCCCTATCACTTGGTTGTTGAGAGGTGAGCCAACTCTCTTGATCTTTTAGGGTTTGGTGGTTGTCTTGAGGTTGAAGAAGACCCACCAATCATGGTCTTGGAACCCCTGCACGATACCCTTATGATGTGTTGTGCACAATATCCGTCTTCTAGGGATGAGTCTTGGGCGATATGCTAGATGGTGTTCTGTTGACCTTCTTGACCAATATGGACCTTTGCCTTAGTTGGTGTTTGTGGGTGTTATGCCTTTGGTCGACATGATGCTTGATAGATATCCTTGTTTTGTGCCTTGGGCGACATGGGTTGGCTTTGGGTTTTCCCGATATGAGTCTTGGATTGGGAATCCCTAGATAGGTGCCATAGTGTTGGCCGATATGGTTGTGCTTAACCTAGTTGGATGATAGGATACCTCGAGTGCCATGGTCTCATTTGAGAGACGACAACTGTGTACTTGTTGGGCGTTATGGTTTTAACCTAGTGCACCATGATCTTAGGTGATATGGCTTTGGGAGATATGGTGATGATAAGTTGCTTGATATGAAACCCTAACCCTAATGGGTGATAGGGGTCTTGGATGATAGGTCTGTTGTGCTGCATACCCATGGCTGCGCGATACACCCTCTTGGTCCATGGTTGCACGATACACTATTGCACCTGAGTGCACGATACACCCATGGTTCTTGGTTGCACGATATCCCCTGGTATCTGGTTGCACGATACACTCTTGGCATGTAACTGCACGACACACCTTGGGTGCTAGTCTACCCGTTATCCCCTTGTGCATGGGTGCATGTCATGCTTGTGGCTGATATCCTTTGGGTTAGGGTTAGTGCCCTACCCGCCACACCTTTGGTGAGGGTAGGCGACCCCTTTGGTGAGGTATGCGCCTAGCTCAAGAACTCTAGGTTGGTGAACCTGTTGTCTTGAGCCTGTATCTTTGGTTAAGATGCTGTTGAGATATGAAAGGTAGGTTGTGACCAGTGATATGTTTGTTACTGAAATAAGTTGATAAGATAATGGTTTTGTTCATAAGATATAGGGTGTAGTGGATGCTCACAGTTTGATAACACTAATTTAATTATCACACATTCAGATACCACTTTATACTCCATATGATCACCGTAATGGATGTGGTTTTAATCATATGCTCCCTAAGTTTGAATGACATGATAATAATACTATGTTCTCTAAGATTTATGTTTGGTGATCCAGTTATCTCTCCTGATATGCATAATAACCATGAAGGTGTATCAAATGAATTCATAGCCAGGTGAGAGTTATGAGGTGTATGTGTTTTGTATAACACTGAATGATGATAATCCTTGTTGATGAGATAACCTATATCACAAGTATGATGAGAAGGGTCTGTTGACCTAATAAAAGCTGAGTGCCTAGTCGTGGTGTTATCCCCTAATACTGAGATAAGGGATTGCTATCCCAAGATGATGATGTATGATCATGAAGCCTTGAGAGGCAGTGGTATTATGTGATGAGGGATTGAGATCCCATGGCAATATGATAATGGTTTTTGTAGTATGACACAATGTTGTTTATGTTTTATAACATGGTTGCCTCAATAATTCACCTAAAACATACTAATTAATTACAGTGGAACATTTCATGTAGTTTTGCCCTGGCCATAGATCCATCATCATCAGTAGCTGCTGATGGTGAAACAGGATCAATCTGCGGGATTACCTGGAGCGCATATTGTTGAATATGTGGGGTTTCTCCTAGTCAAAAATAGAAGGATTAGAGTGCAACTACAGTTGTGGACTCAAGCTGTGTATAAGAGCATGGTGAACAAGCCCATGGCTTAGTATGATAGAACATGAATGCATTCATGGCTCAAGAAGCACAGTGAACTAGACCGTGGCTCAAGTATACTAGCACCGTGAAACCAAGGGTGGGCTAGATAAAAAGGGAAGACTATGTGAGCTAACCCTATGGATGAGGCCACTCAAGCAAGAGACTACAGTCCTATTTTGGTTATCGTGCACTAACCACAAAGAGGTGAGGTCATGGAGTCTAGGTCTCCCATTGACCTTGTACGACACTGGTTTTGGGCTTCCCAGCCGAGGGTTGGATTTGAGTGGGATGGCTCACTTCCTCAGGGCATAATAAAATTTGTAATTCAGTCGTATAGTATGTATTGCTTAAGACAAAATAGAGAACATTGGTTGAGGCCTTGCTTGTATAGTTTCTCTAGTATATCTGGCAGTTAATTACAATTTCCTCATATCTTGTGATGAGTTCTTATAAAGATTATCTTATCATTCATGTTCCATAAAGAAATATCTGGTTATATGCCTCCTGGATATCTTGGTAAGCTAATTTTGTTCATTATGTCGTATATATGAGCTACTTATATCAGTTACCAGCTTTATCTGTTCTATCTCTCCTTTGAGGTTTTATAGTTTTGGTGGGGTTATGTTTCTCCCTAGGATTGTGTGTCTCACCCCAATGGTTTTTAAACATTTTTATGTGATCGTGCTAGATGTGGTGGTGGTCGTGAGGTTGTGGCTGAGCAACAAGAAGAATAGTAGGAGGCAAGATATGGATATGTTGTTGTTCTGGTCATTTTGTAGTAGAGTCCTAGAGTCATCCTTATACTCTCAGGTCCTTAGAAGTGTTTCGATGACATCTCGCAATGTATACCCGATGTAGTTTTGTTTATCCTGTTGTTGGCCAGGTATGGACTGTTAGGTAAATAAATAGGTGGTGAACTATTTGTGCCTATGTGACAGCTGGATCCTATGAACTATGACACATATAATGGTTTATTTATGTTTATATAACATGTTTCCTTTCATGATAAGGATCTGGATATAATATTTTCTTTGTTTATCTATTTTCCACAATCAGTTTTAATTAACCCATGTTTTTAGTAATATGTGGTTTATGGAAGTTCCGCACGTTTTCGCGTGGCATTTAGTTGTCTGTGTGATTGTTATGACCCCACCTCTCGATAACCCCCAATTAAGGGAGACCGAGAGGTCGAAGCCGCACCCATGATTTCCGGATCAAAGGTTCAGAAATTAACCAAGAATAATTATCAAATTTTAACATACTAAACTGAAAAGATGTAAGAAAATAAACTTTGCATACGTTTTGAAATTTTGGATTTCTAACTTCTATCCACTTAATGATTCTACGCTAACTAATCCTCCTTGTATTTTTCTTCATGTATTTCACAATGTGACGATTTACTGTTTGTCCTTTTGGCTTGTACCTAAAACGCCGACAAATAAAACGTCGGTCATCTGAAGCTGGTATGTGGGGGAAACAATAAACTTGCAACTATGATAACCATGTAATCATTCAATTAATCATTAATCAATCAAGATTACGTTTTAAATATAACATCCACGATCCATGAGTACCCTATCCTCTGTACTATCCCTACAGTGGACCTGGATCCTACCTTCCTTATGGTAGATCCCCATTAAACCCCTCATGGTCCCACCTATAGGTGAACCAGATTCTAGGGTTGAGTCACATGGCACTACTCATAAATAGCACACTCCTTAACTCATGGCAGGCTAATGAGTCTCATGGCACTACACGTAGGTAGCCCAATTTCTAACTCTCGGTAACCTAGACCTTGCTCTAGGATTACCCCCTTTCAGCCTTTTCAAAGTAACAGAGGTGGACCCGGATCTAGCCAGTTATATATACTCATTTATAGTGATAATCATAGTCACTTTATAGTTGCATGAAATAAATAGGCATCCAACAGTTAATTCATGCATTGAGGGAAACGTCGATAATATCCTCGGAAAACTATTCGGTATAGTCATAAGCATAACCACATACCTTTTCCATGCAGATTATCCAATCATACTTCAAGCATATTGTCCAAGCAAGCAAGTAAATAAATCAATCATCATATAATCTGCATTATGTAAATTCTAAAGTGTCACTAAACATATTAATACATTATACCGTACTCAGTCCTAATCTAGGGTTTAGGTTTTGGATAAGGAATAAGGGCATTAACCCTATTTCCATATCATAATTAGCAATTTGTGAACCTTAATTACTTAAACCATCTCATCCTCTCATTAAGATCACTTAGATCGAATATATTCATTAACAACATAGCAAGTTAAGATTTTTAGCCCTAATTCCACACATTAAAGATTATCTCCATTAGAGATCCTAAATACCTTGTCATTATTACCATAATTATATTTATTATCATCATGCTTCAAAAAGATCAGATAATATCATAAAAGAAAGGCTTTTGACATTTTCAACATCTTAATACCCAAAACTAGGGTTTTTAAGCATTATTCATTACTTTAATCCTTCTTTGCACTAAATTTATAATAGGAATCATATTTAGTTCTCTAACATATTTTATTTAGATTCTACATGTTCTCCTAATCAATTTTCATATATTATATGTCCCCAACCGAGCTACCATTAATTTATTAGATTCAAAACAAAGTAATCTTTGAATGGGCCAATGCAGCGCTGACACATCAGCATCCTAATCATATTAAATATAAACCCAGCGGACCGATAAGTTAGATGAGAAAAAGACCAATATACCTTTTCACTTACATGCATCAGTCGGGGGTATCCAGGTCTTTTAACCTGGATCCGTCCCTAACCTCACGAAAGAAACAGCGGACGAACCCAATGGCGCCTGCGGTGCTACGACGGTCTGCGGAGTCTGAGCCGAGGGTGCCTCCCTCAAAGCTCCTCCTTGTCTTTTCTTTTGGTGCTCTCCTCAGTGCCCAGCCTCCCCATGGATGAAGGTTCCACACGTTCAACCTGCCCTGATGCTTCTTTCGTACGTGGGGTCATGGCTAGGAGACACCCCGATGAGATTGGTTGAGCTCCAGACCTAACGATGGTGGACAAGCACCCTCTCGAGCTTCTACCTTGCGCGAACGTGTCCCTGGGTGCATACGCTATAGGATGCCAAACACTGGTCAAGCTTCGACCTGTACCACTCACAATTTTTATCATGTGGTCTCTTATATAGAATTCCAGTGGTGTCCTAGGGTTCTTACGAGGGTGGTGAAGAGGCGGTGAGCCAGGGGGTCTTTCCACTTTGATCGCATGGAATTTCTTTCCATAATAAGTGGCAAGGGATAACCATGCTCTACTAATATGGAGAACTCAGTCAAAACGTACATCCTATGATTATGATATTCCTAATATGAAAACTTTCAAGAATACCTTTCCAAAAGATAGATATTTCCTTTCTATAGAAAATACTCCTTTAAATGGATTTAATGGCCCCGTCAAAACAATTTACTTTGTATTTTCTCTTTCTTCTTCTCCATGGGGAAGCCTTGAATCCCATGAAATTCCAATATTTCAGAATTCCCCCCCTTTTTTTAGGATACTTATTATCCTTCTATATGCATCTACATCCATTATTTCTCATTATCCTTCTTATTAAGATACTCTTTTACAAGGATTTCTTATTATCTTTCATTTACTTTCCTCTTTTCCTATTTCTTTTATTAGAAACCACATATAAACGAAATTTATTCAATTGGGGCCATGATGCCACTTTCTAGAGATTTCCATGTATTTCTCATAATTATTTTTCTTAATATTCATTATCCTGTATTGTTTTCTATTATTTGAACTTCACTTCTTTTCTTCTCTTTTATATCCATTATTAGATTAATATAATAATAGGAACCACAAAATTCCTAACGTAAGGGAGATTTGTAAAGAAATCCCTTCTTTGAAGCAAACATACAACCTTTTCAATTAAGTACAAATTCATAAAACTATTATATTTCAATTATGAAAACACATGCAAAATTTGGGTTGTAACATCCTTCTCCTCTTATAAGAATTTTGTCCTCAAAATTCTATCAAGAAAATAAACAATTCAGGATAAGACTATTCCATGTCCATCATTGGCCCCTATGTGGCTTTACCTTACCCATGGTGCTTCCAAAGAACCTTTATCATCACATATTCTTTTCTCTGAGTTCTTTCATCCTGGCGTCTATAAACTACACAGGTGACTCAGGCCATTTCAGCCTCCCTTGGGGCTCACTAGGTTCATTGCTCAGCACATGGTCGGGGTACCTCACATAATGCTCTAAATTGGACACATGGAAATATCTCACATTACTCTATCCTGAGGGGTAGGGTCAAAGCCTAACCATCTCCACCCATCCATCTCTAATGGACCCATATATCCATTATTAGCTGCAGCTCAGAGGGGTCAAATTCTCACATTATATTCTCCCATAGTGCACTGCATGTTAGTCTACTTTGCATCTGCTCACGACTCTCGTCGCCTCTAGGCTCCTTTCAGCCATTGTGTGATTAAAGCGACTTTCGTCTTCATGCACTGTGGTCCTTTTCTAATCATCATGTGGTCTTTTCACCAACATCACCTTACTGAAGTGGTAACCGACACAACCTTCCTTACAGAGCTTCCTAGAATCCCGATACTGGCTATGGTGGTCATCATCACATCTTTCATAGGACAAGAATTGTCTCTAGCTATCACCCTGAACGAGCACATATGCTCTCATCAGACCCGTTAGTGTGGATCATACTAACCATTAGTTTGGGGTGATCACTGTACTAACGTTGAGTTCTTCATGTACCTACTTCCACCTTTTGGAAGGGAACCTTTAGGTCAAACTCAAAAACCATTGAACTTGCTTCATAGTCGAACCCTCTCTCTCTCATGGGTTGTTCAACCAGATCTGTCCATTGACAGAACTCTTTCTTTCTCATGTCATCTAGGTAAGGCGAACTACCATAACCCATATAGCATCTCGACCTTCCCTGATCCAGGGGAGACTTACAACATCCATTGTGATGAACTCCCTTTCTCTTTCGGGGACTTTTTATCCCTTATATCAATACACTGGGTTACGGGGGTTCATCCTTTACGTCCTGGATTGCATGGCCATAAACCACATGCAACTTTATCTTAGGTATTTAAAGTACCATTGTCACTTATTATCTTGGTAGTACCACGGTATTAAGTCATGATCTCCTGTATTGTCATAATTCCTTAAGATAGATTCCTCAGAAACCCTAATTAAACCACTCTATTCGGGGTTTCATCACCTTCTTTTCCAAAGAAGTGCATTTGAGGTTCTACCACCATCCTTTCATCGCATCAAGGACTAGACTGGCTAACCAAACAACTCTTAATTTTTCAACGTATCTTGTTACATATGAGTGTTATCCAAACACCTCTCTTTTTCGAACTTAGGGTTAGCCAAAAAATCCCTTCTAGCTTCTAGTCAAACGAGTCAGGTTTATCTCAACCAGAGCATCCATTACCACTTCACATCCTTAGGTATTAGGTAACATTGACGACATACACCTTCCATGTATTTCACTTATCATCTCGAACTCTAAGTCTATCTTCATTGAAAACACTCTCTGATTTCATCATCATGGTGATCAACTCAACCTGGTATAACTTGTAAGTTCCACTTAGCTCAGGATAAAAACATTCTCATAAGGTGACTACCTCATTCCTCTTAGTCTTTGCAAACCATGTATCATTCACTTTACCTGGGTAGGTTATCTTCTCTATCCCCATTTCTCGTGGCAACATTCCAACCTACATCATCTCTTGTCCTTGATGTATGGCATGCGTAATGTCCTATCTCTCACCCCCATAACAAGAGGAAATAAGAATTTGGCTGCAGTCCAAATACAGAGTTCTTCCTGTTTCGAGAGTAGAGATGGTACATCCCACCTTACCAATACACATTTACACCTAAGTTGCAACGTGCCACATATGTCTCTACATCACAGACATCATGATAACAAACTAATCTTAAACCTACTGAGATTTATATCCTTGGTCATCCCCTCTAGGTCTGTAGGGTACCGGCTCTTTTGGGGTCATCCCTCTTCCCACATGCATCAAGAGAGTGCCCTACTCATCTTCCCTTTGGGTCCCATGAGTTTATGAAGGTGATCAATCTCCTAACCCATGGCCTTCAGACAATCATAGTTGTTACCTCCCGACCCTATGGTCATGTGCAACTGGGGAATTAGGCAACTCCTAATTTCATCGGTCTTATCCCTACCTGACCCTAGGATAGACTTAGGATTCACCATTATAGTACATGTTCACTTAGAACCTTACCCAAGTCTTCATCATCTCTCTTTCTGCATTCATGGGCTGACTTTCATCCTTTCATCAGGATCATGGCAACCTGCCTACCTTGGTCAAGCCCTATACCGGTTACCTCCATGGTAACACATCTTCATGCACTTAGAGATGGATATCTATGGGCCTACGGGTTCATTCTCATACCATGTACTTTTTACTTAGCTTCTCAAGATCCTAAGAGACCTCTTTAGGTTACCTTAAACTAACCAAAACTGATATACACCCTACCAAAGGTGTCTCTCTCCCAGGATGGGAGGAAATCTATCTCTTGACAGCAAGGTCACAAAAGCTCTTAGGTCTAGGGTTTACATCCACATCAGCCTACTTAACCCTAGTAAGATATTAAGGCATAAACAAATCACCTACTGAACCATGCTAGGTCATACTTGTCCTCTTTCCTCAATGCTGGATCAAGGTCATACCTTCCTTTATCATAAACCTAGATATGAGGGGTTCATTACACATACCTTAAACTTAAGGGACTTCCCTTTTTCTTTATTCATGAGGCGTACCATGCTCGAAACTATAGAAACTTAATTCTCATCATGAGCATTAGGTATACCACTTCCCCTCTTAGGCCTAGGAACCCTAAGTTCACTTGTAGGTGTCCAACTGCATGCTTTATCTCTTAGCTACGAACCAAGCATGAAAAAGGCACGACATGCACTTCTTGTCATCCTTCAACTCGAGCAACACTTAGGGTTGGGTCCTCCTTAAGGACAACCAACAAGGTACAAGGCCTCATAACCTGCTACTAAACCTTTTTAGGTCTAAGGAACTCTTCTTCCTACCTTAGAAGGTAAACACATGTACCGTAGGCACATAGGCACCAGATGCTTCATCTTCTATCTCTAGGGTTTGGTCCCTCTAAAGGCAACCCAGATATCATCAACTTTCAGGGATCAATCATGAAGCAACCACTATCATCCATTATTCAGGGTTTTAGGCTTCCAACCTTCTTGCTGGGTTTCCTGCTCTCTCTAGGGCTAACCCTACATCCAACCTCACCATAAGAGGTCCTCTCTTCATGAAGGATCAACCTCAAAAGCATGCCCTACATGGGTGAAGCCTAGGTTCGAACTTTTGTTTGCTCAAGATCATCCATAACCCTTTATGCTCCATCATAATTCCTTATCCAGAGTTTCACCCTACTGTCAGCACTATGACGTGCCCTAGGTGCCAGCTATACCCTACTTGCACAAGCCCATAGGGTTTCTAAGGTCCTTCACTAACCTCATCATCTAAGGAGCTATCCTTTACCCTAACATGCACGACCCTTCCCAGGGTTGGGTTGCCAAAGGTGTTAGGTCACCCATGGATCATATGGCATCCCAAAGGCATGTCCTTTAAAACACCTAGTCTAACTCATCTCTCTCTAACCTTCACTTAGGGTTAGGGTTATTATCATCCTCGGAGGATGTGCCAGGTCTCTACTTGCAATGGAGATCTCTATCTCTAAGACTAACTTATCCTCCTGACAAGAAGGTGTGGCCTCATGTCTCTTCTGAGGACATGACAACTTATGTCATACGACCTAAGCATGTATCTATTCTTTAGTTTGTGCTTAATCTATTAAGCTTATGTCCATGACATCTTATTTACATGCCTTTCATTAATTTGGTGGAGGATTTCTTAAACCTTATTAACCTTACCCATACCTCAAGAGGGTGAGGAGAAGAAAGAAAACCCTAATCCTTTAGGTCCTTATCAGAATTTTGTGATGAGAAGGGATGAATAAGATGAGAAGTTCGAAAGGTATCTTATTTCGATTCATACCCTAAGACTTTGGCAAGGTTTTTACATGGATTTGGGAGTCCTCGTATTCTGACTAGCGGTGCGGAGGAAAATATTGCCAGCCCCCGGTCGTGATCCTTTTCTAGGCACCTCCGTCTTTCGGATAATCCTCTAATAACTCCCTTGGGTTCTACGGAGTTTGCAAAATTTAATAATTATTAATGGTTAAATGGGGAACCTAGGCTCTGATACCAAATGTTATGACCCCACCTCTCGATAACCCCCAATTAAGGGAGATCGAGATCTCGAAGCCGCACCCATGATTTCCGGATCAAAGGTTCGGCAATTAACCAAGAATAATTATCAAATTTTAACATACTAAACTGAAAAACTGTAAGAAAATAAACTTTGCATACCTTTTGAAATTTTGGATTTCTAAGTTCTATCCACTTAATGATTCTACGCTAACTAATCCTCCTTGTATTTTTCTTCATGTATTTCACAATGTGACGATTTACTGTTTGTCCTTTTGGCTTGTACCTAAAACGCCGACAAACAAAACGTCGGTCAGCCGAAGCTGGTATGTGGGGGAAACAATAAACTTGCAACTATGATAACCATGTAATCATTCAATTAATCATTAATCAATCAAGATTACGTTTTAAATATAACATCCGCGATCCATGAATACCCTATCCTCTGTACTATCCCTGCAGTGGACCTGGATCCTACCTTCCTTATGGTAGATCCCCATTAAACCCCTCATGGTCCCACCTATAGGTGAACCAGATTCTAGGGTTGAGTCACATGGCACTACTCATAAATAGCACACTCCTTAACTCATGGAAGGCTAATGAGTCTCATGGCACTACACGTAGGTAGCCCAATTTCTAACTCTCGGTAACCTAGACCTTGCTCTAGGATTACCCCCTTTCAGCCTTTTCAAAGAAACAGAGGTGGACCCGAATCTAGCCAGTTATATATACTCATTTATAGTGATAATCATAGTCACTTTATAGTTGCATGAAATAAATAGATATCCAACAGTTAATTCATGCATTGAGGGAAACGTCGATAAAATCCTCAGAAAACTATTCGGTATAGTCATAAGCATAACCACATACCTTTTCCATGCAGATTATCCAATCATACTTCAAGCATATTGTCCAAGCAAGCAAGTAAATCAATCTATCATCATATAATCTGCATTATGTAAATTCTAAAGTGTCACTAAACATATTAATACATTATACCGTACTCAGTCCTAATCTAGGGTTTAGGTTTTGGATAAGGAATAAGGGCATTAACCCTATTTCCATATCATAATTAGCAATTTGTGAACCTTAATTACTTAAACCATCTCATCCTCTCATTAAGATCACTTAGATCGAATATATTCATTAACAACATAGCAAGTTAAGATTTTTAGCCCTAATTCCACACATTAAAGATTATCTCCGTTAGAGATCCTAAATACCTTGTCATTATTACCATAATTATATTTATTATCATCATGCTTTAAAAAGATCAGATAATATCATAAAAGAAAGGCTTTTGACATTTTCAACATCTTAATACCCAAAACTAGGGTTTTTAAGCATTATTCATTACTTTAATCCTACTTTGCACTAAATTTATTATAGGAATCATATTTAGTTCTCAAACATATTTTATTTAGATTCTACATGTTCTCCTGATCAATTTTCATATATTATATGTCCCCAACTGAGCTACCATTAATTTATTAGATTCAAAACAAAGTAATCTTTGAATGGGCCAATGCAGCACTGACACATCAGCATCCTAATCATATTAAATATAAACCCAGCGGACCGATAAGTTAGATGAGAAAAAGACCAATATACCTTTTCACTTACATGCATCAGTCAGGGGTATCCAGGTCTTTTAACCTGGATCCGTCCCTAACCTCACGAAAGAAACAGCGGACGAACCCAGTGGCGCCTGCGGTGCTACGACGCTGTGCGGAGTCTGAGCCGAGGGTGCCTCCCTCAAAGCTCCTCCTTGTCGTTTCTTTTGGTGCTCTCCTCGGTGCCCAGCCTCCCCATGGCTGAAGGTTCCACACGTTCAACCTGCCCTGATGCTTCTTTCGTACGTGGGGTCATGGCTAGGAGACACCCCAATGAGATTGGCTGAGCTCCAGACCAAACGATGGTGGACGAGCACCCTCTCGAGCTTCTCCCTTGCGCAAATGAGTCCCTGGGTGCTTACGCTATAGGATGCCAAACACTGGTCAAGCTTCGACCTGTACCAAGAACTCAATCGGCCAGTGCAGCCGCCATCAAGACATCCCAATAGCCGCTAGGTTCGGGAACGCTCTGCCTCTTATTCCTTCACGTATGTGCATGATCCCTCCGGATGCTTAGGTTACCGCAAGCCTGTTCCTTTATAGTGAGGAATAGCTTACACTCGCACCTCCTATGATGCCACTCATTCATCTACGATAGCTTGGCAGGGGCACGGCCCGGCAGGAGGTTGAGGGTGCAAACCCTTACTATCGGTGGCCTTCCTTATCCACGTGACCACAGGGTTGCATCATCTCCGCTTCCACACCAATGGGTGTCCGTGAAGTGAGACGTCCTCTCACGTCTACCATCCTCATCATGATAAGGGACAGAGTGTCGATGGCCAGAGCTGCAAGCAAAGGCATCAAGCTGGTTCAGCCGTGCATGTTCCTCATGCACTCGAGAAGGTTTTGGATGATGGGGACTACCACTCACGGTTTTTATCATGTGGTCTCTTATATAGAATTCCAGTGGTGTCTTAGGGTTCTTACGAGGGTGGTGAAGAGGCGGTGAGCCAGGGGTCTTTCCACTTTGATCGCATGGAATTTCTTTCCATAATAAGTGGCAAGGGATAACCATGCTCTTCTAATATGGAGAACTCAGTCAAAACGTACATCCTATGTTTAGGATATTCCTAATATGAAAACTTTCAAGAATACCTTTCCAAAAGATAGATATTTCCTTTCTATAGAAAATACTCCTTTAAATGGATTTAATGGCCCCGTCAAAATAATTTACTTTGTATTTTCCCTTTCTTCTTCTCCATGGGGACGCCTTGAATCCCAAGAAATTCCAATATTTCAGAATTCCCCCCCTTTTTTTAGGATACTTATTATCCTTCTATATGCATCTACATCCATTATTTCTCATTATCCTTCTTATTAAGATATTCTTTTACAAGGATTTCTTATTAGCTTTCATTTACTTTCCTCTTTTCCTATTTCTTTTATTAGAAACCACATATAAACGAAATTTATTCAATTGGGGCCATTATGCCACTTTCTAGAGATTTCCATGTATTTCTCATAATTATTTTGCTTAGTATTCATTATCCTGTATTGTTTTCTATTATTTGAACTTCTCTTCTTTTCTTCTCTTTTATATCCATTATTAGATTAATATAATAATAGGAACCACAAAATTCCTAATGTAAGGGAGATTTGTAAAGAAATCCCTTCTTTGAAGCAAACATACAACCTTTTCAATTAAGTCCAAATTCATAAAATTATTATATTTCAATTATGAAAACACATGCAAAATTTGGGTTGTAACAGTGATAGCGGGATGTCACAATAAGTTTTTGGTATCAGAGATATAGGTTTGCTGAGTCTATAGGGATCTAGGACTAGGATTGTATCTGTTCTTGTGAGTTTTGTAGATTTTCTCATAATAACCTTCTGTCCCCAGCAAAAGATAAAGCATAAAGATTTCTAGAAATCATGAAGAACATGTTGTTGAGAGTAGTGATGATGCATTTGTTGACGGAGCACGAGTGCAGGCACATGAAGATCGGGTGCCTGAGGTCCCCAAATCGACCCAACCATTCTTGAGAGCTCTTCCTACAGGAACCTTATGGGACAGGTAATGGCAACGATGAATCACATGGTGGATAGATTTCCAGTGCCTCTGCCAACAGCACAGGCTCCCCATGGTGAATCTTTGGGTATTGGGAAGACCTTCGAGCGACATCGCTGAGTCAGAGCTTCAAATTATGCTGGAACGGCTGATCCAGATGATGCAGATCTGTGGATGATAGGTCTTGAGAAGGCCTTCTGAATCCTCGACATCCCTAAAGCAGACAAAGTCAAGCACACTGTCTACCTTCTGAAAGGTAGTGCTGACCACTGGTGGGCCATTGATGAGGAGAAGTGGCATGGAGAGGCGATAGTTTGGGACGTCTTCTGATGGGAGTTCATAAGCCGATACTTCCCAAAGACCTATCTGGATGAGAAAATCAACTAGTTTGAGCATCTGCGCCAAGGATCGATGAGCATCACCGAGTATGAAGCCAAGTTCATGGACCTGTTGAGGTTTTGTCCTCATGTGGCGGAAACAGATGATGAGAGAATCAGATGGTTTAAGAAAGATCTGAGTGCTGAACTATCGACACCTATTGCTGCTTTAGAAAACAGAGAGTGGTTTGCCACATTTGTGGAGTCTGTCTGAAGGATTGAACAGTCAGTCTGAGAAAAGAGAGAGGTTGTGACTAAGAAAAGACATGCTCAGTTCCAAAAACAGAGGCTTGATAGACACAAGAAGCTGAGGTTTTCTGTACCTTCTGTGAGACAAGGTTCTAGTGCACCATCATAGTGGTCACCAAGTAAATGAAGAGGGCATGGTTATTCTCCATCCAGATCTTACAACACAACTTCAGCAGCAATTGCAGGGCCATCTAGGCCACAGTTAGAGGATAGGTCATGTTATAACTGTAGATAGACCGGGCATTTGAAGTCAAATTGCCCAAGGAGAGATGTCAAAGTGACACAACAACCGAGACAGAATCAACAAGGTCCAGATAGATAGTAGTTTAGTGGTGTCAGAGGGCGAGGATGCAACCAAACTATTGCAAGTTGGATCATCTGCTCAAGGAGGCAGAGGACGTGGACAGTAAGCAATAGATTGATTCTATGCTTTGAGTCAGCCGGAGGTGATAGTCAACTCGTGAGTGGTGGTAGGTCAGATGGAGTTATTTCATTCTGATTCGTCTTCTTCTTGCTTTGTGTCTGTTTTGGTTAAATTGGGTGCTACACACTCTTTTATCACTCGTAATATGTTTGGTAGTTGTCTTTTACCTGTTAGTTGTAAGAGAGATAGCTTGTTGTTAGAAACCCCTCTTGATGGTTCCTCGATACTTTGAGAGGTGTGTTCGTCCTGTGTTCTATCTTTTTCAGAACACAAGACAGAAGCAGATCTTATTCCACTTGATATGCTTGGATTTGATGTAATCCTTGGGATCGATACCCTAGAGAGGTATAAGGTTGTACTAGACTGTGGTTCCAAGCAAGCGGTGTTTGCTAATAATGGTGAGAAGTGGATCTTCCAGGGAGATAGGAAGATTCTTCCGACGTGTTTAGTATCATCCATGGTGGCAGAGAAGTTGTTGCGGAAAGGATGTAAGGCGTTCTTAGCTCATGTTGTGGATATCGAGGCAAAATGTCTGAGTCTTCCAGACATGACATTTGTTAGAGAGTTTGAGGATGTGTTTCCCGATGAGTTTCCCAGTCTTCCCCCACCTTGAAAGATTGACTTTGAGATCAATGTAGTACCAGGGACGCAACCAGTTGCTTAGACACTATACAGGATGGCTCTAGATGAGATGGCAGAGATAAAGAAGCAGTTACAGGAGTTTCTGGATAAAGGTTTCATCAGACCGAGCACATTGTCGTGGGGTGCTCCAGTCCTATTTGTAAAGAAGAAGGATGGATCAATGTGCCTGTGCAAAGAATATGGGCAGTTGAACAAAGCCATGATCAAGAACAAGTACCCTTTACTGAGGATAGATGATCCATTTGATCAGTTGCGTGGTTCTCTGGTGTTCTCAAAGATTGATCTACAATTTGGATATCATCAGTTGAGGATCAAGGTAGAGGACATACCAAAGTCATCTTTTAGGATGCGTTATGGTCACTTTGAGTTTGTGGTTATGCCGTTCGGGCTAACCAATGCACCTGCTGCTTTAATGGATCTAATGAAAAGGGTGTTCCATCCGTTTCTAGATCAGTTTGTTGTGGTCTTCATAGACGACATCTTGATCTATAGTCGAGATAGTCAACAACATGAACAACACGTTCGACATGCGTTGACTTTCCTTTGCCAGCACCAGTTGTATGCCAAGTTTAGTAAATGTGAGTTCTGGATGAAGGAAGTGACTTTCTTGGGTAATGTGATATCCACGAAAGGAGTCATAATGGACCCCAAGAAGGTGGAGTCAGTTGCGGAGTGGGAGCAACCAAAAACGCCGACTGAAGTTCATAGTTTTTTGCGTCTAGTAGGATACTACCGGAGGTTTATAAAGAACTTCAATGTAATCGCATTGTCATTAACGAAGTTGACCAGGAAGGATGTACCTTTTGTTTGGGATGATCGTTGTCAGCAAGCTTTTCAGATTTTGAAAGAAAAGCTGACTAGTGCTCCAGTGTTGGTGCTGCCAGAGCCTGGGAAAGGCTATGTTGTTTTTTGTTATGCTTCCAAGAAAGGCTTATGTTGTGTGCTCATGCAGGAAGATCATGTGGTTTCTTTTGCTTCGCGACAACTTAAAAAACATGAGGAGAGCTATCTCACACATGATTTGGAGTTGGCAGCAGCGGTCCATGCATTAAACATATGGAGATACTATCTTTATGGGGAAGTGTGTCAGATCTTTACAAATCATAAGAACCTGAAGTATATCTTCTCACAGAGTGAGCTAAACATGCGACAACATCACTGGATGGAGTTGATCAATGATTATGATTGCACTATTGAGTATCATCCTGGTAAGGCAATGTGGTAGTTGATGCACTTAGCAGGAAGTCTTCTTCTCTTCCTATGAAGAAGGCACAATTGAGTTCTTTGGTATGCCATAGGCGGGATATGTTTGTCTCTTTGCGGCAGATGAATGTACAGTTGGAAGTCTCCTTATTGGCTGGACTCTTGGAACAAATGCAAGTAAAGCCTACTTTGAGGCAGAAGATTAAAGAAGCACAACAGGCAGATGCTACAGTTCAATTGATTAAATCAGAGTTCGGCAGTGAGAAGGGGGATGGCTTCCATGACTCCGAGGATGGACTAGTTTGTTATCATGGCAGGATGGTCGTCCCATATGTTGACGATTTGAGGAAGTTAGTTCTAGAGGAAGCACACACATAGATGTATGCTATGCATCCATGTGTCACCAAGATGTATCATAATCTAAAGGATCTGTACTGGTGGCCAAGTTTGAAGAGAGGCATGGCTGAGTTTGTAGCTAAGTGTGTAATATGCCAGCAAGTCAAGGTTGAACATCAAAAACTGGCAGGTACGACGCAACCCATGCTGATACCGCAATGGAAATGGGATCATATAACCATGGATTTCGTAGTTGGTCTGCCAAGGACAACTAGGAATCATGATTCCATTTGGGTGATAGTGGACAAGTTGACGAAGTCTACTCATTTCATTCTAGTGAAGACAACATACATAGCAGAAAAGCTTGCTCAAATGTATGTGGATGATATTGTGCATTTGCATGGTGTGCTCACAACAATAGTCTCCGACCGAGGTCCCCAGTTCATGAGTCATTTTTGGGAATAGCTGCATAATTTGTTGGGAACGAAGTTGCGGTTCAGTACCGCTTTCTACCCACAGACAGATGGATAGTTTGAAAGGACAATTCAAACTTTGGAGGATCTTCTCCGAGCTTGTGTTTTGTAGTTCCTAGGCAGTTGGGATGTGCATCTCAATTTGATAGAATTTGCCTACAACAATAGTTACCAGCGGAGTATCGACATAGCACCTTATGAGGCTTTATATGGAAGGAAGTGCATATCTCCTCTATGTTGGTATGAGTCTGGCGAGTATCAACTTTTGGGTCCTGAGTTAGTGCAGAAGACAACCGAAAAGATCAAAGTGATACAACATCAGTTGAAAACGACACAGGACAGACAAAAGTCATATGTAGTTAATCGTTGATGACCTCTAGAGTTCCAGATGGGAGACAAGGTGTATCTCAAGGTATCACCATGGAAAGGTGTGCTGAGCTTTGGTTGGAAAGGCAAGTTGGCACCTAGGTATATGGGGTGATATCCGGTAATAGCACATTCTGGCAAGGTAGCATACAAGTTTGAACTACCGCCAGAGTTGCACAGGTTACATTCGGTGTTCCATGTCAGTATGCTAAAGAAAAGTCATCTAGGCACAGAGACAATGATACAGCCGGTTGAGGTTGAGTTGGATGAAGATGTGACATACGAAGAAGGTCCAATAATGATCATCGACAGAAGAGTGAAGAAGCTAAAGAGGAAGGACCGAGTTCTAGTGAAGGTTCTTTGGCATCATCGTGGCGTTGATGAAGCCAAGTGGGAGCTTGAGGAAGATATGAGGAGGAAGTATCCCTCACTTTTCTCTTCAGATTTTGAGGGCGAAATCCCTTTGTAGAGGTTTATGGCTCTTAAGGACCATGACCTTCATTTTGGGCTTACACTATTTGCTTTTCCTAAACCTTGTGTTGAGATGCTTGCTAATCACCTAAGTTGTGATTAGGGTTTGTTTGTGCCTTGTTGAGAGGTGGAGGTGCAACTTGCAATTTACCCAAGTTTTAGGGTTGGTGTGCAAGTTTGTCACCTTGAGAGATGTCTTTCTCTCTCCTTGCATCCTCCAGAGTTGAGAGGATGGGTTGAGCTCATTGCTTGAGTATCTTTGGGCTTTATTGAGCCTTGTTGGGCTTTGTTCTGCCTTGTTGAGGCTTGGTGTCGGGCAAGGGTGAGCATGGTGCCTTGTATCGGCCATGGTGTATCAGCCAGGAACGTGTATCGTCCAGGTGGTGGTGGGTGTGTCGCGTTACCATGATGGGCGACACACATCCCACTTGACCTAGACACGTTTGTGTCATTGGTGCGATTCCGCTAGTGGTGCTAACACACTAGCCGATTTGACTCGACTAGATGCGCCCCACGAGGTCGGAATGCACGGGATGGGATTGTGCTTTCAAAATTTATAAACCTAAACTAGCTACCTATGTCTACTAAAACAGCTACAACCGCAAGCGCACGGGGTCGTGTCGTAGTATAGGAAGGTGGCAAGTATAGGGTCGATCCACAGGGAAAAGAGGGGGCGCTAGAGCTAGGTTAGTTTTGTTGGGTTCCTACTACGGAGACTAGGGTTAAGGGTTTAAAGGTTGTTTTGATTGTTAACTAAGGATGAACAAAAAAAGCAGTTAAAGGCAGGAATGAAATCTAAGTTATCCCTAAGCTAGAGCAGAGCTAAACAAGTAAGGAAAGGCTAAGCTAGGTATGAAAAGACAAATTATGCTAAGGCAAGCAAGAGAAAAGCAAAAGAGCAATTAAAGAACTAAACTAGCATAAACAAGGCAAGAAGCTAACTAAGCAAGAAAATAGCTAACTAAGCTAAGCAAGCACAAAACTAGGGTTTTAAGTAGTAAAGAGATGTGTGGGTTGTTTAGGGGTATGAACTTATCACTCAAGTTGGGGGTGACATATGAACAATATGATTCCATTTAGATTATCCAAACCAAACAACAAGTTAGAGTCTAATGAATTGACCTAAGCTACTAACTAGCCATGGATATGCTACGTTGTGCATAGGGGAACTAGTCCCTAACACCCCCTACTACCCTTACGAGGCTCAATTGGGTTAGGGATTATGTTCAATCCAATTAGAGTCTAATCAAGTCTAGGTTTCTAGATTAGGCATTCCTAGCGCAATTAGGGGCCGAGGGTAGTAATGGGGAGGTGAGATTAGGGTTTTGGACCCCAATTCCCCCACATTCTAGCCTTGAGAAGGCTCCATGCTAATTGCACTAGAATTACCTAATCTAGCTACTTAGATCTCTCACTTAGGTTTAGGGAGATTGATTAGGATGTAGGAAGATGGGAGGCAACCTAGGGATCCAAGAATTGGACCTAGGGGCAAATCCCAAAATTTGTTCATATAAGCAATTTTCCTAAATTCCTAAATGATTTCACACATAAATCAACAAGCAATTCATGGAGAAAGAGATGCAAATAGAATATAATCATTAACAAATGAAATTACAAAGTTTACATGTCATTTTCCCCCAACATGGTATCAAAGTAACATATTTGACCCGAAACAGCCCACCTAAGGGGGCCTAGCTACTCATGGAAATAGAAAATACCAAAAGAAAGGGGAAGAAGATGGAGGTGGCCATGGAGCTTGAAGTAGTGGTTGTCAATCCTCTCTCCAGCAGCAGCAGGTTGACCTCCTCCCTCCTCCAAGGTGCAAGGGTGAGAAATGAGGGGGATTATGCGTAGGAACTAGTGTAAACTAGTGATTTGGTGGTGAAAATGGTGGAATGGGGTGGATTTGAGGTGGATATGGAGTGGAATGGAGTGGATGGCGATTTGGGGAGCTAGGAGGCGGTGGAAGGTAGCCAACCTCGTGCCCCATCCGCCACCTAGGTATATATAGGTGTGGGGGAAGCACTAGGTTAAGTTAGGGGCAAAATGGGGAAAGCAGTGGAAAAATGGCTGGATTCTGTGAGTGGTACGACCGTGGTGGGAAGGGTAGGCCATGGCCGTGGTGTAGGGGCACGGTCGTGGGAATTAAATTGCACATTTACAGGGTTTTTGTCAAAACCGCCATGACCGTGGTGGGGTACCACGGCCGTGGTGGCTGGCACGACCATTTTGTTCTGCTGCTTCACGGCCGGTTTGTCACTGGCACGGCCGTGGTGTTTGTCACTGGCACGACCGTTTTATTCCACCACGGCCGTGCTGCCTTCTGCTTGATTTGGAAGTTGAACCTTTCGATTTCTAAGTGACCTAGCACGGCCGTTTTGTTGTACCACGGCCGTGTTGAGTCCTGGGGCAGCACTTTGACTTGTATCTTTGGATTTTCTTGGACATCTTTGCTTCAAATGATATTTGGCCACTAGGGGTAGGTCGAGGGAGCATCGGACTTCACTTTGGGCCTCTCCAAGTACAGAGGAACCCTAGGATCACCCCTTCTCTCTCTCTCCCATCAATCGTGGTCCAAATGCCTGAAAAACACGCAAATAATGTCCATAAGTGCATTTTATACAAATAAGCATATTAGGGGGAATGACATGCAATCTATTAGGTATAGATGTGATTGAAGAGTAAAATAACACAAGATGAAGCCCTAAAATAGGGCTGCATCACCACCCCAAACTTTAAACATACTTGTCCTCAAGTATGCTCTAACTCAATCTCTCTACAAACTTTAACAAAAATAAATGACAAATGCAATATAAAAGACGATTGTTGCTGAATGGGATCAAAGATGACTAAGTACATGCATTTCACCTCTCTCCTCTCCTTCTTTCACAATCCAACCATGAAAAGAGCACAAAGCATATGAACTTCAAATATAGCGCATAGAATACACAAGTTATCCATATTTCTTCCATTAAGTTCCGGGTAAACCGTTTCATGGTGGCGTTAATCAAGAATGACTAGGAGTGTTGTTTCACATTCATGCATTCAATCTTATATCTCAAATCACACCAAATGACCCACGTGGCTGCGGAAAAGGGTAAAATGAGCTAAGTTTGATGTTTCCTAGATCAATGGGTATGAAAGTGGAAGAAATGGTTGCATTAAGATTTTTTGGAGTGTTTTTACACATCTTTTCTTTATTTGAATGCTCTTAAACAGGAGCATCCTTTTATTTTATTTTGTTTTTGTTTTTGTTTTTTTTTTCTTGCCCTTGGTGTAGATAGGGCATATGGTGGATAGAGTGAAGCGGGGAGATAAAGATATGGCAACCCCAAACTTTTGGAGGTGGCCAAGGTTGATTATGTGCACTAGGGCATCTTTTTATGAGGTAGAGGGGTATGAAGATGGTGGAAGAATAGTCGGGTCAAAGAGGGATCATTGGTATGATTTTCCACATAAGACATCCTGCATGAGAGTTAATCCAACACTTCATCCCAGATATCACACCACATGAATGAACAAAATGGAATTGATATATCAAACGAGTAATTCCACAAACACTAAGCGTTCAAAGCTTACTCAATTTCACAATTCAACCAATTCAATCACAATCCTAAGAGAGGTGATGCACATGTAAAAAGTCAAACATTGATACCACTTAGCAACAAACAATGGTGATTCACTTGCATTTGTCAAAGGTCAACATTTTAGTTCAAAACAATAGAGATTGGGTCAAAACACAATTTTTTTAGACAAGAAGTTCCAAATTTGGGAAAAATTGTCCAAAATGTTGTCAAGTTGCTTTCGATCACATCTAAGCCTAAATTATTGAACTTAAAGCAGCAAACAAGCAAATCCTAACTAAAACATGCAAAAATTACCAAAAATCTACATGATATGCAATGCATGGCAAAAGAGCAAAATTTTTGAAAATTACGCAAAAATGGCAGGAAAGTAAACGACATGGCATGCAGGTATGCAAAGCAGTAAAATTCTAGACTAGATAGCAGGACAAGAAAAAGAAATGAAAAACAACAAACAAAATGTAAAATAGCAGATGAGATGCAAAAATGAGTGAAAGAAGAATGAGGGCATACCGCCCTACCACCCCCAAACTTTTGAACCATGTTGTCCTCAATATGACACTAAAGTCTAGGGTGATAGGGTAGATGATCACTACGGAGGTGGTGGAGGTGCTCCTCCCTATCTGTAGTAGGCGCCCCAGTAGTCTGATTGTGGAGGCGAATAGCTGTCCTGAAAAGTTGATAAAGAACTCGACCAGTCTTCACCCCACTGTGGGTTCCTCTGGGCCTGGGCATTTTGAAACTGATAAAGGTGGTTTACCTGGTAATGCATATGCTGGTGGTCCAACCAAATGGCATCCTGTGTCCTCTAAAAGCCCTCTTGTGCCTGTAGAATTCTGTCCTGCGTCGCCTGAATGCCCTCCAGCTGTGCATGGATGGTACCCATATCATATGCATTCACTGAAGGCTTTTGTGGCTCTGACGCACCCATTCTTTCTTCTCTTAGCCTCACCCATCTTGCCGCTCTCTCCTCTGTCGTCCGCCTCTGCTCTGCCGCCTATGAAGGCTCTCCTGGACTCCCTGCAAACCTCACCTCTGGGATTTCCTCTCCTTTGGGGTTCTCCTCCTCGTACCTCCTCAACTTTTCTAGAAAATCTGGCGATGGTCCAAACTGTGCCATGAGGGGAGGAGTATGGTAAGGAAACTCCAATGTGACTCTTGGGTAGGGTGGGTTGATTTGGTACACGGTCTTCTGATCCGTAACTGTAATCATGGATGAGAGGGCCAGGTAGTGCAAATCAACCAACTTGCTACCCTCTGCCTTTGTATATCCTATCATGTGATGCCCCAAGGCAGTGGCAATAGATGAAACAATCCCTCCCATTACAAATGGATTTGTGCTCTTGGACGGGATTGTCCTCATGTGATCAATCAATAACGCCCCAGGTTCACATGTCTCTCCTTTTCCATCCAACCAAGCACAAAAAGATCTTTGTTGGTGCAGTAGCCTTGATTTTCATACCTGCCAATGATGGTGTTTGCCAACACCTTCTGAACATAGCAGATAAATGGGCTATGAATACCACTTGTCTTTGATTTCCCTGCTATAAATGTACTTTGTCCGGTGAAACACTTCCACATGGCTTGATATGTTGAACTAGAGTCATTTTCTGTCCTCCCTCCATCTAGGAGGGCAGCCATCTCTCCACTTGGGGAAAAAATCTGATTTAACATCTCTGAGGTTATCTTCCACCTCTTGTCCCCAATCGTTACCTTAATTGCATTCTCGCCATCATTGGTTGCTTTCTCTAGTGTGGCGAAGAACTGCTGCGTCAGCTCAATGTATGTCTCCTACTGCAGTGTCAGTATTTCATAAAGCCCCAATTTTTCCATCAATTCTTGAAAATAGACAAAGAACCCCATGGCCTCCATTAACGCTTGGCATGCGTATCGAGTAGCTAACACTCTGTGTGTCAGGCACCCAGGGTGCTTGGGCTCCTTTGCCCTGCCTGTAGTAACCTCTGGCTGTGAAAGCGGACGCTGTGGTGGCCTTGGTTGCTGCTCAACTTCAGGCATCTCAGTATCATCTTCATCATGCAAAATGAGGCGTCGACGTGGTCGTCATTGTGCCTCGGGTTGCGGCTGTGTCGCGGAGGAGATGGACGGTCGTGCGGCCGAAACTAATGGCCGCGAAGATGAGGCGGAAGGTCTCTCAGATGAGACAGAGTGTCGGGAGGCAGACGGCGGTGGCTGCGACGAAGATGGTGCCCCCCGTTGTGGCTGTACGAAGGCTTCTTCAGCAATAGACTCCACTGTGGCATCCAATTCCGCCTCTGTCAACTGGGGGTGGTTGTTTCTTGGCTTCCTTTGGTAGGGGATGACACCCCTAGTCTTCTCTACTACCTTCCTTGCAAACTTCTTCATTCTTGCTCAAAAATTGCAGTGGAATTAGAAAATTTCGGATTTCTCTGAAGAATGGGGTTGTTGGGGCGGAATGGAGAGAAAGTGTTGCGTTTGTGGATGCAAATGGGTGGGATCTGGAGATTATGGTAGTGGAAATGGTAGGGGAGTGATTGGGAATGGTTTGGGGGTGATTTTGTGAGGATTCGATGGCTGGAGAAGGCGGGCGGAGTGCTGCACGGGCGCTAGGGCGCGGAGCACGGCCGTTCTGTTCTTCAGAGAAATGAGCAAGTGAAAAGAAGTTTTGCAAATTTTTACTTAAAACTGCTGGAATCGAGCTGCTGCACGGCCGTGCTATGCGGCACGGCCGTGGTGGCTTCTTGTACCACGGCCGTGCTGCCTTGCACGACTGTTATGCCCTGGTTCAAAACTTAGTTGATTTTCTGAATTTTCTGATCATTTCCTTGTTGAATGTGAGTGCACCACCACGGCCGTGTTGGGCACTGTAACAGCAGTAGGAGACTCGAATCTTGTTTAAATCATCAAAAATAGATCTCAAGTTGATATTCTATTAATTATTTTTCAAACTTTCATCTATTCGTCTTCATTTCACTCTGTTCTCACCTGTACATATCAAAACTATACAAAAACTATCAAAAATGAGTGTGTGTGTGTGTGCTTTCTTGGAAAAAAAGTAAAAACAAAGCAAAGTATCAAAAATGTAGATTGGGTCAAAAATTCCCAAACCTAGGTGGGTTGCCTCCCACAAGCGCTGAGTTTCTTGCCTTCAGCTAGGCTTCTTGGTGATTCTTCAAAATTCACCCATTTGGCATTCTCATGTGTCCATTCTTGCAAAACATGCATCCTTCCTTTGCACTCAATCTGTTTTCCTCATCCCTTTGATCACAATAATCATCATTAACTTCTTCGCCCTGATGTCCTTCTCTCCATTGCCCATTTGGACTTGTGAAGTGACCATGTCCAATATCCCTATCTCGAACTCGCCGGGTTGGGGTCTTGTACATGTTGATGTTGATCTTCATGTCCATAAATGAGACTGTCATGGTGCCACTGCGTACATGAATTTCGGCATCAGCTGTAGATAATAACAGCCTCCCCAAGATGATGGGAATCTTCCTATCCTCCAGCTCCATATCAAGTACAATGAAATCCGCCGGGAACATCGTGCCTTTTTCCTTATCTATCATCACCAAGACATCATCCACTCTACCTCTAGGCACTTTTATAGATCTATCCACCAACTGGAGAGTGCAATGTGTCGGCTTCAACTTGCCTAAGCCCAGCTCAACATAGACATGATATGGCATCAAATTCACACTAGATCCCAAATCAAGCAAGGACATGTCTATGCGATGTCCCCCTATGTAACTAGGTATGAGTGGGGCTCCTGGGTCCTTTCTCTTCACGGGAAGTGAGTGTTGTGTGATGGAGCTCACTTGTTCATTCAGTCTCACCTTCTTTGGAATCCTCCTCGTTGACCTTCTATTCACGGTGCATAGGTTCTTGAGGAACTTGGAATATGATGGTATTTGCTTAATAGCATCCAAAAGTGGAATGTTCACCTTTACTTGGCGAAACACCTCAAGAATGTCAACATTGTGCTTTTGCCTCCTTTTCAACTCTGGTGGCTCATCTAGTGCTTCTACAAACGGCGGATCACTAGTTTTTGCCGCACTTCCATGAACATGAGGCGGAACACTAGGGATGGTAGGACCTACAAAAGGGGTATGTGGCGGATCACATGGAATCCCAAACTCAACATGCGGTATCACAACATCATCTTCAGCAATATCAATAACAGTATCACCACCTGACTGCCTTTGCTTTGCTTCATCAACCTTTCTTTGACTTACGGGCTACTCAAGAGTTTTCCCACTCCTTAGAACTGTCACAGCACTACCTTGCTCATGAAGGGGAGGGGGAGCATGTTGTAGCTGTGGAGGAGGTGGAGGTGGCACTTGGGGTTGAAATTAAGGTGGAGAAGGGAATTGAGGAGGGTGAGAGAATTGGGGTTGGAAAGTGATGTTTTAGGAGATTTGAGGTAAGGGAGGTTGTGGAGGGGTGTAAGGCTGGGAATAGCCTTGGAATGAGTGAATGGGGTGTACTTGCATGGGGGGTGGACTATAGAAATATTGAGAGGAGGGCATGGGTCCAGTTGCTTCATGGTGGCTCACGATGGGTCTTGAAGACAATTTTTCCTCTTGGAGAGTGATTATAAAAGATAGCTGCTCTATTCTCTCTTCTAACCTTACAACATCCCTTTGAACATCATCAAACACTCTCAATCTAGAAAGAACCTCTTCCTCAAACCTTGAGCGGTATGTGGGACTTTGTGGTTCCTGGTAGCTATAGGAGTGAGGTGTCTTCTTTTCTTCCCCATAGAACTCAATAGAATTGACCTGGTGGAAGGAGCATTTGTCACATGGTTCTTCATGAAGTTCACCATGTCACCAAGAATCTTCATCACTTGCGGGCTTGAGTCATCATGAGTAGGGGGTGTCACAGCAAAGGCATACCCTCTTTCATTCATCATGCTAGAAGCTCGAATTCTTGATCCTTCATCCAACTGCTCAAACAAAGGCCATATCTCCTCAGGTGGCCTAGCCATGAAAACTCCTCCACAAGAAGAGTCCACTGTGTCTTGGTCGTTTAGAGACAAACCAGAGTAGAATGATTGAACTAGCTGCCACAAAGGGATCTCATGGTGAGGACACTCTCTCAACAGCTTCTTGAATCTCTCCCATGCATTATGAAAATGCTCATCTCCCATTTCACTAAAATTTGTCACAAAACGCCGCATTTGTGTCAACCTTGCTATAGAGTAGAACTATCTTAAGAAAGCATTCTTCATTGTTTCCCAACTCATGATGTCCTTTCTTGAGTCATACCAGTCTTTAGCTCTATCTTTGAGGGAGATGGAGAACAAGGTCAATCGAATTGTATCATCACTAGCCGTCGATGTCCTGAAGGTGGAGCATACTTCAAGAAAGGAGTCCAAGTGCTTGTAGGGGTTCTCACTCTCTGAGATGTAGAAGATGGGCAGGAGCCCAAGAAGACCTGGAGGAATAGAGAATTTCTCCCCTGGCATTTGATCAACCCTGCTAGCAATTGGCGATCTGTAGTTACTAGGCATGAAGTAATCTTGAAGTGGCTTGTGAGGTGCACTTTGGTCTTCCATCTTGTTTCCTTCCGAATGGCTTGTCACATGCACACATCACAACCAAACAAAAGAAAGCAAGTTAGTAAACCAATATACACAAGAAATGCAAAGAAAAATGAATAAAGAATAGCAATGATGAGGGGAGTAGGAAAAGTCAAAGCAAAACTAACTAGCTAGGCCGAGCGCCTCTAGTCCCCGACAACGGTGCCAGAAAGCTTGGTGTGATTCCGCTAGTGGTGCTAACACACTAGCCGATTTGACCCGACTAGATGCGCTCCACGAGGTCGGAATGCACGGGATGGGATTGTGCTTTCAAAATTTATAAACCTAAACTAGCTACCTACATCTACTGAAACAACTACACTTGCAAGCGCACGGGGTCGTGCTGTAGTATATGAAGGTGGCAAGTATAGGGTCGATCCACAGGGAAAAGAGGGGGCGCTAGAGCTAGGTTAGTTTTGCTAGGTTCCTACTACGGAGACTAGGGTTAAGGGTTTAAAGGTTGTTTTGATTTTTAACTAAGGATGAACAAAAAAAGCAGTTAAAGGAAGGAATGAAATCTAAGTTATCCCTAAGCTAGAGCAGAGCTAAACAAGCAAGGAAAGGCTAAGCTAGGTATGAAAAGACAAATTATGCTAAGGCAAGCAAGAGAAAAGCAAAAGAGCAATTAAAGAACTAAACTAGCATAAACAAGGCAAGAAGCTAACTAAGCAAGAAAATAGCTAACTAAGCTAAGCAAGCACAAAACTAGGGTTTTAAGCAGTAAAGAGATGTGTGGGCTGTTTAGGGGTATGAACTTATCACTCAAGTTGGGGGTGACATATGAACAATATGATTTCATTTAGATTATCCAAACCAAACAACAAGTTAGAGTCTAATGAATTGACCTAAGCTACTGACTGGCCATGGATATGCTAGGTTGTGCATAGGGGAACTAGTCCCTAACACCCCCTACTACCCTTACGAGGGTCAATTGGGTTAGGGATTAGGTTCAATCCAATTAGAGTCTAATAAAGTCTAGGTTTCTAGATTAGGCATTCCTAGTGCAATTAGGGGCCGAGGGTAGTAATGGGGAGGTGAGATTAGAATTTTGGACCCCAATTCCCCCACATTCTAGCCTTGAGAAGGGTCCATGCTAATTGCACTAGAATTAACTAATCTAGCTACTTAGATCTCTCACTTAGGTTTAGGGAGATTGATTAGGATGTAGGACGATGGGAGGCAATCTAGGGATCCAAGAATTGGACCTAGGGGCAAATCCCAAAATTCGTTCATATAAGCCATTTGCCTAAATTCCTAAGTGATTTCACACATAAATCAATAAGCAATCCATGGAGAAAGAGATGCAAATCGAATATAATCATTAACAAATGAAATTACAAAGTTTACATGTCATTTTCCCCCAACATGGTATCAAAGTAACATATTTGACCCCAAACAGCCCACCTAAGGGGGCCTAGCTACTCATGGAAATAGAAAATACAAAAAGAAAGGGGAAGAAGATGGAGGTGGCCATGAAGCTCGAAGTAGTGGCTGTCAATCCTCTCTCCAGCAGCAGTAGGTCGACCTCCTCCCTCCTCCAAGGTGCAAGGGTGAGAAATGAGGGGGATTATGGGTAGGAACTAGTGTAAACTAGTGATTTGGTGGTGAAAATGGTGGAATGGGGTGGATTTGAGGTGGATATGGAGTGGAATGGAGTGGATGGCGATTTGGGGAGCTAGGAGGCGGTGGAAGGTAGCCAACCTCATGCCCCAGCCGCCACCTAGGTATATATAGGTGTGGGGGAAGCACTAGGTTAAGTTAGGGGCAAAATGGGGAAAGTAGTGGAAAAATGGCTGGATTCTGTGAGTGGCATGGCCGTGGTGGGGTACCACGGCCGTGGTGGGTAGGGTAGGCCACGGTCGTGGTGTAGGGGCATGGTCGTTGGAATTAAATTGCACAGTTATATGGTTTTTGTCAAAACGGCCACGGTCGTGGTGGGTGTGGTGTGCCACGGCCGTGGTGGCTGGCACAGCCATTTTGTTCTACTGCGCCACGACCTTTTTGTGGTGCACGGCCGTGGTGTCTGTCACTGGCATGGCCGTTTTGTTCCACCACGGCCGTGCTGCCTTCTGCTTGATTTGGAAGTTGAACCTGTCGCTTTCTAAGTGACCTAGCACGGCCGTTTTGTTGTACCACGGCCGTGCTGAGTCCTGGGGCAGCACTTTGACTTGTATCTTTGGATTTTCTTGGACATCTTTGCTTCAAATGATCTTTGGCCACTAGGGGTAGGTCGAGGGAGCTTCGGACTTCACTTTGGGCCTCTCCAAGTATAGAGGAACTCTAGGATCACTCCCTCTCTCTCTCTCCCATCAATCGTGGTCCAAATGCCTGAAAATGCGCAAATAATGTCCATAAGTGCATTTTATACAAATAAGCATATTAGGGGGAATGACATGCAATCTAACAGGTATAGATGTGATTGAAGAGCAAAATAATACAAGATGAAGCCCTAAAATAGGGTTGCATCAGTCATCATCTTGGGACAATTGGTTGTTGCCTTACTAGTGGGTGGCAAGTCATGGACAAGTGGTTTCGGATGCTAGCATGTGGCATAACCCGTGGATAAGTGGTGGTTTAGGTGAGCACATGTGGAGCAATCCCTTAGTGTACGCCCACTTAACCCCCTTTCTTATATACCACCTTCATTGCTAGCTTGAGATCCCTTTAGCTCTTTAGTTGCTATCCTTCTTCCTTGGTGGCCGATACACTTCCCCTTGGTGGAGCTTGGTGGCCGATACTCTCTCCTTGGTGGGAGACATAGCTCTAGTCTCCTTCTTCCTCTAGTGGTGGTCAAACCCTAGAGAGTGCCTTGCTCCTTCTCCTCTTGTGGTGGTTCCTTGGAGCTTGGAAGCTTGGTGCATGGAGCTTTGGAGCTTGAGGAGTGTGCTTGAGGCAGGTTACATAACTTCTAACCCTAGCTATACTACTTCTTTCTCGTGTTGCATGCTATATTTTCTATCTTGATCGGACATGTTTATCCTTTTGGAAATATCATTTCTCTAGTGTGTTCCCTTGATCTTGTTGGATATGGTGACATGGTTATGTTGTTTTGATGTGTTCTTGAACCTTGTTGGATGAACCTTTGGTTTAGGATTCTTTGGGAAAAATCCCTCTCACTCGGTTGTTGAGAGGTGAGCCTAGGGTTTCCTAATCCAATGGTGTGTGTGGCCTGTTCTTGGGGAAAAACTCCTTTCTCTCCCTTTGGTCTTGAAGAGGTGAGCTTGAGCTCTAGTAATGTAGGAAAAACCCCTCTCTCCCTTAGTCGTTGAGAGATGAGTCTATACTCAAGTTACTTGGGCAACACCCCTCTCTTTCCATGGACTTGAGAGGTGAGCCTTTGTTTGGTCTTGACCTAGTTGAGGTTGGTGGGTTGGTTGTTATGATGATGACCCTCCTTGCTACTTGATATGTGATGGAAGTTGCGCAAAACCCTTCTCACTTGGTTGTTGAGAGGTGAACCTACTTTGTTGATCTTTTAGGGTTTGGTTCTTGTCTTGAGGTTGAAGAAGACCCATTCGTCATGTTCTTAGAACCCCTGCACGATACCCTTATGATGTGGTCTTCTCGATATCCCTCTTCTAGGGATGAGTCTTGGGCAATATGCTAGATGGTGTTCTGTTGACCTTCTTGACCGATATGGACCTTTGCCTTAATTAGTTGGTGTTTATGGGCGTTATGCCTTTGGTCGACATGATGCTTGATAGATATCCATGTTTTGTGCCTTGGGCGACATGTGTTGGCTTTGGGTTTGCCCGATATGAGTCTTGGATAGGGAAACCCTAGATGGGCGCCATAGTGTTGGGTGATATGGTTGTGCTTAACCTTGTTGGACGATAGGCTACCTTGGGTGCCATGGTGTTGTTTGAAAGATGACAAAAATGTGCTTGTTGGGCGTTATGGTTTTGACCTAGTGCACCATGATCTTAGGCGATATGGCTTTGGGCAATATGGTGATGATATGTTGCCCGATATGAAACCCTAACACTAATGGGCGATAGGGATCTTGGCCGATAGGGTTGTTGTGCTTCCTACCCATGGTTGCATGATACACCCTCTTTGTCCATGGTTGCATGATACACTCTTTCACATGCATGCACGATACACCCATGGTTCCTAGTTGCACAATATCCACTTGTATCTGGTTGCACGATACACTCTTGGCTCGTGATTGCATGACACACCATGGGTGCTATTCTTCCCGTTATCCCCTTGTGCATGGGTGCATGTCATTCTTGTGGCCGATATCCTTTGGATGAGGGTTAGTGCCCTTCCCGGCATACCTTTGGTTAGGGTAGGTGACCCCTTTGGTGAGGGATGCACCTAGCTCGGGAACTCTAGGTTGGTGAACCTATTGTCTTGAGCCCGCATCTTTGGTTAAGATGTTGTTGAGATATGAAAGGTAGGTTGTGACCAGTGATATGTTTGTTACCTAAGTAAGATGATAAGATAATGGTTGTGTTCATAAGAAATAGGGCATAGTGGATGCTCACGGTTTGATAACACTAATTTAATTGTCAGACATGCAAATACCACTTTATACTCCATATGATCACCACAATGTATGTGGTTTTAATCATATGCTCCCTAAGTTTGAAGGGCATGATAATAATACTATGTTCTCTAATATTTATGTTTGGTGATCCAGTTATCTCTCATGATATGCATACTAACCATGTAGGTGTATCAAATGAATTCATAGCTAGGTGAGAGCTATGAGGTGTATTTATTTTGTATAACACTGAATGATGATAATCCTTGTTGATGAGATAACATGTATCACCAATATGATGAGAAGGGTCTGTTGACCTGATAAAAGTTGAGTGCCTAGTCGATGTGTTATCCCGTGATATTGAGATAAGGGATTGCTATCCCAGGATGATGATGTATGATGATGAATCCTTGAGAGGCAGTGGTATTTTGTGATGAGGGATTGAGATCCCATGGCAATATGATAATGAAAGTTGTAGTATGACACAATGTTGTTTATGTTTTATAAGCTAGTTGCCTCAATAATTCACCTAAAACATACTAATTAATTATAGTGGAACATTTTATGTAGTTTTTCCCTGGCCATAGATCCATCATCATCAGTAGCTGGTGATGGAGAAATAGGATCATCCTATGGGATTACCTGGAGCGCATATTGTTGAATATGTGGGGTTTCTCCGAGCTGAAAATAGAAGGATTAGAGTGCAACTGTGGTTGTGGACTCAAGATGTGTATAAGAGCATGGTGAACAAGCCCATGGCTCAGTATGATAGAGAATGAATGCGTTCATGGCTCAAGGAGCACGGTGAACTGGCCCGTGGCTCAAGTATACTAGCACCGTGACACCAAGGGTGGGCTAGATAAAAAGGGTAGACTACGTGAGCTAACCCTGTGGCTGAGGCCACTCAAGCAAGAGACTGTGGTCCTACTTTTGTTATCATGCACTCACCACAAAGAGGTGAGGTCATGGATTTTGGATCTCCCAATGACCTTGTATGGCATCGGTTTTGGGCTTCGCAGTCGAAGGTTGGATTTGAGTGGGATGGCTCACTTCCTCAGGGCATAATAAAATTTGTAATCTAGCCGTATAGTATGTATTGCTTAAGATAAAACACGGAACATTGGTTGAGGCCTTGCTTGTATATTTTCTCTAGTATATCTTTTAGTTCATTACAAGTTCCTCATATCTTGTGATGAGTTCTTATAAAGCTTATCTTGTCAATCATGTTCCATAAAGAAATATCTGGTTATATGCCTCCTGGATATCTTGGTAAGCTAGTTTTGTTCATTATGACGTATATATGAGCTGCTTATATCAGTTACCTACTTTATCTGTTCTAGCTCTCCTTTGAGGTTTTATAGTTTCGAAGGGGGTTATGTTTCTCTCTGGGACTGTGTGTCTCACCCCACTGGTTTTAAACCTTTTTAGGTAATCGTGCTAGACGTGGTGGTGGTCGTGAGGTTGCAGCTAAGCAGTAAGAAGAATAGTAGGAGGCAAGAGATAGATATTATAGAGTCATCCCTATACTCTTAGGTCCTTAGAAGTGTTTCGACGATGTCTCACAATGTATAGCTGATGTAGTTTTTTTTATCCTATTGTTGGCCTGGTATGGCCTGTTCTATAAATAAATAGGTGGTGAACTCTTTGTGCCTATGTGACAGTTGGATCCTATGAACAATGGACACATATCAAGGTTTATATATGTTTATATAACATGTTTCCTTGTAGGATAAGGATCTGGATGTAATAGTTTCTTTGTTTATCTGTTTTCCGCAATCGGTTTTAATTAACCCATGTTTTTGGTAATATGTGGTTTATGGAAATTCCACACGTTTTTGCGTGGCATTTCGTTGTTTGTGTGATAGAGGGATGTCGCAATCCATCTGTCTAAGGATGAAAAGATGTGCTAAAATTTAAATGCGTACCCAAGGCATTATGTAGTCGTTCCCAAAAATAACTTGTAAACATGGGACCTCTATCAGACACAATTGTGGCTGGAACACCGTGTAACCACACTATCTCATCTATGTAGATCTTTGCAAGTTTTTCAATAGTTTAGGTTCTTTTAACAGGAAGAAAATTTACTGACTTAGTCAACCTATCAACTTTCACCCAAATAGAATCATGACTTTTGGTTGTTCTGGGTAGGCCAACCAAAAAGTCCATTGTCATGTGTTCCCATTTCCACTACGGTATAGGTAAGTGTTGCAACGTTCTTGTAGGATTCTGGTATTCTTCTTTAACTTGCTGACACACTTGACACCGCATAACAAACTTAGCTACATCCTTCTTCAAACCAGGCCACCAATACATATCTTTTAAGTTATGATACATTTTAGTACTCCCTAGATGCATTTCATACATGGATGAATGAGCTTCCTCCGTAACTATCTTTCTTAAGTCATTGGCATCAGGTACTATCATCTTACCATGGTAATAGACTACCTCATCTTCTGACTCATGGAAACCATCCCTTTTCTCACAACCATACTCTAACCTGATCTGTTGAATCATAGTATCAACCTATTGTGTCTCTTTAATCTTTTGTCTAAGAGAAGGTTTCACATGCATCTTGGCCAACAATCCAGCTAACAAAGATACTTTTAACTATAAATTAATTTGTGTCAAAGATACAAACATGTCCCATTTAAAGCACGTTAAAGAATTCTACTATGCTTTATCTATGGGTGGAGATGAAGATTTTCTACTTAGTACATCTACCACTACATTAATTTTTTCGAGATGATAATCAATTATACAATCATAGTCCTTGATTAATTCCATCCAGCGGCGTTTTCTCATATTCAACTCATGCTGTGAGAAGATGTACTTTAAGATTTTATGGTATTTGAAAATTTGACACGTTTCTCCATATAGATAATGCCTCCAATATTCAACGTGTGGACCACTGCAGCTAATTCTAGATCATGCATCGTATAATTCTCCTCGTGTTTCTTAAGTTGTCAGGATGCAAAAGAAACTACTTGATCACTTTTCAT
This sequence comes from Alisma plantago-aquatica, assembly GCA_963693085.1. Lineage (NCBI taxonomy): Eukaryota > Viridiplantae > Streptophyta > Magnoliopsida > Alismatales > Alismataceae > Alisma > Alisma plantago-aquatica. Next base: position 344,897,207 of record OY856415.1, read on the forward strand.
CAGCACACATCCTAGACCATTCTTAGAGGCATCACAGAAAATAATGTATCCCTTTCCCTGCTCAGGTAAAACCAACACAGGTGCACTAGTCAACCTTTCTTTCAACAACTGGAAAAAATGCTGACACTTGTTATTGCATATAAAAGGAACCTCCTTCCTAGTCAACCTAGTTAGGGGTAATGCTACAAAACTAAAGTCTTTAATAAACCTTCTGTAGTAACCTGCCAGACCTAAGAAACTACAAATCTCAGTTGGTGTCTTGGGATGTCCCCACTCTAAAACAAACTCTAGTTTCTGTGGATCAAGACGAATTCCTAAAGCAGATATGATGTGTCCTAGGAAAGACATTTCTAACAATCAGAACTCACACTTGCTAAACTTAGCATATAGCTTGTGTTGTCTCAACAAAGTCAAGGCTTGACAAAGGTGTTGTTCATGTTGTTGACCATCTCTACTGTATATCAGGATGCCGTCTATGAAGACCACTATGAATTGATCAAGGAATAGCTGGAAGATTCTATTCATTAGCTCCATGAATGTAGCTGGTGCATTAGTTAGTCCAAACGACATAACCAAAAACTCATAATGACCATACCTTGTCCTAAAGGCTGACTTAGGTATGTCACTCTCCTTGATTTGTAACCGATGATATCCTAACCTTAGATCTATCTTCGAGAACACTATTATACCACACAACTGGTCAAACAGATCATCTATCCTTGGTAGAGGATATTTGTTCTTTATAGTCACCTTGTTATGCTGTCTATAGTCTATGCATAACCTCATAGACCCATCCTTCTTTTTAACAAAAAGAACTGGAGCACCCCATGGTGAAGTAGTCATTCGAATGAAACCTTTCACAAGCAACTCCTATAACTGTTTCTTGAGTTCTTCCATCTCAGTAGGCACCAACCTATAAGGTGTTTGGGCTATGGGTTGCATACCTAGAATTAGATTAATCTCGAAATCAATCTCTTGAGGTGGAGGAATATCTAGAAATTATTTAGGAAACACATCATTGAATTCCCTGACAACGGGAACTTCAGGAAGACTAGGAATTTCTTCTTTGGTATCTACCACATGTACCAAGAATGCTTCACATCCTTGTCGCATTAGTCTCTCATCTAACATTGCTAATACTAGATTGGTTGGAAGAATCTTTTGGTCCCCCTGAAAGACCCATGTCTCATCTCTATCTGTGAACATAGCTTGCTTAGAACCACAATCCAAGACAACCTTATACTTTTCTAGGGTATCCATACTAAGAATTACATCAAACTTGTGCATCTCAAGTGGTATAAGATCCACCTGAATGTTGTGTTCTAAAAAAGAAAGAACACAGGGAGAACATACCTCTCACAACAATGTAGATTTGACTAACGGAGTTTCTAATAACAGATTATCTGCTCTACGACTGACAGTCATATTGCAGTCATGCATCACTTCTCGAGTGATAAATGAATGTGCAGCACCCGGATCAATCAAAATAGATATGAAGTAGGATGAAGACATATCATAATGAAACACTTCCATCTAACCTGTCACGAATCTTGGATTTACTACTACCTCTGGCTGATTCATTGTATAGAATCTTATTGTTTCATGTTGCCAACTTTATGCTCTGTTGTTTGGTGCAAATGAACCTGCTTGGGATGCATGCCCACATCCTCATCTGCCATTACTAAACTATTGCCTCTGAGATCCTTGTTGACTATGTCTCAGTGGTTGGGTTACCTCCATGTCTCTAACTAGACAATCCCTTATCATGTCTTGTCTGCCCACACTTGAAGAAGTTTCTATTCTATTGTTGTCTAGATGGTCCTATTACTGACATTGATGTCGTATTATGGGCTCCACTTGGCAGAAAACTATGGCCTCTACCCTTGCTTCATGTCGACTGCATCTGTGCATTGGAGCTCTATGGTGCTAATGGTGCAGAAAACCATAGTTTCTTGAAACTTCCAGACCTCTGTCCCTAGAATGGGTAGGTCCTTTCCTACTATTAGCCTCATGTTTCTCAATCACGGACCTCTCTATCCACCTAACTGACTCCATAAAGGTGGCAAACCTCTCTCTATTCTCTAAAGTAGCTACAGATGTGGATAACTCAACATTCATACCCTTATCAAAACATTGAATACTCTCCTCCTCTGTAGTAGCCATGTGTGGACAAAACCATAGAAGCCCATGAACTTAACTTCATACTCACTAATCTTCATTGGTCCTTGCTTAATACACTCAAACTATGAATTTTCTCATTCAGATAAGTCCAGGGAAAGTATCTTCTAACAAACTCACGTCGGAACTCCTCCCATCCTACCTCAACACCTGGTCTTTGCTCTTCTTCAGTGGCTCACCAATGACCAATGCTTCCTTCTAAAAGATACACATCATGCCTAACTTTATCAATTTCTGGAATGGTAAGGATTCTAAAGAATTTTTCCAACTTAGTGAGCCATAAATGTACATGTGTTGGGTCAGCTATACCAGCATATTTGGTGGCTTGTACCTGACGTAACCCCTCAAAGGTCTTACCAGACTCATGTCCCTCATTGGGAACTAGTGCCCTACGTGTTGGTGCTGGCATCCGGTCTTCCATGTGCGTTATTTTGGTCATGAACTGCCCGAAAAGACCATGAAAGGTTGGGTTTTATAGCATGGCTTCATCAAGATGGGGATTCTCAGACACTGTTTCCTCTCTTACCTGATCCCTTGCACCTCCTCCTGGTGCAGCAATACTGCTCAAACCTTAGGCTCTGATACCAAAGCTTGTGACGTCAGCTATCAAACTGACAGCCAAATCACATACTAATTACGCAGAATAACCATTAACAACAAATTAACAAAGATCACTAAAAATTAAAACCATTTTGCAAAGAGATCAATTGCCAGGAAACTCTTAAGGGAAGAACCAAAGCAATATATACATCATGGTTCACATTGTACATGCATTGTACAAACTCATCTTGAGGATATACATTACTAGTTGCTTTGCCCAAACATACACATAAGCAACATGAAACCTCGAGGCATACAAGCCAAAATCTCAGATCATTTATAAAACCATTACATACTAACTCCCAAGGACCTGAAAGTACAAAGACAACACATAGGACTTCTATCTACAAGACATGACAGACATCACACTCAACCTAAGTTGTTATTGATGTCCCTGTTGTTTTTGTCCTCTGTCTATAGTATGGTCTCTACCTTCTCCTCTGTGTCCACCTAAAAATGTTGGGACCAACGGGGTGAGACAAAAGTCCCAGTGAGAGATATACTTCTCTACCAACAACATTATTATTATCATAGGTAAACAATATAAAAATGAGCAGACGATCTTTTATATAATAATCAAGATTAATCATTGTTTATAAGTAGAATAGAGAAATATCATCTTTTAAAGCAATGCTTCTATCTATGATAGAGAAATAAATCATCTATTAACTTTATAAGGAATACAAACATCACATATAACATCTATCCATTTATAATGTATGAAAGTAGTATAACATCAACCATTGTTTCCGTATTCAATCCTTAATAAAATACGCTACACGAATGATTACATATTTACACTCACACTTATGCCCTAAGGAGATGAGGTATACCGCTCATTCTCCAACCGACCATAGCTACGTAAAGCATCAGTACCATACAAGGTCAAAGGAAGAGTCAGATTCCAAGACCTCACATGTTTCAGTCAGTACGAGACCACTGGTACTGACACCACGTGTCAAACTGCAATTAGCTTGCTAGGATATAGTGACATCTTCACTATAGAGTTACATGTACAACATGCACTCTCTTCAGGGAGACCACACAGCAATCCCAGGTATATTAATATTGAGTCATGTCATATAGCCATACTCTTATGATGATGAGGGAGACCACACATCAATCCCTATTTGGACGTAAGGATATTTTCTCCCATTACCCCCACATATTCAAAAATATACTCTCTGAGTTAAACTCATTTCACCATTAAACAAATTCTGACACTGAATGGATCTATGTCCAAGACAGCTACATGATAAGGTTCCACTTTATTAATTAGGTGCACTACAATATCTTTTAACATCAGCCAAGTTACAAGCATGAATTATAACAGATGCTACAAAGAAAGATGTAATACATTTATCAAGTACTTTCATAATATTTGGAACATATTGAATACATAACACTCGGGATCTTAGTCCCTCATCACAATACTGAGTATTCTCATCCCTTAACATTATCATCATCATGATTGCTAGACCTGGGTATTCAAACCGTTAGTTTATCACTGAACATTGTCACCTCTTATCAGGTAACTATGACCTCTAGGTCCTCAGATCCAGGTATACATTATACTAGTTGCACAAGTATCTTATGTAGCTCACAAGACCCATTTAATCTGTATCATATGAAACATCATATCTCATACCCGGCTATGGTCATCATCTCATGATACTTGCATGGTTAGTATTTCATGATAAAAACAATATCAAGTACATATCATCACCATGCAATATAAGATAAATACAACCTTCCCATTATTAGGGTTGGGGTTTCACTTTTTAGACGATTAGGGTTTCAAGTTCATATTATCAAGAATCAAAACCCTAATTCATAGCTCCACACATATTAGGAGCATACATTGATATCATAAGTATTCAATCATACTTGTTTATTCTCATCATTTATCATTAAATGATTACCACACAAAGTATGAGTTTCTCTCTCATCCTTACTAGGATATTGATTACATCATACTTTATTAAGTTGGCTCAACCCTTTTTTCAAGGTACATTGACCTACACTTATCAAAATGCATTAAACTCTTTACATCGTAATGTATCATTTGACATAACACACTTCATGTGTTACTCAATCAAATATATTAGATTTGAGGGGCTTACCTCCATATTGGTTTTGAGGTGCTTCCACCATATCGGGCTAGATATGTATACTTACCAACATATTGTCCAAGAGGTGTGTGCTTACCACCATATCGTCCAAGAGGTGTGTGCTTATCACCATATCGTTTAAGAGCTGTGTGCTTATCACCATATCGTCCAAGAGGTGTGGGCTTATCACCATATCATCCAAGAGGTGTGTTCTTATCACCATATCATCCAAGAGGTGTGTGCTTATGACCATATCGTCTAAGAGGTGTGTGTGTGTGTGTGTGTGTCACTTATATTGGTTTACTCAAGTGTAGGGTTTTGCATATTGGGATAGACCATTATGCTCATACCTTTTCAATCCTTCAAAGTATCAACCTGCCATGTGTTGAGTGACAGCCTAGACAATTGGTTAGTCCTTTTTCAAGAAACCCAAATGTATAAAATGATAGGGGTGTGGGGTTCCAAGGTATAACGAATTTCGTATAACCATATTGGGTTTCATTACCATATCCGGTTAGAGGTTCTTCAACTTGATATCGGTTTGTGCCATGATGATTTCATCATCATCAAGCTATAGAATTTCGTCCCTTACTATTCTAGTTCATGGACAACAGTCATATGAAACTATTAGAACTCATAGAATCATCAATCATTCAAGAAAAATCAAAATTGTAAGTAGATCAACAAGTATAGCAAGATTGACGATGAATAATAACATGATTGGGTTCAAGTTATATAACCCGCCTCAAGAACAACTTTAATGCTCCAAGCTTCCAAATCTTCATGTTCCCAAGGTTGAAGATGAACTTATTAAAGATCCAAGACTTGCTCACAACTCCTCTATATGCAAAGAATCACCATAGATAAGAACTTGGTGAACAAGAAAAGAAAGGAACAATCACAACCCGAGATTCATGCTTCAATCAAGGTTGAAGATGACCATGGATTCACCTTAAGCTTAAGGCTCAAGCTCCTCCTTGCTCCTCAACTACTATGCATGATATCTAAGAGAAACATAGTTGTAGGATTCAAAAATTTTCACTAGTAGGTGAAAGGAGTGGTATATATAATTGAGGCTCATGAGAGAGAGTATATAAGAGGTGTCATCACCTTATGCTACTAGGTAACACTTGTCCATGCATGTGTTGACATGTGTCCATGCATTCAGACATATTTATCTTGACATGCAAAACTCTTGGGAATAATCTATGGTTAAGATTTTGACCATTAGTTATCTTGTTGAATAAGATATTTTAACCCAACATCACTTTATTCACAAACCGATACAACTTTTCCAAGGAAAGTTGTAAATCTATATCCATCACCTTCTGAGGTTCTTAACTTCTCATGGCCTTTGCCAAGAGTTGACAAAATGATATGGGACCTCCTCTGTAATGACCACATTTGTGCTTAATTGGTAAACTAGGGTTTACCTAAATGATTACATGCTTGATTATGTTGAACATCGTTTAGACTTGATTAATGATAGTAGATCAATTGTGATGTTTAAAACCTAAGAAGAAACTCTAACTATGATTTTAGTTTGAAGAATTAGGGTTTGAGAAATGTAAACCCTAATCGGCAAAAATTAGGGTTTTTGATAGTACATGAATATGGAATTTGATCAGGATAGTATTTTGGTAAATGATTTTTCATATTTTCTACAAATTTTGTATTTAATTTAATTTTGGATATGATATGGAGAAAAATTTCAGAATATTTGAGTGTTCTTTGAATGTGGTTCTCGGCCGAACTATACTTTGACCAAAATGCTGACAGAGTGATTTTCAGTAGTGTAGTGTTTTATTTTTATTTATTTATTGGTAACTCCAAATGATATGAAGTTTTATCTGGAGATCTAAAACTCAACGTAAACAAAATGTAAAATTTTCATAATTTTTGGATGCGTTTAGACCTTATCAGTAGACGAATTATAGTAATATTTTTATGACACAAAATTTAGCTGAAATAAGAGAAAGTATAGTGAGGGGTCAATGTGCAATTGACCCAAGCAGCTCAATTGCTCTATATGGACAACCTAACACACAAGGAGATCTCATAATTCATGATTCGATCTAGAGAAACAAAATACTAGAGAGAGAGAGGGAGAGTTAGGGTTTGAGAGGATAAAGTGATGGAGATGCTGACCTAGGGTTTTGTAGTCTGAGGAATGATGAAATCATGTAAGTTTAGCTTCTTTGCATAGAATTTAATGGTGAATATTCTCTCACATGTCAAGATTCCATCCCTCCTATGATTTGATCCAAAAAGGTATCAAAACTTCCCCTTTTTTCACTCTTTCTTCATAATCCCTCATTTTTAGGGTTTCCGAGTTGAAAGGAAGAAAATCGTGTGAATTGCTAGGGATTTGATATGAGATTGAGATTTTCTGGGATGAGCTGCATTTTTAAGGTGTTTTCACACCTTAGGGTGATTGGGAACTTCCTTTAAACAATATATTGCATGAAAATTGGTTAAATCGTCCATAATATTTAATTGCTTAGTATGCGACTACAAACCCTGAATTGTCTGTTTGATCTAAGTTGTTACAAAATGATAGGAAATGGATTCTTCATCTATTTGTTTGAATTTCAGATGATAAATTCATATTAGAAATGTATACAATACATCCTAATGAGAATTCCCTAAGTATTTGCAAAGGTTATAAGAGTAAATTGAAATATAGGGAATTTGTTTGTGATTGAAATTGCTGTATAATTAAATAAAGAATTTTTTTTATCTGGATCTCCTTGGTTATGAATGATTGTTTATCTGAATGTGTAGTACATGTATGTCAGATACTATTTTGGATTTCATGTGATGTGAATAGTGTTTGCTTGATATCTTCGTAAAGAGGGTGAAGCCCCATATGAGTGGAAAGTTGGAAATTTGTGAATAAATATGGTGAAATACATTTGAAGTGTTTTTCTTGTCATCATAGACTCTATTTATCCAATGTCATTCTTGATTCATAATATCTCAATGAATGGCATGGAAAACCCTAATTTAGCTCAATTTGAGGATTTCATACATATGTTGATTGTATATGACTTGTTTAAAGCAATATTTTTTTAGTAGATGTTTATGACATATTAAATCCTTATGAGAGCCATGTGACAACTGAATGAGGTAAATGAAATCCTAAGGATAGGGTGTTCAATGAATTAAGCATTTTGATTACCATGTTCTCAGTATGTGATTCAAAACCCAGGATTTGGGTCGATGTGCATGTTTTCTAAGAAAGTGGAAATAATTTATGGGTGCAAATGATGATTACTCGTATGCAAAGTAATTAGCTCTTATCAGTATATTTAGATGTTTAATTGCATGATTCGAGTGTATAAGTGCCAAATGGACATGCATTATGTTTATTTAAGTATTAGTGTCTCAGACCCTGTGCCTGTGTACTCAGCCTAGAAGGAGAGGTCCAGTTAAAGGCCAGTTGTTTATCCACCTTATTCGGATGTGACGGTTCGAGTCAAGCAGACCTGGATTCAATTCTAGGCTTAGCTTCCTGGGTTTTAAGCTAAGTCTTGTACGGTGAGATCATAGTTCGCTACGAGTCTTCATATGTAGAGTACACTGCATATGATCAGGGGATAAGTTAAAATATGATCATATAGGTTTAAAGAGTTTCTTATAAGTAAGAAAGGCTAAGAAAGATTCAATTACAACTTCCCAGTAATTATTCTTTGTATGTTTTTGAATTATTAGTTCTGTTTGAAATCTATCAAGCATGCTCATATATTGATTTGCTCTTGTTGATATCTAGAGTATCCTGCCATATTTATGATTGTCAATGATCAATCTCTTTAAAGCTTATTGTTGTTCTAATTGATATCAGTTGCTCAAAAGTATATTTGTAATTATATTAGTGCTTTAGACTGTTTCTTTGAAGTACTCATTCACTGAGCGAGTAGGCTCACCCCTCTACTCACAATTTTTAGGGATATCACATGGACTTGAAGAAGGTCATTGCATCAGAGTATATCTGCCACAAGAGTTAAGTCTGAGTATAGTTATGTTCAGTCAGTCCTTGTTACTCTAGGTCCTTGTAAAGAAATAAGAGAGAGTTGTAAATAATGATGTATAACATTATTCCTCTTTTAGGAATATATGTGAATCAGCAAGTCTTATGTGCTTAAAAGTATGAGAAACATAATGAATGTATGGATGTGTATCATCAATGTTGAGATCATATTAGAGAAATAAAAGTTTAATTCTCTTGTAAAGTTTGTTTATGTGATTGGATGTGAGAAAACAAAGAGTTTCAAAAAGAATAAAAAGTTAAGGGTGATCTTTGTATTACGTTAAATCCTAAATTTATGCCCTAATATCATGATTAATAGTAATTGTGAGATCGGGGTGTAACATCCTCTATGGCTTCTTGGCCGATAAGCACTCCCATATAATCTCTACAACTCAATACAACTCATTTTAGGGTTACAACTATACAACTCTTCTTGGTCTTTTTATCACCAAGAATACCATCACTCAAATATGCTTCAAACATGGTTCCTCTTTCTTTGTATATCCTCTAGATGATGCTAAGAGAGAGTAGGGACACTCTATAGGTCATAATTTTCTTATGAACCCTACATTTTGGATGAATTCAAATTTCCACCAAAATTGATACACAAGGCACGTTCAACATGTGACATATTGTAATATAGCCCCTCATCTTGGGTAAATTTCAATTTACACCCAAACTATCATATAGTGCACAAATAGTTTATAAATAAACACAAACTTGAAAATCAAACTATCCTTAAGTCTAAATTACTTTTCAAAAGATTAAAACAAGTTTACTAATAACTTACTTAAGCAAAACTTCTAGAGTTATGGCATAACCTAGGTCAGGGATGTTATAATTATCCACCCCGAATAAGGATTTTGTCCCCAAAATCTAAAGAGAAAAGAGAAGGGTGCTTCCTCCTCATTTCTTCCTCCAGCTCCCATGTGGCTTCATCAATGCCACGGTGATGCTAGAGAACTTTCAAAAGAACTATGTATTTCTTTTTCAACTTCTTGATTCTTCGGTCAAGAATCATCATTGGACTTTCCACATAGGATATATCTTCATTCACTTCTACATCTATAGGTTGCAACACCAACTCTATATCAGGATGACACTTTCTCAGCATAGATATATGAAACATTGGATGTATTCTATGTAGCTTAGGTGGAAACTCCAACCTATAAGCCACCTTTCCAATCTGTGCTATCACTGGGTAAGTTTCCATAAATCTAGGAGCTAACATACCATTTTTCCCAAATCTGATAACACCTTACCAAGGAGAGACCTTGAGACACACCCTATCTCCAACTTGGAATTCTAAAGGTCTACATTATTTATCGGCATATGGCTTTTGTCTATCCTATGCAACATTCAACTATTGTTGTGTTACTTTAATCTTTTCAGTTGTTTGTTGCACTAATTCAGGACCCAGAAGTTGGTATTCCCCTATCTCATACCACCATAACAAAGATCTACAACGTCTACCATATAATGCTTCTTATGGTGCCATATCCATACTTTTCTGATAACTATTGTTGTAGACAAACTCTATTAAGCTCAAGTATAGGTCCCAACTTCCTACAAACTAAAGAACACATGCCCTAAGAAAGTCCTCCAAAGTCTGTATAGTCCTTTCAGATTGTCCATCTATCTGAGGGTAAAAAGATGTGCTAAACATTAAATGTGTACCCAAGGCTTGATGTAGTCATTCCCAAAAATGACTTGTAAACTGGGGACCTCTATGTGACACAATTGTGGTTGGAACTCTGTGTAACCGCACTATCTCATCTATGTAGAGATGTGCAAGTTTTCTAGTTGTTGGTATGTATGCCCTGAGAGCCAATCATGGGATGATTGGTGGGATACATTAAAATTGATTTGATAAACATCAAAGGAAATCTTCCAATTTTTTCTGGTTTAGTCATATGAGATAGTGATAGAACAAATTGAATGTCTAGAGAATGACACTCAATGACTTATGCCTTCAGGTTGAGGACCTGGATGATTAGATCATACAGATGCTAAGAGTTTGTACATTCTTTTTATGTCCCTGGTCAGATGTCATTGTGGAAGGTAGATAGACAGCAATGATACACAAGACTAGATTGTGGTGTTGGTTGATGACATAATCTCATTAGTCATGATATAGAGATATCAAGCCAAACACATAGGTACTTGTTAGAGAACAAGTGTACCGGACAGACCCACTGTGAGTTTGACACATGGAACCATGACATGGTAGTCACAGTCAGTACTCACTGTGATGGTGGTGAATGTGATTCTTTGACCTGAAATCACTACACTCAACACATGTCATTGGGTACACTTTGACATCATCAAACGCAGTCCTGAAACATGGGTTGTTATAAAGGTGATGATTGGGTGGCTTTGACACATGGGGATTTTGAGGGGTGAGTGATAGATATGGGATTTGTCCCTCCTGAGGGAGTTTGATATCCATGGCCACTTGATGAGTAGGATTGAGATAGGCGTGCACACGCATGTGTGAATCAGTATGTGATATTGATGTCATACATATCTCGTTCAATCTACTCTGAGATCAAGAAAGTGAATGAACATTGACAGGATGACTGTTCCATGCCTCGAGTTCATTCGAGATATCAATGACAAAGGAATTATACATTCACTGTAACACCATTCACGGATTGTAGGATTGAAAGTTGTTCTCCAACTTTCTATTTCACTTGGGTAGCATTGATGTGTGACTAGGCACCGCTCTTTGCTTGTGAAGTCATAAGTGTTATGGACTTTCACTGCCAATGTGAAAAGGACCTGCATGGTCACACACATAGGATTTAACCTGGAAGAGGAGTTTTGTCCACAAACAATATTTAGATTGATTACTAAAGGAGTTTAGTAGTTCAATTAAATACTCAATCAATTGATAGCTCAATGTCATAATGTTCAAGGTGTTGGATACATTGATTGGAGTATCAGATTGATTGAAATCGCAATTGACAAATTCTGCACAATATGCAGTCCCAACCGATTGGCTCATGTGATGAACCGATCGGATCAGCTTGGTGAACCGATCGGCTCAAGAGGTGAGTCGATCGACTCATGGATAGGGTGAACAATTTCTTCAAGGGTTGAAATGATCAGTTCAACTGTTGCAACCGAGCAAGTTGGGAAAGTCGGATTGGTGAAATTTTCCTTGCATTTCACTTGCCCAATTTGATTGGAACAAGGATTGGTATTTGATACCAATTAGAAATAAAAGAAGGAAAGTCAATCGGGAACTGATCAGGACCATGAACTGACTGGTTCAGAAGTGAACCGACTGACTCAGGGGTCTCAATCGATCGCTTGAGTGTCAACTTACCGACTCAGATCCCCAACCGACCGTTTCAGAAATGAAACGATCGGTTTAGGTTGTGAGTTGGTTGTTTTTGTGGAAAATCTTGAACCCTTCTACTCCTGCTTTAGTCCCATATTGCACGGGATAGAGAACCCTGTCCCATGACCCTCCTATATATAGGGGTATTGGGGGCTTCTCAAAGAACAACTCAGTTCAAACCAGTTGCTCTGCAAAGCTGTCGTTCTCTCTGGTTTAGGTAACCGAGAGAGCCCGAGCAAGTGATACCCAAAAAGGGAGGCACAGTAAGGGAAAGACAACTGCAGTTGGGACTGGTGGCAGGAGAGTGTGTTGGCAACTAGTACACTGACAGGAGGGTGTGACTCCTTCCAATTCCTTGTGAGACAAGGAGATTGGAGTTCCAGGTGGTCCATGTGGACTACTTCAAAGGCGGGAGGTTTCTGCCACTCGGAAGACAGCTGTCAATCTCGACAGTCCCGGTGAGACCAGGAGTCGTCAGTCCCGGTGCGACCAGGAGCTGCACAGACACCATCCAAGACTGGAGGTGAAGACCGCACAAGGCGCGAGGTATTATCGCTGAGAAAGCCTCGGGACAAGGTATGATTCCACAAACCATCCTTTCCTATTGTATAGACGTTGACACGTTTCCTTGTTCTGGGTTTGGGGAGAAAATTTTTGTTTCCGCTGCCTTCTCTGCCTCCCTTAAAACCCAACAGTGGTATCAGAGCCACATCAACTGCTCCATACTTTAGGAATATCAATATGATCAATTTTGGTTTGTCACCTTTATTTATTGCATACGATGCAAATAATATTGGCTTTATGCATGTACAATCCTAAATCCACAAATCCCAATTTACATATATGATATGTATTATGAATGCACTCAATACGCGTCACCCTTAAACGAGTTTTTTGGTGGATGTATAGCATGGTTATGGCCAATAAACCCTATCTGTGTGTGGTTGTATGTGGTTGCTTGCATCTCGGTCTACGCACCGATCTTCCTTCTCCTATTCCTGATGTATCTTGAAATATTTCGATATTTCTTTCCTACCTTTGCTCCCCTCGAATGTAACTTGAGGTTTCTCTTTTACAATGTAAAATAGGATAGATTTTATTTCCAATTATGTCAAAGACCGGAGGACATCCTGACGATAGCTGAAATGATTGGTTTAAGGCGTGAACCGATCGGTTTACGTTCTAGACGATCGGTTCAAGGAGTGAGCCGATCGGTTGATGACCGGTTCGAGGAGCGAGACGAGCGGGTGGCGGCCTTGAAGAGATGCATGACGACCAGGCAAACTGATCGGTTGGAGGAGCCAACCGATCAGCTGGTGGCACCCAGACGACCGGGCCAGAACGAGCAAGTCATTCATGAGATGAGTTGATATACTTAGAAGGCAAAGCACAAAGTTCATCTTGTATAGGTTGCATATGATGTAGATCTAGATGACCGTGATTCCTCTTTGCTCGAGGAATCACATTAGGATGGCCATAATTATCACATTTATCGTTTTGCATGTTTTCTGTGGGATATAGCATGTATATGATACGTACTATGTATTGTGGTGATTGGATATGTATATGTATATAAAACTAAATCCCTCATTAAATATTAAGTTTTAGATGCCTACCAAATGCGACACACCTGAAAAGCTTGATCGACCAAGTGTGGGCACGCCCAAGCGTTGTGCACCGTCCATCTCGTGGAAGCGTGAAGGATGAATGTGTGGGTCTGCCCAAGCAGGGTGCATATTCATCGTGTTTGCTTTGGGTCAGACTTAACAAGGTGACCTAGATAAGATCTAGCACCTTGAGGCATGGAGTTGATCATGGCAAGGAGTTGCATATGACATCTTATCAAGAGTTGCATGTAATGCAATTGGAAAGAGTTGCCTACCTGAGAGATCTTTGTTGTGGGTGACAGCCCAAGCTAGTCCATGACTTAGAGGATTTCAGGATCTTGCCCACTAGAAGGTTGTACGATGCAATCTTCCGAATTGATGGTGAAGGCTATCAATTTTAAGTAAAATAGTGGGAGCGATAATTAATTAAAGGCCTAATTTTTATCGTCAACTTTTCAAATCAATCAAATAAGTCAAAAATGAGATTTTGGACTAAAATTGCATATTTCCTTTTGTTAAAATAAATGGTTAATCAACAAATCACTTTATTTGTGATTCGTCTTTGAGACCAACAAATTAAATGGGAATAATTCCATGACTGGTTAGGATGATGAGAAGTGTTCTCAAACAAAGAGCGAAAGCTCTAAGTCCTAGTTATACCAAGACCAGATGAACTCAATCGCACCACATCAATGGCTGAAAGTATGCTTATGGAAGCATACCGAGGAAGACATTGATGAGGAGTGCTTGATGTTGTGTTCTCTGAACTATGAGTTGCAGAGACAACATGCGACATATGATGTCTCCAAGACACTGTCCTAGTATATCATGATAGAAGGAGATCCAGTAAGGTATTCACACACTCAATGTGATTGTGTATGTGGAAATACCTGACTAAGAAGCATTCCCTCTGAGCCAAGAGTTGGCTATTGGTATGATACTGCAAATGTTGCGAGAATCATACAGTTCGTGATAAACCAAAACATGAACAACTTTGACAAGCATTGACAGAGTTGTTGGACATGTTGGGGATAGTAGAGGCAAAGATGAAGAAAGACTGACCCTGATCTTTCATGAGATCAATGAAAGGTAAGTCTTAAGGGCAAGGGCAAGGGCAAGGGCAAAGCAAAGAAGTGTTTTGATGCTAGCCAGCAGCCCAAGCCGTCTTCAACCTCAAGGCACATGGGGAAAGGGTGTATGAGGGAATTTCCCTATATATCTGGATGAACAAAAGAAGATGAATGAGGGGATGGAGATCTCCACCTAAGGTATCATGAAATGAACCGCTTATTTATCTAAGGTATATGATACCAAGATATGGATCTATCATATATGATATGCAAGATCCGCAAAGAAGTGATGGCCTTTGTGAAAGGACCAAGAAATAAGTACTCATCATTGGAGCCAGTGTTGCTGCCAAAGATAGGAGCATCTTTCAGTTTATTTCAGCTTAAAGAGCATGAAATAGAGTTGAGAACTACTATTTTATATATTGCCAATAGATAGAAACACTTTATTTTTGCATATTGTATGACAATGATGGCACTAATAAAGTTGATGTTTCAATCTTAAAGATATGATCTTTGTGGCAATTCCTTGTTTATCTTGTGATACATGGTATGCATAAGATAAAATGATACCAAAAGTTATTGATAACTCAAACAATCAAATTAGCATCAATCATGAGAAATTCATTTCTATTTTCCATATGATGGATAAATCTAGACTCTTTTGGTTAGAGAACCAGTAAGAGACATGAATTTCTTGGACATGATTAATCAACTTTCACTAATGGTAGTGGGAGAATGATTATCCTATTAGGTATGATACATGTGATGTATTTACATACCTATTGGAACAAATGCTAATACTTCAAATGGTGTTCAGAGAAATACTAATATGAATATCTTGAAGTGTTCAAGATTATCATAGATGAAATGCAAATTTGGTAAAGTGTTAATTCTTGATGAGATCAATGAATGAAATACTTGGACTAAATGTTTGAGATCCTTATGAGTGATTATGATAGTGTATCGTAGTGAACTCATGATTAAGGCATGGTGATGTCTAAATCAAGAAGGAATCATACTCTAAGGAGTTAGAGAATGATTATCAAATAACTGAATTCTTCTTAAATAAAGGGCCGTTCGGCCCCTGTAATTGTGACTCCTGCATTTCAGTATAGTTTAACAATGATTCTCGGACCACTTCGGCTTGAGTAGCAGACAAATTAGGTTGTCTGAAACATCAGGCTGGCATACGGAAACGTTAATTGCTAACTGGATACATCCTTTTCAAATCCTCAGCGCATGGCATGATTTGGAATCTCGCCAAGTTTAGTGGTACAAATACCATATCAAATGCTACTCGATATTCTGGCTATTAATCTGAATTGATATTTGTGTATAAATATAGTAATTCAAATGATAGTGGTCGAACGGCCCCTAAAGAATACCCTACACTAATAAAGGACATTGAGAATCACAAGGAGTTGTGAGTTCTTATATACTTGACAGATACACCTCAATTATCTATGTGATGAGTTGTTCATGAGATGAGTCAACTATCTAGATGAATATGAGGAAACAGATTTTTTGTTATGATAGATGACCATTACATCCTAAATGACTTCCATGTAAACCATAAGGTATGACCTTGATGGTCGCACTCATTGGGATGAAATCCATAAGTGTGAATAAGTCTTAAGTGTTAAGACACATGTATAACATTTTGAGAAGGATGATGCTTGTTGATTGCAACTTAATGACTAAGACATTTGGCATATGGATACTAAAACTGCATTCCTATGAGGAATAAAACAAGTATGTGTACGTGACACAACCTATAAGGTTTATGAATCCACTAATGCAAATGAAGTCTATAAGTTACAATGGGCTAATCAATGTGATTGATTGAGTACAAGCAACTCAGAATTGGATCTTTACTTTGATGATATAGTCAAAGGGATTGACTGATATGTCAAAGATAAAGAAGGGATATATGATTTAGTGGGAGCGTATTCACATTCCACATGTTGATGTGAAATGGAAATGTTCTCGAATGGAAATTCAAAAGTGGAAATTATCTTTAAGGAAGATAGAGATGTTTCCTATGTGTTAGGAATAGAGATTTATAGAGATAGTTCTCGAAAACCTCTTGACCTGAAAAGAGAAAACATACATTGGCAATCTTTACTGAAGGGTTCAGTATGCACATATTCAGTGGGAGAAAACTTGTCCATGTTACATGGAGTTAGTATCCCAAGGCCAAGTGTCCAATTCTTATGAAGAATGGGAACACAAAGAATAGATATGGATCTATCATGTATGTAATCATTCCATTATCTTGCATGTATGGACATGACAAGAATAAAATGCATTCATCATCTTGTATGTAGGACATGGCAATATGATGTGCTCATCCTAATAACTCGTATGTGAGACATGACAAGTGGATGTTTGTCTACTTCCAGTAAGGGTTACTGGAATACCATGAGAACTTGATAAGTACTTGAGAAGTGCTAGTTCTATGGAGATAAGGAAGAGTTCGATGTAAAGAGTTACATTGTTGCGAACTTCAGAAAGGACAAAAAATTAATCACAAAATATATATAGGATATAGAAAAGTGAAAGTTTGTTGATAATTGGAGATGTTCCAATAAGACCATTTAAAAGGAAATGACGAGTATCTATGTGTTAGAGAACAATAGTGGATACTATATGGATCTGTAAGTTCATGAGATGAGCTTATAGATATTTCGCTCATTGATGACAAGTATGGAATCCTTGATCATGCAATGTGGCTAAAGGTTAGGAAAGGAATACTAGATCACATATTACGGAAACTCCATCTCATACGTGTGAAGTAAAATGAATAGATGAGAGACATGCAATTTATACTGACTTTGGCAAGGTGTTGACATAACTCACTATGTTCGCACAAGAGCACAGTAACATGTGGGACATGTTTGAAGATCACTATGAATATGATTCAAGAGTGATTGGCTCACAGTGCAAGTGGGGGTCTGTTGGTATGTATGCCCTGAGAGCCAATCATGGGATGATTGGTGGGATACATTAAGATTGACTTGATAAACATCGAAGGCAAGCTTCCAATTCTTTCTGGTTCACTCATATGAGATAGTGATAGAACAAATTGAATGTCTAGAGAATGATATTACTCAATGACGCATGCCTTCAGGTTGAGGACTTGGACGATGAGATCATACGGATGCTAAGAGTTTGTACATTCTTGTTATGTCCCTGGTCGGATGTCATTGTGGAAGGTAGATAGACAGCTATGACACACAATACTAGATTGTGGTGTTGGTTGATGATAGAATCTCATTAGTCATGATATAGAGATATCAAACCAAACACATAGGTACTTGTTAGAGAACAAGTGTACTGGACAGACCAACCGTGAGTTTCACACATGGAAACATGACATGGTAGTCACAGTCAATACTCACAGTGATGGTGGTGAATGTGATTCTTTGACCTGAAATCACTACACTCAACACATGTCGTTGGGTACACTTTGACATCATCAAACGCAGTCCTGAAACATGGGTTGTTATAAAGGTGATGATTGGGTGGCTTTGACACATGGGGCTTTTAAGGGGTGAGTGATAGATATGGGATTTGTCCCTCCTGAGGGAGTTTGATATCCAAGGCCACTTGATGAGTAGGATTGAGATAGGTATGCACACGCATGTGTCAATCAGTATGTGATATTGATCTCATACATATCTCATTCAATCTACTCTGAGATCAAGAAAGTGAATGAACGTTGACAGGATGATTGTTCCATGCCTCGAGTTCATTCGGGATATCAGTGACAAAGGAATTATACATTCACTGTAACACCATTCACGGATTGTAGGATTGAAAGTTGTTCTCCAACTTTTTATTTCACTTGGGTAGCACTGATGTGTGACTAGGCACCACTCTTTGCTTGTGAAGTCATAAGTGTTATGGACTTTCACTGCCAACGTGAAAAGGACCTGCAGGGTCACACACATAGGATTTAACCTGGAAGAGGAGTTTTGTCCACAAACAATATTTAGATTGATTACTAAAGGATTTTAGTAGTTAAATTAAACACTCAATCAATTGATAGCTCAATGTCATAATGTTCAAGGTGTTGGACACATTGATTGGAGTATCAGATTGATTGAAATCGCAATTGACTGATTCTATACAATCTGCACTCCCAACCAATCGGCTCATGTGATCAATCGATCGACTCAGCTTGGTGAACCAATCGGTTCAAGAGGTGAGTCGCTCGGCTCATAGATACGGTGAACGATTACTTCAAGGGTTGAAACGATCGGTTCATCTGTTGCAACTGAGCAAGTTGGGAAAGTCGTATTGGTGAAATTTTCCTTGCGTTTCACTTGCCCAATTTGATTGGAACAAGGATTGGTATTTGATATTAATTAGAAACAAAAGAAGGAAAGTCAATCGAGAACTGATCAGGACCGCGAACCGACCAACTCATGGGTCCCAACCGATCGGTTGAGTGTCAACCGACCGACTCAGATCCCCAACCGACCATTTCAGAAATTAAACGATCGGTTCAGGTTGCGAGTTGGTTGTTTTTGTGGAAAATCTCAAACCCTTCTACTCCTGCTTTAGTCCCATATTGCCCGGGATAGAGAACCATGTCCCATGACCCTCCTATATATAGGGGTATTGGGGGCTTCTCAAAGAACAACTCAGTGCAAACTAGTTGCTCTGCAAAGTTGTCGTTCTCTCTAGTTTTGGTAACCGAGAGAGCCCGAGCAAGTGCTACCTCAAAAGGGAGGCACAGTAAGGGAAAGACAACTGCAGTTGCGACTGGTGGCAGGAGAGTGTGTTGGCAACTAGTACGCTGACAGGAGGGCGCGACTCCTTCCAATTCCTTGTGAGACAAGGAGATTGGAGTTCCAGGTGGTCCGTGTGGACTACTTCAGAGGCGGGAGGTTTCTGCTGCTCGGAGGACAGCTGTCAATCTCGACAGTCCCGATGAGACCAGGAGTCATCAGTCCCGGTGCGACCAGGAGCTGCACAGACACCGTCTAAGACCGGAGGTGAAGACCGTGCAAGGCACGAGGTATTGTCGTCGAGCAAGCCTCGGGACAAGGTATGATTCCACAAACCATCCTTTCCTATTGTATAGACATTGACACATTTCCTTGTTCTGGGTTTGGGGAGAAAATATTTTTTTCCTCTGCCTTCTCTGCCTCCCCTAAAACCCAACACTAGTAGTATAGGTTGTTTTAACATGAAGAAAATTTGTTATCTTAGTCAACCTATCAACTATCACCCAAATAGAATCATGATGTTTGGTTGTCTTGGGTAGACCAACCACAATGTCCATTGTCACCTGATCCCATTTCTACTACGGTATAGGTAAGGGTTGTAATGTTCCTGTAGGATTCTTGTCACAAAATAGTTCTTACCCCAATCCCAATCATACTATCTAGACAGTAGAAAAAAGGATTGAAGCACACGTCCCTTATTGGCCCAATAAGATCTATCACACTGGAATATACAATAAGAAATAAATAACTCAAAAACTGGTTAAATAAAGAACAAACTAACCCAATATGGAGATTTATCTGATTTCTTCTTTGTCATCAGAGTATGTAGAGTGTGGAAGCGATCTTATTCAATATTCCATTTATATTGCCTAAAATCAAGAAAATCAAGACACAATCATGCAATTGCACGGTACGCTATCAAAATCAAGTAAAACACTTTATAATACAATAAGTATACTTCGCAGGACTTATATTCAAAATAATAACAAGAAATTTGGAAAACCAACATTTATTCGACAAGTTTTTCAAGCAATTTGACTATTATTATGAGTTCCCATTATGCTGTAATTTGAGAAGCATGCTTATATATTTTGTGTGACTCTATTACCCCAACGCGATGGGGAAGGTCACTAGGCTACTTCTCACCATAGGAACATAGGAATCCAATGTAAGAGTCCCACTTCCAAATGAGGGGGGTTGTTGTACTCAATATCAACATTATCAACATTATCAATATCATCATCATTATCAATATACGGGCAGTCATAATGGGCATGCAATTTATGTTTTCATGTTTTTCAAAATATAGTATAGAAAAACAACAGACTAATCATAGGGAACAATAGCTCATCCAAGTAAATAGCCAAGTATACAGTCAAGAGATACATAAAAGTATCTTTAATACAATCAAGGAGGAGTTATATAATAGCGTACCTTTCACTGAGGATTTCGTTTATGATCAATATCTGAGTCAATAGGTCAACCCTTTGAGTCAGATCCTAAATCATCAAGATTGGATCAAGGGTCAAGATCATGACTTTTAGAATATCATATTTGAATATTCGATATTAGGGTTACACTTTTCCTATGTCAACCTTAGGGTTGGGTCATTCACTTATGATCCATAATATTTCAATATATCCAACATTATTTCAAGTGTACAATATATTCGAGTGTGAATGACTTACCTAGGTTTTCTAGGATCATATGTATTAACCCTAATTATCATGGTCAACATGAAATTCCAAAATCAAGTCTTTAGATCATTATCAAGTTCTAACATCATTGGGGTTCAAAATTAGGTCGAGTTCTGATTAATATATGAGATCAACTTTTTAGGTCAAGAGATCATAATATTCCACAATATTTAGGCCAAGTATAATATTAAGATGGCATCATCATATTGAAGGTTGAATCAGGTCAACAAATAGGTCAAGTCTGATTTTATAGTCTCAAAATAGATATCAGGGTCAGATATAAGGTTATCATAGTCTAATCACAAAATAGAGTCATTTGACAAATTAAATAAGCAAGAGATCATGATTTAATTATATTAGTGAGCATAGTTTGGAATTAGGTTTCAAAAGTATTTTTAATAGATTCACTGGGTTTTCTTATCAAGATTGACTACTTGTTCATAATATTTGGAGCTAGGATGTATTTTCTACAATTAAAACAAGATATGTACATTTAATCGAATATTTGAGTAGAGAAGGGGTAAATAATACCTTAACTGAAAAACATTCCAATCGTTGGATGATGAATGAGGGGTCTAGATGAAGCCACACGAGCAAGGTGGCTTGTTGGTTGAGATACTTCGGTTCAATCTCAATTTTTCTGGTTCAAACGGGGTTGCTGGTCTTTTGGGCCGGTTTGATTTCCTTCTCTGGACCGGATGGTTCATGAGTATGTTCCCTTCGTTCCAATTCCTCATGAGATGAAAAATAAGGAGGAGGAGGCTCACCGACACAAGGGAGATTTGGGGTAGGAGTAGTCGATGGAGGAAGCCAAGTAGCCGCTTAATATCCTCGCGACCTTGCGAAGTGGTGGTGAGTTCCAAATAAGGGAAAGATGGCGAGCAGAAGGAAAGACCAAAAGGGTTGGGCGGCGGCACCGTTTGCAGAAGCAGGTGAAGTCAGGGAAGATAAGGGGTGCTCGGGGACAAAACAATGAGAAATGGAGATTTCGTGAAAAAGGTGAGGTGTCAGCGAGTCATTGGTAGCCCTTTTATAGCATTGGGGCTAGGATTTTAGGGTAGAGGACCTAGAGCAGCAACCATGGCTGTCGAATAGAGAAGGGGAGGCAACGAACTCATTTTGGTGGCACTATGGTGTATAAAAGATAGTCAAATTAGGTCTCTTTGAGTTCGAATTTGTCAGGGCTAGATTTTGGTACACTTAGATTTTCAACTAGGGGTCAAAGGAGGGAGATCCTCTTTGGGGTCATCATTTATTCCTCCCCGCAATCACCGGAAGGTTGAAGATAAGTCCCCAACCATGCGATCTAGCCTTGATCCGTGGGAGGGTCAATCCAAGGGCTGGTTTCATCCGTGGACCCTTTTCCTTGCATTACAGACATGGCATAGCCTAGAAAAAGGTCAAATAAAGCAAATAAAAGGGATTTTAAGGTGTTCACTTCAAGAATTCATAGAAAATTGTAGGAATGTCCAATTGTTCTCAAATTTGGACTGTAGCTTCATAAAAATGTGGAGAACCTTTACAAAAAGTTTAATAACCAAAATATGAAGTTTGATTTATCAATTTGATTCATTGAACAAAGTGATGATTGAATCAAATTTGAGCTGTTATAATGTGTATAAAAACTACATTGATCACCATATTTCGAATTTGAGTCTCAACATTCATTTGGGAGCCAAGAAAATTAATTTAGGACCATTAATAGATATAATGAGGTCAAAAGAGTAATAACTTTACCATAATGCCAAAATCCACTTTGCAACATCCTTCCCACCTTAAAAAGGAATTTTGTCCCCAAAATTCAAAAATATCCTCAAAATTAGAATTATTCAAATCTTGATCATATCCTCAGTTATTTAAATATCATCAATTATATAATCAAAATTATGTCCTCAAAATTCAACTAGTTCAACAATCATAATTGGAATTCCTTATTTCATATCATAAATAACTTGTTACCAACATCATTTCATCATCGAGCAATTGAGTATCAAGGTCAAAACATAATCATTCATAGTCATGATATGAGTCACATATATGGAGATAATCCTATTGATCACAAATTTGGATAGATCATATTTTAGGTCAATAGATTCCTTGAATCAAGTGTACAAGGTAACTCTCAATCCCAATATCTTAGGGTCCTAGCTTCTACATTGGCCTAGTTGGGGTTATACATCTATGATTTGAGATTTTATATTTCAACATTTCAAGACAACATCATACTTTCAATATCATGATTTTGAGCTCCAAAATCAATGGGAGGTCCCACCCTAGTCCTAATGAGAGCTAAACCCTAATCCATAAATTGAGAGTGTCAACATAGTCATCATTTCATAAATTCAAGATTTGGGATTTTGAAGCCATTATTCATATATCTCAATATCAAAATAGTGTGATAATAGGATTTGTATCATTATTGAGATTTGATAATCATGAGTCACAGTATTATATATCAGTATCAAGAGTTGAGATTTTAAGCATCAATAGTTATAGGTCCAGAATTTGATCATATGTATAACAATTCCAAATCTAGGGTTTATATTCCTGTTTAAACCTTAGGGGAGATCACTTGTCTATATTCAATTTCAAGCAACAATATTCAAACAATATTTGATCAACATGTCAAAATTTCATTATCATGGTTTCCAAGGTTGATGAATGATCTAGACCTAGGTCTATCTAGGAAGTGAACCCCAAGCAATAGTCAATATTGACATATGTCAAGGTCATTAGCAAATCAATATTCAACATCGAGTATCATCCATGGGTTTAACCTATTAGGCGTAGGTCAACCAATCCAAATAGGGTAAAAGGGAATACCTTTCCAAACTCTAAATAATCAATAGGATGAAAACTTAGAGGTAGTCGTAATAGGGATGTGACCTAGGTTAGGGGAGTCATGAGTCAACTACTACCCTAATCTAGCACATTATTTACATTGATCATTATCCATTGAGCTTATTCAAATAGGGAGAGTATCAATGATCAAAGCATGTTTTACAAGGTCATTGTAACAAAGTAGACTTTTGCATAACCATGAAGTAGTTACTATTTTGCCCTCATTATACTCACTCACGATCCTCAATCATTTTTCTTGGCTTCATAATCAATGTTGAGACTCAAAACCAAAATATGGTGACCAATGTGGATTTTATACACATTATAACACTTCAAATTGGATTCATTCATCACTTTGTCCAAAGAATCAAATTGTCCAATCAAACTTTGTCTTTTAGTTCTCAAACTTTTTTTCGACCTTTCCTAGGTCACCAAAGTTTGATAACCAAAAGACAATGTTTGATTGACCAATTTGATTCTTTGGACAAAGTGATGAATGAATCCAATTTGAAGTGTTATAATGTGTATAGAATCAACATTGGTCACCATATTTTGGTTTTGATTCTCAACATTGATTATGAAGCCAAGAAAAATGATTGAGGATCATGAGTGAGTATAATGAGGGCAAAATAGTAATTACATCATGCTTATGCAAAATTCTACTTTGTCAAAGTCATAACATCAAAATTCAAGATAATAGGGAAATAATGTCAAGAATTGTATTCCTTTCCTTTCATGATCAAGGTAGTGATAAAATTTGGAAATTGAGGATTTGAATTTGGCATTCGAGGAATTATAGCATAATAGTGCAAAATCTACCCCATCATCATATCAAAGTTGAGATTGAAAACGACATCAATGGTCAATAGGAAAACTACTTTTTGTATCAAAGGTCTTACATCATGATTTTGTGAGTCCTAGACTTAGTCACTTGATAGCATGGTCAAGTGTGTATAAAATAGGATATGAGTTTTCTTAACTATATTTGAGTTTTAATCAACAATAGGGCAACATGGGCTTAATCAACATTATTTCCTCAAAATTCAACTAGTTCAACAATAGTTTTACTCAATATCAACATTATCAACATTATCAATATCATCATCATTATCAATATACGGGCAGTCATAATGGGCATGCAATTTATGTTTTCATGTTTTTCAAAAGATTGTATAGAAAAATAGAAGACTAATCATAGGGAACAACAGCTCATCCAAGTAAATAGCCAAGTACACATTCAAGAGATACATAAAAGTATCTTTAATACAATCAAGGAGGAGTTATATAATAGCATACCTTTCACCAAGGATTTCGAGTATGATCAATATCTGAGTCAATAGGTCAACCCTTTGAGTCAGATCCTAAATCATCAAGATTGGATCAAGGGTCAAGATCATGACTTTTAGAATATCATATTTGTATATTCGAGATTAGGGTTACACTTTTCCTATGTCAACCTTACGGTTGGGTCATTCACTTATGATCCATAATATTTCAATATGTCCATCATTATTTCAAGTGTACAATATATTCGAGTGTGAATGACTTACCTAGGTTTTCTAGGATCATATGTGTTAACCCTAATTATCATGGTTAACATGAAATTCCAAAAGCAATTATTTAGATCATTATCAAGTTCTAACATCACTGGGGTTCAAAATTAGATCGAGTTCTGATTAATATTTGAGATCAACTTTTTAGGTCAAAAGATCATAATATTCCACAAGATTTAGGAAAACTATAATAATAAGATGTCATCATCATATCCAAGGTTGAATCAGGTCAACAAATAGGTCAAGTCTGATTTTATAGTCTCAAAATAGATATCAGAGTCAGATATAAGGTTACCATAGTTTAATCATAAAATAGAGTCATTTGACATATTAAATAAGCATGAGATCATGATTTAATTATATTAGTGATCATAGTTTGGAATCGGGTTTCAAAGTATTTTTAATAGATTTATTGGGTTTTTCTAATCAAGATTGACTACTTGTTCATAATATTTGGAGCTAGGATGTATTTTCTACAATTAAAACAAGATATGTACATTTAATCGAATATTTGAGTAGAGAAGAGGTAAAAAATACATTAAATGTGAAAAAGTCCGATCATTGGATGATGAACGAGGGGTCTAGATGAAGCCACACGAGCAAGGTGGCTTGCTAGTTGAGATACTTTGGTTCAATCTTAGTTTTTCCGGTTCAAACGGGGTTGCTGGTCTTTTGGGCCAGTTTGATTTCCTTCTCTGGACCAGATGGTTCATGAGTATGTTCCATTCATTCTAGTTCCTCACAATCCCAAAAACAAGGAGGAGGAGGCTCACTAGCGCAAGGGAGATCTGGGGTAGGAGCAGTCGATGGAGGAAGTCGAGTAGCCGCTTAATATCCTCACGACCTCATGAAGCGGCGATCAGTTCCAAATTGGGGAAAGGTGGCGAGCAGAAGGAAAACCCAAAATGGTTGGGCGGTGGCGCCGTTTGCAGAAGCAGGTGAAGTCAGCGAAGATAAGGGGTGCTCAGGGACAAAACATTGAGCAATGGAGATTTCTCGAGCAAGGTGAGGTGTCTGCGAGTCATTGGGAGCCCTTTTATAGTGTTGGGGCTAGGATTTTAGGGTAGAGGACCTAGAGTAGCATCCATGGCCACTGGATAGAGAAGGGGAGATAAAGAACTCATTTTGGTGGCATTATGGTGTGCAAAAGCTAGTCAAATTAGGTCTCTTTGAGTTCGAATTTGTGAGGGCTAGATTTTGGCTCGCTTAGATTTTCAACTAGTGGTCAAACGAGGGAGATCCATTTTGGGGTCTTCATTTATTCCTCCCCACAATCATTGAGAGGTTGAAGAGAAGTCCCCAACTGTGGCATCCAACTCATAAAAACAAGATTAACTAATGCAGAAGCGATCGTTAGCAGCGGAATTAATGAAAATCACTAAAAATTAAAACTTTTAACCAAGAGATCCATAAATTGAATAACTCTTCCATATAGAACCAAAGTAAGTTATTTACATTCTGGTTCATCAATACATCTCTGTATCATCCCTTTCTCGAAAGTTACAAGAACCAACTACCATGTTAAGCTATACATCGGCAGTATAAAAATCTTGAGGCATCAAGCCAAAATTCTCAGATCAATATTAAACTAATTACTGACTCCTAGGATATAAGAGTACATAGATGACACATAGGACTCTTTATTTACAGGACATAACAGCCAGTGTTTCCACCTAATGATTCATTGTTGTCCTTGTTGATGATGCTGTTGTTGTTCTTCACCCACTGTAGGGTTTCTGCCTCTTCCTCGGCGTCTACCTAAAAAGTTGAATCCCACGGGGGTGAGACAATTGAAAAATTGTCCCAACGAGAGATATAACTCTCCGCCAGAAACATTGTTATTGTAGATAATAGAAATAAATTGTTTAGCTAAATAATTAACTAAACTATTTAGAGTAGTATTCTGTATCTAATTCATTTCAGCTATATCCTGATAAAGCAGCATGTCATTTATTCAATAAGGAATATGAAGAACATGTATAGGATTTATCCAACTAAGACATACTAAGAAATGTATCATCAACCATTGATTCTCATATTTCAACCCTAATAAAATATGCTACACGGATGATTACATTTTACAAATATACTTAATCCCTGAGGAGATGAGGTATACCGCTCATACTCTAAGCGACCATTGCGAAATTGAAATCAGTACCATACATAGGTCAATAGAAGAGCCAGATTCCGATGACCTCATCTTCCTCACTCAGTGTGAGGACCAAATGCAGGACATCTTGTGTGTCTTCCAAATAGCTTTTTAGGGTATACTGGCAACTTCACTATTCGAGTTACAATGGCATGTTGTACTCTCTTCGTAATCGAGAGATATTATATTTATCTCACATCGATCTGACATTAACATCATCGGGAGATTAGTGATACATCCATCCCGACATATACATAATGAAGGATTGAGAGATTTAATGTTGATCTCACATCAATTCCTCCATTAGGGTGTAAGGATATTCACGCCCATGACCCCCACATACTCAAAAGTATGCCCTCCATGAGTTCCCATAGGAAAACCTATTTCACCATCACCAAATTGCTGACGATGATGGATTTATGGTCAGGGCTCTACATGATATCATTTCACTTGATTATTTAAGTTTATTACAATATTCTTTTAGCATCAAACATGTTTTCAAACATAAACCACTATAACAATTTCTATAAAGAATAAGTACTATTTCTATCAAATTCTTTTCACAACTTTATTAACATTGGGATCTCAGTCCCTTATCATCTCATCATCATGATTCAAGAATATGGGTGTTCAAACCCTTAGATCATCAAAACACTTGTAACCACTTTTAATAGGCAACTTAATTCCTTCAGGTCATCTGACCAATGTAAAAATAATAATTGCAATGCAGGTATTTCAGATGGCTCTTAAATCCCATCAACCTCTTTTGGTACCTCTCACTAGGCAACACAGCATATTATGGCTCACAAGGCCCATAAGGCAGTATCAATAAATAAAACATCATATCTCATACCTGGATATGTTCATCATCTTATGATACCTACATGATTAGTACAGATGATAACAGTTACATCAATTTCACATCAGCATCATGCAAAACATTTATAGCATCACTATTCAAGGATAATACCACTATTCCCCTACTAGAGTTAGGGTTTCCCTTTTAATTTCAATCAGGGTTACTCATCCCCTTTGCTAAGTTAGGACCAATGATTTATCATTCAATTCTCTAAGATTAGAGTTTCATGCTATATAGTATAACCAAAAATTAGAGTTTACTATTCACATCACATCACCCTAGATTAGGGTTTATATTCAATAACCGGCAATTAGGGTTTACTATTCATCCAAATTAGGGTTATGCATCAAAATACCATGAATTAGGGTTACTCATGTCATTACTCTAAATTCATATCACATTATCTTCCTAGATTAGGGTTTCATTCATAATTGCCCTAATTTAAGGTTAGGGTTCAATAATCTTGTCAATTAGGGTTTATGCTCATGATTAGGGTTTCATGATCTCTTTGCTAAGGATCATACCTTTAATCACCACACGAATCCTACTCATGTATGAATTCCATTCTATCATCCTCTCAACTTGATTAGGTTATATCAACCCTTCAATCAAGTACATACATCTATGAT
Source organism: Alisma plantago-aquatica (assembly GCA_963693085.1). Lineage (NCBI taxonomy): Eukaryota > Viridiplantae > Streptophyta > Magnoliopsida > Alismatales > Alismataceae > Alisma > Alisma plantago-aquatica. Next base: position 344,926,613 of record OY856415.1, read on the forward strand.
TGACATAGTGTACTAAGTTATTGTTCTTATAAGCGATTAGGGTTTATCCCTTTAATGGTATTAATCATTTAGGTAATTTTAGGGTTTCAACTTTTGTACCTTCATTGATTACCACCATTATCAATCATTGGATCATTGGAACAATTATCACCTTCAATTTCCAAATGATTGAATCACAACTGACCTTTATTCAGTTTTGAGGTTTCATCACCAAACGGTTTTGAAACCATTTGATGTCCAAATGGTTTTGAAATTGTTTGACCCCAAACGGTTTCAAGACCATTTCAACTCAAATGGTCTCAAGATCGTTTGGGCCAAATCAATCTCAAAACCGCAAGGGTTCTTTAGATAAACTCATCAATCAATTGAACATGCTTTGCTACATTGAAACCCTTAATCTATTGAATTGTTAGAGTTCAACAATTATTGGCCCTTGGATTTTCAATCCTTCAATCACAACCTTTGACCATCCATGCGGTCTTGAGGTGCTTGATCTCATGCGGTCTTCAGGTGCTTGACCTCATTCGGTTTTGAAACTGAATCACCCATTCAGTTTTGAAACCGAACCACTTCAAACGACCTTGAAAACGATTCCAATCATTCAGTTTTGAAACTAAATTAGAAACTTTGTGCTCAAAACCATTTAACCAAAACATTCATGAGATTTATTGGGCCTCAAATGGTTTGGGATTGTTTGGTCCCAAACGATCTTGAGACCATTTGGACTCAAACGGTCTTGAGATCGTTTGGTCCAAACCTCCTCAAAACCGATTGGACCAAAAATGGTCTCAACCACTCATATTGATTTAGGGTTTCCAAGGTTGATTCCCTCATCAATTGATTTCATGTCACCACTCACCAATTAAACCTAACATCATACTTCAATTGATCTTAATAAATCATCCTTCAATTGATTTGACTTTCAATTGATCATCAATTAGGGTTTTGAATCCAATTGGATTAGGGTTTGAAATTGATGAACCTTCATTGTTAGTCATTGTGAAACTAATTACTTTGAAATTATTGGACCACCATAATAATTGGACATGACCTGACCTCAAATGGTCTTGAGGTCGTTTGGATGACCTCCAAATGGTTTTGAAACCATTTGGGTTAATCAACCCAAAATTCTAAGTTAATTAATTACAAAATCAGCACTTAACCCGATTAGGGTTGCTACTTGATGGACCTTCAACTAATGAATCCTTAGGAATTAATCAATTATATTTAATAGATCATTAAACATTATCATTAACATCAAATCTCAGTACGAAAAAAATATGAATTAACTACAATTGATCTGGAGACAATTACTTCATATGTAGTAAAAATATATTTTTCTTTATAAATTTCAGAAATGTAAAGAAACAAATGTAGCCAATAAGTGAATGAACTAAAGAATATGATTAATCAATTAGATTCCACTTTTAATAACCATCGTCAACACTTTTCATTCAAAGTGTGTCCGTGGGAATAAACGTGTGCTTGGTTTTCACAAAACTCCTATTCTTTCACACACACCTGCACTCCTTCCCCAATTTGATTGCATTTGTTGTGCCCGAACCCTCTATTTCACAAAGCCGCCCCCTACATCCACTCATTATTCATCATTGTACTCATTCAACACAACAGCCAAATGTGAAATCGGTCAGGGCCGACATTAGAGAAGACATGCAACTACTCTCCCCTTCCCTTCTGCTTCCCCTTTCTCCCCTTTCTTTTCCAACTAATGGATCTGTCTGTGATGCAGAGATCATGGTGATTCGTCGGCCAGAAGAATCCTACTCTACAGAGAACGGTCATCTGTATACAAAGCACATCATCATGGAAAAAAGCAGAAGTGCTATGATGGCGTATATATCATAAAAATAGTTTACGACTTATCTATCCTGTGAAATCAGCATATTATTTTTTTATCAGGAAAACATGTCCATGCTATCCATTCCCTGTTAGTACTTTCTTAATTCAAAATGTCATCTTGTTTGTTTTGGCATAACAACTTCCATGATCCTAACGGTAGGATAAAAATCTCCTTTACCATTGCTTCAACAACAACCACTCACGATGTCTGTATTATATCCCATTTACATTGACATTTCCATTATTAATAGAAATAGTAGAACACGATGGTGTTAGGAATGTCCTTTTACTTGCAACCATCATGACAAGAAAAGGAATTAATATGCAAGACATTATGGGATGAGACAGTAGTATCTGTCCTCACTTGCAACCTCCACCAAAGTGGGGAAAGACACCGAGTTGTCCAGTATAAGAATCATATTGATAGAGAGAAGCATGTCGTCACCACCATACAACTGAAGTATCTCTTCTGTTATCAACCTATTGCATTATTGAATTGATCCATCAATCTATGTTTTTATGAATTAATAATTTTGTTCAATATATGTGTTTTGTGCACTCTATTGAGTTGAATGATTATGATAAGATGAACACACTGCTGAACTAATTTTTCATTCTAATAACAAATTTCATACTTGACTGACCAAAGTTGTTGGAACTTATGAAAATATCCTTAAACAACATTGACTTATTTCTAAATTACTTTTTGATAAAAGAAAGGTATGAATTCCACAGATAACAAAACCCATATTTTGTGGTGAAATATGAACATTTATTACCTTTTTACTATTTGTGTCTAATACAAATAGGTGTGTTTGAAGAAGTGAAATACCTTTCGAGATATAGGGATGTAGGGTCATTATGACTTTCCTAGGGAACTTGTGACACAATTGATGAGTAGTATGCTTTGAATCATCACAAAGAATGCCTACTATAAAGTATAAAAGTATATTTTCAATGCTTTATAGTTGATTTTTCCCCAACTCGAATCATTGCCCCTAACATGGTATTTCTGGATCCACCCTTGCCACTTAGACTCTATTGAAGGATGTACCCTGAGTGGGCATGCACCACCATCCATGAGTACTTAGGTACACTTTCCTCTGATGGGACAAGACCTCCTAGTTTAATTGCACATACTAGAATCTACTTCCTCTCCCTCTTTGTGGTTTTTTATGGCAACATTTCTGTATATAGTATTTGTGGCTTTTTTCAATAGCGTACAGGTAAGCACTTGACTACAAAATACGAGCTTAGCTCTGCCTTTTTGTATATTACATGATTGAGATATCTCCTAAGGAAGGGATTAAATATTTTTTTAAGGAAAATGCTTAGGCAACACTATAGTTGACTAATGTGGAACAATATTGGATGTCTATGCCACTTGTTTGGCAGCTGACACACATTTGAATAATGGTGAGATATTTGGTTATATGTTCTAATTCATCACAAGCATGAACAAGAAATATAATTAGCAAATAATATCATGGCATATTCTTGCCATCATGAGATTCTCGATCGTGAAGGCATAGAGGTTAAAAGGAGTTTTCACTCATCCCACATGTTTTTGAGTATAGAGAACCAACTACTCAAAGAAACGTTGCATCAGATTTACTCAACAATAAAATATTCCCATTGAGATAATTTTGCATTATGATGTTGTCTGACATTCATAATTCAAAGATTCATAAAGTTGTAGACATTGTAATGATAAATCTTTTGTTCTTCTCATTTATTATTTGCTTCGTAACTGAATGTAGGAAAGGGACTAGTCTAGAATTTAGTTTATTGTATTAGATTAAAAAAACCTTGATTATTGCTATGTGAAACACATTGGTATGTACTTGGTTAGTGTATGATGCTAGCCGGGTACAATATTTTAAAGGTAGTATGTTGCGTACATATAAAATCCAGTCCCTTCATATGATATACCAGTCTCTTATGAAATAATTCACATGCCCCAAGAGTGACTATCACCAAGACAGCTATATGCTATTCATCTTCATCACATACAACTGAGAATAAAGATTGTATGCTGGTCAATAGCATACAGTAAATAAGTATCTTACTGTTGTCTTGATTATTGATTTTTAGAAAAAATACTGATAGGAAAATGAGATTTAATGACTCTGTTTCGGTGACTATTTTATTGAATATGATGTATGTGGAGAGTTGTGATATTATATTAATATGATGACCAGACTATCTTGACACACCCATGAATAAATCAAGTCTAAGACAAAGTTCCACCACTTTCCTTCTCTTTCATTGAAGATATGTACTCTTTTATATTCTTAATGAATGTATGTTTTTGGTTAGGACAATATGAGCCATGGATAGTACAAAATCGTATTAAGGCCTCTCATGCCATGTTGGGGGTAGATTGACGCTAAGAATAGTTATGTGTAGCTCGTAGCAAGTTGTGCTTGTGTAGTGATTTTTATATGCTTTTTCTAATCTGTGTCTCTTTATAGTCTCCTTGATTTTTTGGGAAAGGACAATGACAATGTCTCATCTGTTCCAAGATTGTTGATGGAGAGTGTTAGAGGTCAGACAAGCAATTGTCTGCTTGAATAGTTAGCAGCGCCATAATTATGGCCCAAGGTCAATACGTTCAGTTCTGATGAACTAAACCTTTTCAATCAACATGGTTCCTTCATACCTTTTGGCCATTCCTTGACTCACATATATATCCTTGTCTGCTAAATTGACCGTGCTATTTGTTTCTCTATTCTTTTTCCTCCAGCAACCGGTGCTTGTGGAACATTTGGGATTAGTTGTCTACTAAATATCTTCTCCAAAAAGGTTAGAATTAATTTGTATGTGGATTTTTTTCAGCCTTCTTGATGACCAGGTAGCCACATGGGATATATAGGTGGACACTTTCAGTTTGCAGCTATGGTTGAGGGTCTAATAAGGGAGAGACCTCCTTTGATACTTTTTCTATCTGGTATGATTTAGTTGTCAAATTATCTATTGACTTGGATACTACAACGAGAACTTGTTTATTATAGAATAATTCATTGACATCTTACTTTTATGGACCACTCATTTGTGTAATTGTCTCAGTCACGACTTTCTTAAATTTTTAAGTACTGCTTAAACTTTCAAAAAGTGAAAAAGAAAACATTGGGAGGGTATATATGACTCTGAATGACGTGGAGTGGGATCACATTGAATTGTTTGAGTCAATGTTGTGTATTGTGGTTGTCAAGCTTGTATAGTGATGTCCATTGTATGATGCATGTATGACATTTTTATAAACAATCAAAACACAAGAAAATCTCATCAAACAAAGGAAATGATCAAAGTATCAACGCATGGGTCACACTAGGAATAAAAAACCTTTCCTTAAGGGGCTTTATAGGAGGATAAATCTATTCTCGTGCCTCTTTGAGTTCTTTAGAGAATGGTAACAATAACATGAAAAATGTTATGCCTAGGCTCATCTTGCTATGAAAATGTTGAACACATCTAATACTCGGTGTGCACATTCTTTAATAATAACTTAATACTAATAGTGTGTACATGTGTGTTTATTGTAGCTAGGTACTAAAATTTACACTACTAATTTTACCCAACTACCTATCAAGTTCTAATTTTAGTGTATTCCACATAGTACTTCTACAGAGCCACACAGCCCATACTGTATCTACCATCATCTAAAAATTAATTTCCATCAGCTATGTACTAAATAACCTCACACCTGCTAACGCATGCATACCAACATGGCAGCAAAATATGTAATGCAATAACTTGTAGCTAAAATAACTAGATATGATGCTCAGAAACCAGGGGCAACAAAACAGGCCGCACATTGCATACTGACATGAAGCCCTAAATCCAACCATTAAAGGCCCTCACTTTCGAAGTATACCAAGAGAAACCTCCTTTTACTTTGCCTAAAACTAACTCTAGTTCTGATTTGGTTTTCATGAAGGAGTCTGAAATGATATTCTAACTTCCTAAAGAACATGGACAAGGCAATGTCCTTTCATTTCCTGTTATTTTTTGCATGGAGTTTTCTATTTTGTGGCCTTGCTGAAGTTTTTGTTTGGCTCATTTCCTTGTTGATGAATTGCTATTGAGTTTGCTTGCATCATTTTCTGATACTTCTTTGGAAGCTGACATCAGGTTGGATGAGTTCAATTCTGATATTTCCTAGTTTATCTACACCTGAACCCATCTTCTGAAGTTGCCATCTAATTAAAATCTAAGGAGGATTGACCTCTTGTTGAGTTTCCAAAACGAGTTTTATGTTAAGTTGGAGTAACTTCCACAGAGTGTAGGAGGGTTTTAGTGTGCTTCGTGTTGCTGTTTCAAAATGCAGTTGTGATTGCTTTGTATGCTAGTATTTGAGAACACCTCCAAGTGAGGAAAATGTTATTCATGGCTTTATGTCATTCACTAGGTGTCTTGATGTTGGAGATCTATTGTTACAAATTCAATGAGGACGTTGTATTAGTTTGAGATGGATTCTAAAAGCTACTGTCAAGAAGCATGGTATCGTCATACCTTTTTTGTTGACTTTGCGAGCTTCTATTAAAGATTGAAGACAGTTTGCTTCTTCCTTTTGGTTTTAGACTGGAGATTACTTTTGCGTGTTGAATTCTTTCCTCCATTTCTCTATTTAGTTTGGGTTTTTGATTCATGTTCTTGTTGTGTATGTGTTTACTTCCTAGTGCAAATGGAGTGTTGTTGATTTCTATCTGTGGGGGGGTTATTTATTTGTTGGGGGTTGTTTGGAATCCTCCAACTACTTCATACTGTACAGTTACAAAACAGAAATAAAAAAGAGTAACAAGCTTTTGGATAAAAAAAATTGAACTTGAAGCTTTTTGTTTATCAAACAGATGATCGTGGATAGATAATGTGATGTGATTCTGTCTTTCATTGTTTGACTTTAAAAACTTATAGATTTTATTTTTCAAAATAGAAGCTCGTCATTACATGTTGTAATATGACATTTTTAAGTGCATAAGAGGCCTTAGTGCTTTTTATTTTCAAAGTTTAAAACGTTATTTCATTAGAGATTGTTAAGAATGAACAAAACTTCATACTACTCATTTTCTAAGATATTCTAGATTTTTTTATCTCATACAGTGTGTTTTCATGGAGCATGTCAACATCTAGAACAACTCAACTAGAACTTCTAAAGTCCACAAAGGGAATTGACACTGAAAATATTAGGGATTCATTGAAGTCTTTTTAAAGTTCTATAGCCAAGCAAAGTCCAGTACCTCCATTTTTTTCCAGAAAGCATATAATCATTGATGTGAAAAGTAAATAAGAAAGTGCAAATAATAGAGGATGGGTATTTTTTTATGTCAGAGGTTAACCTCTGGCCACACACAAGTTTTTCAAGAAAGTACCATGGAAAATTGCTACAAAATTCATATTGTTAATATCACATTTAAAATTGTATGTTTTACTGGATTATGAAGTCATATATCTATTAACTTTAATAAAAAATCTTACTAACATGCAAGTTATCTTACATGCAGTCTTTGATTTTCATCCTTAACTCACTCTGGATCAAGTACTTCTATGGACACACATATATGCAATGCTACATATATGCAATGATAGACACACAAACATGTGCATGATTCCATGTTGACATCACGAGGTTAACCAGGTCGACCCAATAGTTGAACCTAAGACATGAGAGCTTGTCAAGTCAACGGGAGGAGAAAACTCTCAATAAGAAAAAATAAGGGCCGGAAACAAAAAAAGATAAAGAATATGCTGATTGGACTGTGGAAAACCTCTTCTTTTATGCCAATTAGAAACCTCATTTTATGAAATGAATGCTGGAAAACTAATCCTAGACTAAGAAAAATCGATACACGCAACCACATACACCTCTTACTGCTGACATAAATATAGAACACTCCTAGCAGAGCATAAATATCTATACCAAAGGGATGCAAAAATAGAAAATAAACCACCATCCATTTTGTTTGGCAATGGTGACCTAGATAGTACATGTTCAGAGTTTTGTTTATACACAATCATGTGTTTAAGGCATTAGTTCATACCACATGATAGTGGCCATAGATAAAAAACAAATCCAGATTATAGGCTTGTAAGATGTTGCAAAAGGTTTGTATTCACTCCATTAAATTATTTATGGTGATCTTTGTATGTTTTTATTTTTGTCATCGAAGAGGACAATCTATGACTTATCTTAATATGAAAATAGTTAATGTATATAACTAATGGGAACTTAGTTGTTCAGATGTTATAATGATATTATGCTGGTAATTCAAGATGCAAGAGATCTAGGTATGGTGCTATGTTCATATTTTCTAATTGTAGTTTTATGTTTTCTAATTTGTAGTGAAATTTTAAATGGTTTTAGACCACAGAAATTTATTTAGCTTCTACTTTGAGTCATAGTGAGGGATCTGATCTTTCTTTAATTCTTTGATATTTGCATTTGCCAAGATGGGGTATATGTATTCCTCTTTGATTAGGTATTGTTCTTACTATGAGTCATTGATTTATGAAGTATGGGATTTTGTGGTAGTGGATTGATAATTGTAATGATGTAATTTTTTGTAATGCTTGCTCAATAGGTATGGATCTCTTCATTAGTAGGCAAAGTTTCTTGTTTTGGGAAATGAACTGAATTGCAGACATCTAGAATAGGTATTGTTCTATTTTTTATTTGTGGTTGTTTCTCAAGATGTTGGTAGATTTAGAGATGACTAAAAAGTGTTGAATCCATTGATTTTGAATTGAGCTTCTATCTTAGATTGTATAAATTCTCAATGACTTCCTACTTTGGGTTGTTGAGGTAACTGAATATGGCTTCTGCTCCAAGGTATTTTAATTATCTATATATTTTTATGCTTTGAGTTTTTTTGTAAGATTCTTTTTGCTTTATCAAGGTATAATTATTGTGTGTTGATTGTTTTGATTGCCTCCTTGCTCCATTAGTAGCATTTTTTTGTTTTTGGCAGATTCATCTTCCTCAAAGCTATCTCTTTTTTGAAAGCTTAAAAATGAATAACATGCATGACTTGGTTGAACAAATATTCTTGTCGACTATTGATAATATTCCTACATGATACTTCTAGAGGAAGATGATACTTCTATAATTGTTAATGAACCTTTAATAGTGCTTTTATAGTGTGTATTATAAGTTTCCAGATTTTCCACTCTAGGTTAGGCCACCCTATTAGCCATCTTTGACTAGTTCTACGAATTTGTGAAGTTTTTGAAGGCTGAGCATACCACTAATATCGCAGAGCACAGTGGAATTCTCCATACAACAGTTCTAATTGGCTTGTTTTTAATTGATTTTTTATCAGTATGTTCATCCATTTCTGAACTTGGAGGTAGCTCAGTGGAACTCAAAAACCCATAAAAGCTAGATTTAGTGCAAATTTTTCTTGCAATTATTAACTAGTTATCTAATAATTCAAAATTTGGGGTGGATGTTTTGTAGGTGTTTGGGGTAGTGCTTCCCATGGTCTAGGTTTTCTTGATCCACATTTTCCTAAAGTTGAAAATTCTACATGTGTTCTGAAAGCTCTACTAAAGGTTTCTTTATCAGCTCATGGCTATCTTGCTACCTATTTTTACAAAAGATTCATGTTTGGTAATTGGTACTTTACTCCAAGATCTACCTTTCAATCTTTCACATGTTTGATTATGTTTAAGATTCATGTTTGGACATGAATGCCCACTATTATCATTTCCTTAGTATGTTGAATGCTAATTAATTTTCTTCTTAGGAGGGAAGACCCAATGAACATACTTTACACTGCATCACCATTGATATAGGTATGACAAAATCTTATTTTCATACCACTTCCTTGAATCATCATTAAGTGAAATATTATGTTTCTATTACTATAATTTGTTGATCACTCTTATGTTCTAAAGATTTCATTTGATACTTAGTCTTTCATATAGTTTCTCTTCCTCAATCCTCAAGTCGAGCAACTCTTTTTTACCTGCCTTTATCCTAGAGATGTCATGAATCAAAGAATCCAACTTATTCTTGGATTAGGGACTGGCCTTATAGAAGGATAACAATGAGAAAACATTGTAAAGATTGTGGAAACTCCATATATTCTCCTCAACTGTAAACATCACATTTTTCTGGTAAGAAAATATACCATTACCTCAACAACTGAGTAACAGAACTTTCCTTTTGAATAACTCATTTGGATTTCAACACCATTTCACCTTAGCTTAGTTGGGTATTTCTTTCAGTCTTTGTTTTAGGTTTCTTCTCCTCATGTTTGATTCCACAATTCAGTTATGTCCAGCTATCATAAACACATTTTTCTTGCCGCTTCATCCCACTAGCTAGATCATGTGAAGAATATATACTAACATAAAAGAACTATGTTACTATATGTTGCATTACAGGAGCTTTCACTTGTGCCAAAAAGGTGACTCCCATTTTAGATCCCATCAAAACAAGAATGATGTGTGGATGACCCTACAAGTGTACAATTTTGCCAGGCCAACTCGTGGCTAGCTTTGCAACTTGCAATATCTGATATCCTATTTAGACTAGAGAATATAAAATGCCAGCTTGTGAACTCCTAGCAAAATGATCTTTACTTGGGGTATAATGATAGAGCATCTGATGCAAGGTATGTGTGACTACTTTTATGAATGTCATCTTAAGAGTTCCTAACTTAGCCAAAACATACATCCAACAATCTATGCTTCCATTTCCACTAATACCTCTCATCCTTTCAAACATTTCCATCAGACTTTGGGCCTTATCTCCTTTTTACCAAAGGATGGGGTAGTTCAAGCATATAGAACAAATTCTATTCATGTAAGGTCGTTGCTTTCAAATATTACACTATGTTGTATCTTATTTATTTGTAATTTCGAATATATAAAGTGTTCTCAGAGGGATACTATGATGTCTAAGTCAAGATACTTAACAATGATGCTCTTTTCTCCTGTCCAATCTGAAAAATGTGTACCTGCAACCTTTTCTACTTCTCTAGATTTGCATTGTGCACAACTTGCTTGAGGAGTTTCCAGATTGACATAAGTAAAGAAAGGAGAACTCGTATATGGTAAAGAATGGAGAAGTTTGACAAGATGCAAATCACCATGGTGATTTTAAGTGATCCAACTAAGATTAGAACTATTTTAGTTACTCATGGTGAGTTTGAGTCAATTCACTCATAGTTGTACAACTTGTAATACTTCTATGAAGGTAATAATTGCATAAACTAGACATGCCATGCATAATGCAATACTACTAATTATCAAGGACATATAATATATATTCTTACTTGGTCAAATCTATTGCCTTCTACAGAGGGTGGGTATTAAGTCTTGATCTTACCTTTATTGAACATTTGAATCCTAACATCATTTCTTTTTATGGTTGTGAATCATTTTTGGGACGATAGATATGCATGCAAAACCTATATCCAATTCTCATTAAGATGGATGGAGTTTTTTTTACCCTTCCACATGCCTAAAGCCTCGGAATTTTAAGGAGGTCAATTTAATTATAATTTCTGGAAAGGATATGCTAGTATACTATGGGATAATTTAACTCTTATATGCTATATAGAGACATCCTTGAAGCTCTAATATTGACATATTACTAAAAGTAACAATCATTTTACTTTGATAAAAAAATACTCTTATGGAGAATTCTAGCAAATAACCTTGTTGATGGATATGTGGGATGTAGGTTCCCTTTCCTATAGAAAATAATCCTAGAAGAATATAATTGACAAAAATAGTTAGCTTTAAAATACCTTAATGGTGAAAGAAATGTGTAATCATCTTGTGAGAGTTCACTCATCAAATTAATAAGGTATATAGAACATCACATGGCTATAAAACAACTTTCTACCACGCTAATGAGGAATTTAGAGCAGTACATAGCCTATAAATAAAATCATAGCAGAGAATGTTTAGATTTTAAAGTATAGACGAGGGATATAGCAGGGTTGCACAATGTGTGCACCCTTATATTTATATTAATGTAACAATTATAGAGAGGTCCATATATAATGTAAAACAATAGAACATAAATAACAACACATATATTAACATTCCCCCTCAAGTTGGAGCATAGATGTCAATCATGCCCAACTTGTCCACAAGAGTGCATAAATGCTTCTTAGCCAGTAGCTTGGTGAAGATATCTGCAACCTGGTCTTCAGAACGAGTAAAAGGCATGCAGATCTTGCCAGTAAGAATAGACTCCCAAATGAAATGATAATCGACCTCAATATGCTTGGTGCGCTCATGATAGATAGGATTTTTGGCAATAAAAATAGCACATATAAAGAAAATTATAGAAGAAACTCAGAAACAATGTCTCCAACTCTAGAAACAGCAGACTTGGAGCCATCAGCAAGCATAACTGAGGAATTAGTAACATGTCTAGATAGATTTCTGAATAAAGATTGATTCCCAGAAATATGAGAAGATGTGCCCGAATCTATAACCCATTTTGTATTACCAGTACTAGAGGATTGAGTACTGAGGAAGGCAGTGTTACAACTAGTGTAAGTCACAGCATGGGCTCCACTGGTCGTAGTAGTAGAAGATGAGCTAGTATGCTCAACCAATAGGTGCTCCACCTCAGCACGAATGTAGTCAGTAGTAGTAGTACCCGAGGTTTCAGACTCAGTGGGCTGGGTAGCTACCTCAGAAGAAGCAGGAGTATCAGTGGCCGCATTGGCCCACGCCGGTTTACCATAATTTTCCCAGCATTTTTCCTCTATATGGTTCGACCAGCCACAGAAAGTGCAAAAACATTGTCCTATCTGAGGACGTGCAACAGTAGAAGACACAGCAGAAGGAGATCCACATCTAGAAGAAGAACACCCTCGTCCTACACCAAGAGGGGGATGATTGTCAGAAGACCGGCCACGACCACAACCACGGCCACGACCAGACATGACAGCAAGAGCAGTTGAGTCTCCAGAGTCAGTGGGCAGTGCAGATGAGGAAGAAGGCAGGTGCTGAAGTCTCTAATAGGCACTCTATAGTGACGGAAGTGTGTCACTAGCAAGTATCTGGTCAACAACACCAGCGTAGGACTCTGGTAAACCACACAAAAATTGGACCACCTGCAGCTCCTGATGCTGACGCTGCATGGTGGCTAGATTAGTGGATAGTGGATGGTAGGTCTCCAACTCCCCCCACAGTCCAGTAAAGGTAGAGAAGTAGTCTGCAATATCTGACCCCGTGAAGTGAAGACAGCCAAGCTGTTTGGTGATGTCAAACACCTTCTTGGGGTTCTGGCTATGCGAATAGGTAATGGCAAGCTGATCCCACATCTCCTTTGCCATAGACAGACGAAGCAAGGTGTCACTAATTGTGGGCTCACTACTGTTGAGAATCCATGTCATCACGGTTTAGTCATCCTTTACCCAGTCATTGTAGGCCTTCACATCTTTGGAGTCAGCATTTGTAGCCAGTTCTGCCAGAGCGACATGCGTCAGATGTGTGTATTTTCCCTGGGATTTTTCATAAATCACCATGGAACATACCCAGTACTGGTAATTGCGCCCATCAAGTTTCACAATCGTAACTTGACGGGGCACATCATCACCGGAGGACGTAATAAGGAAATAGAAAGCAAAGTCCCGGAAGCACAGGCACGAACAGGCACAGCAGGCACGAACAGGCAGTAGACTACCTACGTTGTCAGGTAGGCAGCAGCAGGCACATAGCTACTAAAAGATGAAACCTCTCACATACGGTCTATGCCGAAGCGCAGCAGGGAACTTGGTGGCTCAATGGACCACACGGGCAGGTAGAATGAACAGTGACAAGGCTGTCTCTCAATCAAAAAAATCAAGCCAAAGACCCCCAGAGGAATCAACGATGCGGCTAACGACCCCAGAGGCTAGCGGGCCCGGCGGTGGCGGTACCCGGCAACAGCGTGGCCTCTGGCGTGTGCGCCTGCCGCTGTGGCGCCGGCAGTAGCTCGTGCTGCGTCGCGCGGTGGCTGCCACCCGATGGCTGTTGGCAGCTGCGGGGCCCCGTGTGGGAGCCGGAGGTGGTAGGAAGGGGCAGGCCGGTGGCTGGGCACAGTGGTGGGTGCGCGGGGGGGGGGGGGGTGGGGGGGCAGTGAAGGAGAGGGAAGGAGGGGAGAGAAACGGCGGCTGGATCAGTCCTACTCTGGTACCATGAAAATTAGAACATGATTTGGAGAGCTTAGGGTTGCACAATGTGTGAACCCTTATATTTATATTAATGTAATAATTACAGAGAGGTTCAGACATAATGTAAAATAACAGAACATAAATAACAACACATATATTAACAAGGTATTTAGAGAAGTACATAGCCTATAAAGAAAATCATAGCAGAGAATGTTCAGATTTTAAAGTATAGACGAGGGATATAGAAGGGCATGTTCAATGTTTAGCCCACCCTAAAGGAAAACCTCAAGGACGCTTGGTACTTAATGCCATCATGTGCATTTCTCTATGAACATTCATTTTCTTTGTCATCGGGTCTTCAACTTCTTTTCCTGGAGAGAATATTTTAAAACTTGTACGATGCTTAAAAAGTTCCTAGACATTTTACTAAATGCATCATGTTACTTTATAGGGACCAATATTATTGGCTACAAGAAATAACAAATATGATGTGCTAGAGAAACAATAGACAGAATGACTCATTAAACAATCCTTATGACATACACTTTTCCTAAATTAAGTATTTGCAACATTAGCTTGTACAATACCTTGTTTGACCATCATCGTTAATAACAACCTTCATGATCAATCCTTTATCATATGGACTAGAATTGACTAGATAAGGATATTTTGTGGACACTTGATTGGCTTCAGTTACTCTCCTCGATAATTGATAGAATGAATGTCATTGGTAGCCTTCACATTCCTAGCAGCACTAACACTACTATCTTTGTTAACATTTTTTTTCAAGTATCAGATCTTGCTTTTGTTGTGGTATGTAGTATGTGTAAATAACCAATAAATAGTCATCACTTTGCATTAATTTTAATGGAAACTATAACAGAATTTTAAATAAAATTGACCTCATACAAGAAATATTGTTTTTGCATATCGTGAACAGAGCCAATCAACAAATCATAGAATAGTTGATTATGCTCTAGAATTAGTTGTGAAATGCATTATTGGTTTGTGAACTAATTTTCTTAATAGTCCATTCTATGCATTCTCTCGAAATTCTATCTTTTAGGTTATGTTTGGCAATTACAGCTGACCGCATGTGAGTATTAGTTCCCAAAAAAAATAATATCTGAAAACTAATGTGCAGGTGTATCTTGTGATGAAAGAATATGTTGGTGTTAGGGCAAAGAAGTTCATTGTGAAACAAAAATTAGGAATGCACCAGGCTAAGGAAATGAGAACCATACATGCTGGAGATTTCTTGTAAGTTTAAGCAATTCATATATTTTATATACTTAGTCTTCATTAATTTGTTGTATATATTTTATTCCTAAAGATCTAAATGTCATTCAAACATCAACATAGAAGATTTTGCTTCCATCTTGGAATGAATAACCAAGCAGCTAAGGTTGCACAAGAATCCGTTCAAAAATAGAAGAGATTGATGTTAGGTATGCATCTACATATTAAGCATAAACTATGGAATCCATTGACATCTCATGCACCCAATATCAAGATATATCAGTCTTGTTTTTGGATGAATCATTCATATAATGCAAGGGGGGATAATATCACTATAGTTTAGTATGAGTAGAGAGCCAAGTATAGATATCATATACAATCAAGAAAATTTCTATAAGAAGTACAAAGCAATTGCTACAATGACTACAGTTTATATAGATTGACAAAGAGCTAAGCTTTCTTGTTAGGTACATAGTGGTCCAAGCCCTAGGTAATGGTTCTGTATTTTCCATTTGAATCTAACACAACGTTGATGCATGTATCGTTTGTCAAACTTTGTCTATAACTTTGATGGCAGTGGTTGTACCCATTTAAGGCTCCTATACCATGTCTCAAAATATGAAACAAGATACACGATATTTAGAGCACACGAATAAATGTCATTTTTACAACCATGCTTCTCTCTTCTACTAAATACAGACCTGGGACTCAACATGGAAGGTGTTGATTTCTATCAACATGGTCATTGTTCATTGTAGTTGCTGGTATATTTGTGTCAACTTATGATTTTATTTTTTTGGATTTTAGATCATAGAAATTGACCAGTTTAATTATCCTTTTCTTATGGATAATCAACTTGTTGACTGTCTTGGTATAGGAGTATAATATTAATTGTTGCTGCTATAATGTATATTATAACTCAACTCTCAGATGATAAAAACATATTGGACTCCTACTAGAGTGAAACTATAAAATTATTCATTTTGTATTTGTCATATGCTTGAGTTTTACACCAGTGATTGCACTGTCCTGAGCATTGCAGACAAGATCCACATTTTCACTGATAACGATCTGATTCTCATATTATACCTATATGATTCTAAAAGAAAATAGCTGCAAATAGCTGGACACATTGTATAGTGGGCACCCATCTCCATGAATGGTTTTTCAAGAACCATTTTGCTAGTTCTTTTTTCCTTTGGTTCATCTCAATTTAACTATGCTTGATGATGATACTAGTGCTCATTACAAGTTTGTATTTGATTCTACTACATGATGTGCTTCATATGTATCTACTATGGATATATTTGTACCTACTGCTGATGATGCAAGTTATATATTTGGACCAAACTATTTTGTATTGGATTACTAGGAACTAAGTCTTAATCTAAATTATGCTCTCAAAAATTCTATTGGTCTATATTAATGGCTATATTCCTGGTATATTTCAGATTTTATGAAAAGTTTGATTCTCTTATACTCATACCAATTAATTGGCATATTACATCTTCTAGGTTTGAGTTCTCACTTGATTATGTTTTCCATAAAGAGTTTGGACTTATTCAGGTAGAGTTTCCTGATTATGGGGAAATGTTGTATGCTCAGGTCCATGTGGTTGTTATATATTTATGATGCGTGTTTCTTTTCAGCTACTCTTAAAAGAATGTTATTAGTCCAATGCCCCTTCTACTGTGTAGCAAGATGAGGTTCCATCCTTCCATACATAGAGAGAAACTACAAAAACTTTGTTCCCACCACTTTGAAGAGCTAAATGAATAATGCATTTACTTGTACATCAACTGAATCTTGGCACCAGTTAATTCATATCGAGTCAACATTACATAATACACATACACAGTTGTTAAGAAGAAAATTAAAATGGACATTGACCAGCAGATAAATAGCACGCTGACCAACAAAGCATATCTGGAACAGAAGTACCTCTAAGCATCCCGTGGTTCTTGTGATTAGCCAAACCCCCTAAAACATACAGGGAAAGGCTACACTCACACCATATATACAATCTAAAACTACTAGATCCATCAGAGTTTGAACATAGAGCACCAAAATCACGCTCCTTAGAAGAAACTTCAGGAAAGACTCCAGAAATGTTCAAATAAAATGTAAAGAGATAAAGGACAACCTGGAAGTCCTCTAATAGAAGATTACGTGGATAGTTTGATCATATATATACTAGTATATTGATGGAGCTGGAACTTACACCAAAAGATTTTCAGTCTTCCAATGGGAGTCCCAGGATTCTATCACCAAAAACCCTAGAGAGGATGAATGTCTTCCCTAGGTTTACCTAGAACTGGTGCTTAGATAACAACTCCAACCCCATAAGAGTATGGAAGCCTTATCATAGTACAGATTTAGGATCGAACCCAAAAGACAATGGTCTTGTTGCAAGCAACAAGATGGAAAATGTACATCACTTCACTTAGTTACTTTACTAATTGGCACTTATATCAAAAGGTTGGATTTTGATTGGTTTTTAGACTAAAGCATGAAAAGTAAATAAAGCAAGTAAAACTAAGATTTAACAAATGATGATGAATCACTGGGGTTAAGCAGGTATTCACCGCCGCTACACATGCATTGTTTATGTACTAAGCAAGCAAGACTTATAAGCTAGATGTATGGATGTTCCACAAGACCGATGCCTTATAAGACAAGAGCGATGCATTGCATCCAAGGATGTTCCACAAGACCGATGCCTCGTAAGACAAGAGCGATGCATTGCATCCTTTGATGTTTCACAAGACCAATGCCCATAAAAGACAAGAGCAATGCATCGCATCCTTCAAGGGTTAAGTAGCTCTCATTCGGTACATTTCTACGTGTCAATGAAGATATGTAGTCTTCCAAAGAGAGAAATCTTACTCAACCTCATGAAACGTGCATCTAAAACTAACAAGCGAGCGATAATTATCAAATCGAATAGTGTCTTTGTAGGCCTAGTCTCCTATTCGGATAACCTAGCTACGAGAAGTGCGGGAATGTTGCAACGCCAGCCATTCCCGATCAAATGGTCACATGCTTTACATCATTCCCCTCGCAAAGCGTGTTCCTCGACTTACCAAGGTTACTTCCATACAGATGGAAGTGTAACGGATGATAGTGAGTTTAATCCACTCTTTGAGATACACTCCTAGACACCGAAGCGGATGCGTGGTGGATACACACACCGGAAACCAACACTAAATCGGTATTCGAGTCTCGAGAGCGGTCGTAGACAAACCACAACAAAAGACAATAGATGCATACAAGAACGTGGCCATCATTCAAGCATGTATGAAACGATTTAGTATTAAAACGAAAGGATAACATATTTTTAGTACAAAGTACAAAACATGGGCAGCGGGGCTAGTCCCCGCGCCCCAGTGGATGGAACTACTCGCTCCTCATAGAGGGAGCAACAAAGGAAGAGGCAAGAAGAGATAGAAAGAACATCATCTCCACTGAGGAGAGAAGGTTGAACCCTTGGTGGAGAGAGCAACGATCTTCACCCTTCGTGGCTTGCTTGACGACGGATCTTCTCCTCTCACCTTCTTTGTTGATGAGAGAGAAGGTAGCTTTGCAATGGAACGTGAGTCTCAGACCGGCAGCCTCGGGCGGTGGATGGAGTTGTTCTGGTAGTAGAGAGACAGCCTCTGGACGTCTGGACTTCCTCAGGGATGGCCCTTGAGGTCTTATTTATAGGCCTTGAGTGAGGTCAAACGGTCTTGAGACCGTTTGGGTTCAAACGGTCTTGAGACCGTTTGGCGTCAAACGGTCTTGAGACCGTTTGGCGTCAGACGGTCTTGAGACCGTTTGGCATCAGACGGTCTTGAGATCGTTTGGCGTCAAACGATCTTGGGACCGTTTGAACTCCATGCGGTCTTGGGACCGTTTGGCTTCATGCGGTCTCGGGATCGTTTGAGCTCCATGCGGTCTTGGGACCATTTGGCTTCATGCGGTCTCGGGACCGTTTGAACTCCATGCGGTCTTGGGACCGTTTGGCTTCATGCGGTCTCGGGACCGTTTGAACTCCATGCGGTCTTGGGACCGTTTGGCTTCATGCGGTCTCGGGACCGTTTGAACTCCATGCGATCTTGGGACCGTTTGGCTTCATGCGGTCTCGGGACCGTTTGAACTCCATGCGGTCTTGGGACCGTTTGGCTTCATGCAGTCTCGGGACCGTTTGAACTCCATGCGGTCTTGGGACCGTTTGGCTTCACTCGGCCTTGAGGTTGTTTATTCTTTTATGATTTTTTTGTGCTTTTTCTGCAAGTGTAAAAGGAAAAAGTTAGTTTGATGATGTATTTACAAAAAGGGGTAAAATTAGGTTTATGTACCGTATAAACGTAAAAAGAGTATGGAAAACTAAAGAAAAAGACTAAGATAAACTACTAAAATAGGAGGTTATCACCCCCCCCAACTTAGAGTCTAGCTTGTCCTCAAGTTAGATAGAGCTGAGACATGAAATGGCGAGGCGATCTTAATTAGGGTCTCCATACTCTTGCTTCAATTCTTGACCTGAGTTCCCCAGGGGTCATATCGAGGCTTATTGCATGCCTTGATTCTTTTGGATTTTGAGAGTTGCATGGATCTCAGGGTTTTTCCGTATCTCAAAATTTGCCTTGGGACCACATTTATTTTGTGCATGCCGTTGACTCTAATCAACTTTATACCTCTCTGGAAACCTACTGGAAGCTAGAGAGGGTATGAGGGTTGGCTAAAGGCTTTGGAGTGTAGCTCCCCTTCGAGTGGGGGAGGGCTGTCTATGCTTTTTAGGATCTCACTACCGGGCACGACACATCTGCCTTTATGAGGGCAGCTGAATGTACCGGCCGGGCAAGTCCTTTATGAGCCTTTTCACTACCGGACGTGACACATCTGCCTTTGTGAGGGCAGTAGAATGTGCCGGCCGGGTGAGCCCTTTATCAGTTCTTCATATAGGTCCTTATGCGTGGCACAACTCTCATGATTTTATTCGTCTCTCTGGCTTTTATTCAAAAACTCACAGGCTTGGGTTTTGGAAAGAGGATTTATTTTGGGCGGCCAAGCCTCTTTTATTTTGAAGAGAGGGAAGCTGTTCTTAAAGTTTTTCAGCATGCACTTATTTGGTTTGTGGTCCACTTGCAGAACTTTTTGATTCGTAAGTTGCCTAATTTCCCTCTCGTCCTCGAGATCTCGGCTTATTTCTGCCCTGATTTTGACCTGTGGAGAGTCAGATAAAGAATTGAAGCAAAAAATATGGGATCCATAGTAGGTGGAAATTGATAAATCGCCATTTTATGTCTGAGTGCTATTTACTTGCAGAGGCTAACATGATTCTAGGGTTAGTTGAGGTGACTATATAAAAAAAAAGGACAAGGGAGTATAGAAGTTGATACCTAGCCCTTGTCTAATGAATCCCCCCCCCTAACTTATCACACACTCTGTCCGCAGAGTGGCAAAGTGATAGGTTGAGAAGTCAGTAGAACAAGGGCTGCGAGCTAAGGCAGGTTTTCGGTAGCCCCTGGAGATCGGAGTAGAGTGGATGCGAATTGCCCTCGTAAAGATGGGGGCATTTGCGGCAGAAGGCTGGGCGATTGAAGTGCTCTTTGCTGTATGCCTTGGAGTGCTGACTCAGGAGCTTCATTAATTTCGCAGCGCACTCTTTTGCAATTTTGTCTTGATATTGTCTAGCAGATCCTTTGCTTTATCATTCTTCAGGTTACTGTGGTAGCCGCTGCCTTCGACATCAGTTTCCTTGGGATGTCCTACTTCATCATCCATGGATTGAGTCAGGTAGCTGCTTTTCAATATTGATTCCATCTTCCATGTTGCCACTAACTGGAGGATAGTCTTTGTTGCAAGTGCTGCTTGATATGTGCTGCTTGGTTACACAAAAGTTCATGATATCTTTGTCCTTCAGAAGTAGCTTAAATACAAATACGTCTCCAATCCTCAGATCGTTTTCAAAGAGAAAAGCTTTGGGTTTGAGGACCGTTTGGTCCCAAACGGTTTGAGGACCGTTTGGTCCCAAACGGTTTCAAGACCGTTTGGTTCCAAACGATTTGAAGACCATTTGGTTCCAAACGGTTGCGGGACCGTTTGGTTCCAAACGGTTTCAAGACCGTTTGGTTCCAAACGGTTTCAAGACCATTTGGTTCCAAACGGTTTGAGGACCGTTTGGTTCCAAACGGTTGCGGGACCGTTTGGTTCCAAACGGTTTCAAGACCGTTTGGAAAGCGAATAGTCGCAGGTCGCCGGCGCGGGAGAAGGTGGAACGGCGCGCAGGTGAAGAACGCGCCGACGCCTTCGAAAACGATGAGAAGAACGGCGACGGCGATGAAAACGGTGGGAGAGTCGGTGAAATATTTTGACAGCAACGGCGATGGCGGAGCAAGAGACGTCGTGCGATGGTAAAGGGAACGGCACTGGCGTCATGATGGTGGCGACAGAACGGCACGGCGACGAAGGCGACGGGTCGGTTGATGAAACCATTCGATAACGACGGTGATGGCAGCATAAGCAGCGACTGGCGATGGAATGTGGAGTCGCCGGACTACCTTGCGGAAGGTGGACGGAAGGATGACTTTGCGCGGTTGCAGCAAGAGCAAAAAGGGAAGCTCTCCGCACGAAAATTCTGGAGAAAACGAAGGTTCAAAGCGAGAAAGACGGAGGGGTAGGGTCGATACTTATAGTGATAGGTGGGTGATCCTTTGTATTCCAAACGGTTTGAAAACCGCTTGGTCCCAAGCGGTCTCAAGACCGTTTTGGTCACAAACGGTTTCAGGTCCGTTTGGCTCCGAACGGTTTCAGGACAGTTTGGAGTCCAAACGGTTTCAAGACCGTTTGGCTCAAACGGTTTGGAGACCGTTTGGAGTCCAAACGGTTTCAAGATCGTTTGGCCCAAACGGTTTGGAGACCGTTTGGAGGAGCACAAAGGGTTTGTGTATTTTTATGTTTGTTTTTGAGTAAGTATATTATTATTATTTTTTTTTTGTATTTTGGTTTATGAAAGTTGTTTGTTTTATGTATTATTTTTGTAGTTTTGATTATGTAGATTTGTTTCGTATTTTTAGATTAATGATGAAAGAACTTAAAGAAAGCAAAACAAATTCAAAAGAAAATAAAAGACCAGAAATTAGAAAAGGTGATACTCAAGGCTTGGGTTGCCTCCCAAGAAGCGCCTTGGTTTTACGTCACTGGCTCGACGAAACTGTAAGGTTGTTATGCTGTGGGCGTAGCATCTCTGATATCGAGAGTTTGTTGATGTGTTTTGTCTTCCTGAGTGTAGTATCTTTTTAAACGGTGCCCGTTAACCGTTCGTTCTCCTCTGTTGTTGTCAATGATAATGGCGGCTCCAGTTGGGTAGATATGTTTTATGGTGAAGGGTCCGGACCATTTTGTTCGGAGCTTTCTGGGGAATAATCTGAGCTTGGAGTTGAATAAGAGCACTTTGTCGCCAACGGCGATATCTTTTCTCTTAAGATGTCCATCGTGCCACATTTTTGTTTGCTTTTTATAGATTCTGGCACTGTGATATGCTGTCATTCGGAGTTCTTCTAGCTCCTGTAGCTGGAGTTGTCTGTTTTCCCCTGCGCTTTTAAGGTCGAAGTTTAGTTGCTTGATGGCCCACCAGGCTTTATGTTCCAGTTCTACTGGAAGATGACATGATTTGCCGTATACCAAACGAAACGGGGTTGTTCCAATTGGTGTTTTGTAAGTAGTACGGTATGCCCAGAGGGCGTCAGGAAGTTTGGTGGACCAATCAGTGCGGTTTTTATTCACTATTTTTTCAAGAATCGCTTTTATCTGTCTATTAGATACTTCTACCTGGCCACTAGTTTGTGGGTGGTAAGGTGTGGCAACTTTGTGATGGACTCTGTATTTTCTTAGTAACGCTTCGAAACTTCGTTCCTGGAAATGGGTCCCGCCATCAGATATGACCGTTCTTGGAACTCCAAATCTCGGAAAAATAGTTTCTTTGAACAATTTGACAGCAGGTTTGGAGTCATTGGATACGGTGGGTATAGCTTCGACCCACTTTGAGACGTAATCTACTGCGACCAAAATGTAAGAGAAGCCATATGATGAAGGGAAAGGTCCCATGTAGTCTACCCCCCATATGTCAAACAGTTCAATTTCCTGCCACATGGTAAGAGGCATTTCATCCCTTTTTGATATGTTGCCTGAAAATTGGCATTTATCACAGGCTTTGACAAAATCATGTGAGTCTTTTGATATGGTGGGCCAAAAGAAACCAGATTGTAGAACTTTTATGGCAGTTTTCTTGGCGCCCATGTGCCCCCCCGTGGGTCCGGAGTGGCAGTGTTCCAAAACCGAGGTTATTTCTTCTTCTGGAAGGCACCGGCGAAAAAGTCCGTCGGCACAGAGGTAAAATAAGTAGGGTTCATCCCAATGATAACGTTTTATATCATGAAGGAATTTCCTTTTATCCTGATATGAAGCAGACGGGTGGATGATCCCTGTGGCTAGATAATTGACGATATCAGCAAACCAAGGAAAACTATGAGTGGCCTTCATAAGCTGATCATCAGGAAGAGAATCCCTGATAGGGATTTTATCTTTTTCTTCAACCTCGATTCTACTGAGGTGATCGGCTACAACGTTCTCTACGCCACTTTTATCTTTGATTTCTAGGTCGAATTCTTGAAGCATTAATACCCAGCGGATGAGCCTGGGTTTGGCGTCCTGTTTCTGGATCGAATGTCGGATAGCAGAATGGTCGGTGTAGACGATGACTTTAGAGCCGATCAGGTAAGAGCGGAATTTTTCGAAGGCGTAGATGATAGCCAAAAACTCTTTTTCCGTGGTCGTGTAGTTTTTCTGTGCTTCGTCAAGCGTTTTTGATGCATAGTAGATGACATAGGGTTTCTTATCGATCCGTTGTCCTAAAACGGCTCCTATGGCATAATCACTTGCATCGCACATGATTTCGAATGGTTGCGACCAGTCTGGAGCCCTTAGAATAGGTGCAGAAATTAATGCTTCTTTAAGGGTGGAGAAACTTCACATGCAATCTTGGTCGAAAACGAACTCGGCATCTTTTGTCAGGAGTTGGGTCATGGGTTTAGCTATTCTCGAGAAATCTTTGATGAACCTTCTGTAGAACCCTGCATGACCTAGGAAAGCTCGAACGCCCCTTATGTCCTTCGGAGGTGACAACTTTGAGATAACATCAATCTTTGCTTTGTCGACCTCAATTCCCCTATCACTTACTCTATGTCCGAGGACGATACCTTCTGTTACCATGAAATGACATTTTTCCCAATTCAGGATAAGGTTCGTTTCCTTGCAACGTTGCAGGACTCGTTCAAGATTATTTAGACAGTTATCGAAAGAATCTCCATAGACAGAGAAATCATCCATAAAAACTTCCATAACAGATTCGGTTAATCCGGCGAAGATGGCAGACATGCAGCGTTGGAAAGTAGCCGGAGCGTTACATAGCCCGAATGGCATTCTTCTGAAAGCATATGTCCCAAAGGGACAAGTGAAAGTGGTTTTTTCTTGGTCTTCTGGATGTATGGGTATTTGGTAGAACCCGGAGTAACCATCGAGATAACAGAAATACTTTTGGTGGGCCAAGCGCTCTAGGACTTCATCAAGGAAGGGTAGAGGGTAGTGGTCTTTCCTTGTAGCTTTATTCAACTTCCTATAATCGATGCACATTCGCCACCCCGTTACAGTCCTAGTGGGTATGAGCTCATTTTTATCGTTGATTACTACAGTAGTGCCCCCTTTTTTTGGAACAACCTGAACTGGACTGACCCACTGAGAGTCAGAGATAGGATAGATCATGCCAGCTTTGAGTAGTTTGAGGACCTCCAAACGAACTACCTCTTTCAAGTTTGGGTTCAGTTTTCTTTGGTGTTCACGAGTGGGTTTAAATTCTTCAACCATAGGAAGCTTGTGCATACACAGAGCCGGGTTTATGCCTGTGAGGTCGGTTATTTTATAACCAATGATCTTTTTGTGCCTCCTTAGTTTGTCCAGAAGCTTGACTTCTTGGTCTTCGGTAAGGGTGGAGTTGATAATAACTGGGCATAACTCTTCCCTATCCAGGAAAACATATTTGAGCCCTGTGGGTAAAGTCTTCAATTCAGGGGTTTTTGGTGGTTCTGCTGCTTCAATGGTAGTGATGGCTTTAAGCTCTTCAATAGTAGCCTCCGGTGCTTCTTCTATCTTCTCTAGGTATTGGGTACATTGCTGGACTAGTTCATTTGCAGAGAACTCAACTTCTGGATTGATAAGAGCATTTTCAAGTTCGTCGATTGGCTCGGAGATTTCTAATTGCGACATTTGTTGAATTACGTCTAAAAGAAAGACCTCTTCTTGGATGCTGGGACCTTTCATACTATCAAGGACGCGGAATTGAATTGCTTCTTTTCCGAGCCTAAGAATGATGGTTCCAGCTTCTACATCGATTAGCGCTCTGGCTGTAGCTAGGAAAGGCCTGCCGAAAATGATCGGATACCTCAAGTCTTCTTTGATATCCATGATGACAAAATCACATGGAACGTAGGCATCCTTCCCTATCCTTACTGGGACATCTTCGATGATTCCCAACGGTGCAGTTACGGTGGAGTCGGCTAGTTGAATAGTCATTGCTGTAGGCAGCAGGTCAGTGAGACCAAGGCGTTGGCACATTGAGTAGGGCATAATGGATATACTAGCCCCGAGGTCAGCTAACCCTTTCTTTGTGGATGCATTTCCAATGCAACATTGGATTCCGAAGGAACCTGGGTCCTTCTTCTTTTTGGGTAGTTTGTTCAGGATGATGTCAGAAGTGGTTTGAGCGAGCTTGATGGTCTCCTGCTCTTTGGTGATATACTTACGTGATAGCAAAGTTTTGAGATACATTGCCCATGCTGGTACTTCGGATAGAGCGTCAAGGAGTGGGATGTCAATATAAAGTTTCTTCATTGCTTCCTTAAATTTTTGAAACTTGGCGTCCATTTTTGTTTCTTGCAGTCTGCCTGGGTACGGGATCCTTGGTTTGAATTGCGGGACTTTGGATTCGGCAGGTACATGCTCTTTGTTTTCGTCCTTTGTGCCTTCGGAGGATTTTTCAATCCCTTGTTGCGAAATCTCTTTCATCATAAAAGTGGGCACATCATCATCATCTAGAGTGATCTTGATGGGTTCAGGAAGAATGCGTCCCGACCTTGTGGTGACGGCATTCAGCTGTTCGTGTTTGTTTTGCCTGTACTTAGAATTTGGTTCAGGCTGCCCATCAAAAGTGCTTGCCGAAGGTTTTAACTGTGCAGCAATCTGAGCAAGCTGGGTTTCAACTGCCTTTTG
Source organism: Alisma plantago-aquatica (assembly GCA_963693085.1). Classification (NCBI taxonomy): domain Eukaryota; kingdom Viridiplantae; phylum Streptophyta; class Magnoliopsida; order Alismatales; family Alismataceae; genus Alisma; species Alisma plantago-aquatica. Next base: position 344,953,141 of record OY856415.1, read on the forward strand.
TTGGGCTTGTTGATAGCTAGCATGGTTTGCTGAGACTGAAGCATTTGTTTTATCAAAGATAGCTCATCTTCCGGTTGTGCAGTGACGTTTTTCTGAGGGTTTTGTTGTTGAGACTGTTGAATATGCAATTGCGGGTGAAGCGGGGGATGAGTGTACTGATAGTAGGCTGATTGATTTCTAGGGTAGTTAGCCATAGGGAAATTGTTCCTTGGGTTCCCTTGATTTTGGTTAAAATTGTTTGGAAATCCAGGAGGCAGCCTACTGTCAAGCCCCCCTTGTGTCTGATGTTGCGGATTTGCAGTTCCAGAGGGATTCCCATACTGGAATCCAGGATGGTTCCTTGGTTGACTGGGATTATAATAAACTTGTCCGGGAATAGTATGGATGGAATTGACTTGCTCTGGAATCTGATCTTCAGCCTGATTAGTGATGGCCTCATAGGATTGTGGTGGTGGATGCAAATCCATCATCACATTATAGAGTATTCCGCAGGAAAGAGTCGGATGATCCGAAGAATGACAAGCTTCACAGGATCCTGTGACGGCTTTGACTTGATGAACCAGCGGGGTTTTCTTCTTATCAATTTCCCCTAGGGTTGTTTCAAAGGTTTGTTGTTTATGAGCGATTGTCTTCAAAGCTTCGGCTATTGACTTTAGTTCCATAGATTCCTCAGCTTTACAGACTTTAAGGACGCCTTTTCCGATTGACCGCCCCCAGTTGGACTGGTTTTCAGCTCCTAAAGTAACGATTTTCCAGGCATCTTCATAATTTTTCCTCATGAAATTTCCTCCAGATGAGGAATCTAGGAACTGTTTAATGTCATCGCTTACCCCTCGATAAAAAGTTTCAATCAATTGATTCTGTGAAATTCCATGATGAGGGCATTTGCGTAGAAGTTCCTTGAATCTTTCCCATGCCTCAACGAGGGTTTCTCCAGGTAGCTGGGAGAAATGGTTGATCTGCCCTCTGATTTCATAGGTCAGCGAGGGTGGAAAGAACTTCTCCAAGAATTTTTCCTCTAGAGGGGCCCAAGTGGTTATGATGGGTTCTCTGTCCAATGAGTTGTACCAACTCAAGGCCCTTCCAAATAAGGTGAAATGAAACAGGTGGAGCATTATTGCGTCGAAAGCAATGCCAGCTTGCGGGACCAGGCGGCATAATGCCTTAAACCGTTTCAAGTGGTCCATGTAATCGTCCCCTGAACCTCCAGAAAAGGAAATTCCTTGCATAATCTGGATCCACTGGGTCCGGATCTCAAAGTTTGGGATATTGATGATCGGAGGCCGGACCGGGTGGTTGTCTTCGTAATTCTTCGGGACAGCATAGTCTCTCAGTTGCTTGTTTCGTAGTTCGAGCTGAGCAGCCTCAGTCTCTGCTCTTATGCGGGCTTGCTCTTCCGCTCGTATTTCCGCTTGTATTTGGGCACGGGTGTCTGCAATGAGTTGTGCCCGTTGTGCGGCGATAGCAGCATTGACTCTCTCCATCACCAAAGCGGCTTGATGTTGTTCGTCAGCCATTTGACTAGCGCGTTGGCGATTGAGACGGATTCTGCGGTGGAAACTTCTCTCTACCTCGGAGTCAAACTCCGGATCAGGGGAGAATCCTTGATTATGCGGTGATTGCATATACGGGTTCTACCTGAGTAAAGAAAAGAGAACACCTTTAGATAATAGAGACAATATGAAAGCTTCAAGAAGATAGTGAATTATGATTCAAAAAGAAAGTGTAAAATCCTAACCAACTAGAAAAATAAACTAAGTGAAATACTAACGTTCCGTTGTCCCCGGCAACGGCACCATTTTTTGATGGAGCTGGAACTTACACCAAAAGATTTTCAGTCTTCCAATGGGAGTCCCAGGATTCTATCACCAAAAACCCTAGAGAGGATGAATGTCTTCCCTAGGTTTACCTAGAACTGGTGCTTAGATAAAAACTCCAACCCCATAAGAGTATGGAAGCCTTATCATAGTACGGATTTAGGATCGAACCCAAAAGACAACGGTCTTGTTGCAAGCAACAAGATGGAAAACGTACAACACTTCACTTAGTTACTTTACTAATTGGCACTTATATCAAAAGGTTGGATTTTGATTGGTTTTTAGACTAAAGCATGAACAGTAAATAAAGCAAGTAAAACTAAGATTTAACAAATGATGATGAATCACTGGGGTTAAGCAGGTATTCACCGCCGCTACACATGCATTGTTTATGTACTAAGCAAGTAAGACTCATAAGCTAGATGCATGGATGTTCCACAAGACCGATGCCTTATAAGACAAGAGCGATGCATTGCATCCAAGGATGTTCCACAAGACCGATGCCTCGTAAGACAAGAGCGATGCATTGCATCCTTCGATGTTTCACAAGACCAATGCCCATATAAGACAAGAGCAATGCATCGCATCCTTCAAGGGTTAAGTAGCTCTCATTCGGTACATTTCTACGTGTCAATGAAGATATGTAGTCTTCCAAAGAGAGAAATCTTACTCAACCTCATGAAACGTGCATCTAAAACTAACAAGCGAGCGATAATTATCAAATCGAATAGTGTCTTTGTAGGCCTAGTCTCCTATTCGGATAACCTAGCTACGAGAAGTGCGGGAATGTTGCAACGCCAGCCATTCCCGATCAAATGGTCACATGCTTTACATCATTCCCCTCGCAAAGCGTGTTCCTCGACTTACCAAGGTTACTTACATACAGATGGAAGTGTAACGGATGATAGTGAGTTTACTCCACTCTTTGAGATACACTCCTAGACACCGAAGCGGATGCGTGGTGGATACACACACCAGAAACCAACACTAAATCGGTATTCGAGTCTCGAGAGCGGTCGTAGACAAACCACAACAAAAGACAATAGATGCATACAAGAACGTGGCCATCATTCAAGCATGTATGAAACGATTTAGTATTAAAACGAAAGGATAACATCTTTTTAGTACAAAGTACAAAACATGGGCAGCGGGGCTAGTCCCCGCGCCCCAGTGGATGGAACTACTCGCTCCTCATAGAGGGAGCAACAAAGGAGGAGGCAAGAAGAGATAGAAAGAACATCATCTCCACTGAGGAGAGAAGGTTGAACCCTTGGTGGAGAGAGCAACGATCTTCACCCTTCGTGGCTTGCTTGACGACGGATCTTCTCCTCTCACCTTCTTTGTTGATGAGAGAGAAGGTAGCTTTGCAATGGAACGTGAGTCTCAGACCGGCAGCCTCGGGCGGTGGATGGAGTTGTTCTGGTAGTAGAGAGACAGCCTCTGGACGTCTAGACTTCCTCAGGGATGGCCCTTGAGGTCTTATTTATAGGCCTTGAGTGAGGTCAAACGGTCTTGAGACCGTTTGGGTTCAAACGGTCTTGAGACCGTTTGGCGTCAAACGGTCTTGAGACCGTTTGGCGTCAGACGGTCTTGAGATCGTTTGGCGTCAAACGGTCTTGGGACCGTTTGAACTCCATGCGGTCTGGGGACCGTTTGGCTTCATGCGGTCTCGGGACCGTTTGAGCTCCATGCGGTCTTGGGACCGTTTGGCTTCATGCGGTCTCGGGACCGTTTGAACTCCATGCGGTCTTGGGACCGTTTGGCTTCATGCGGTCTCGGGACCGTTTGAACTCCATGCGGTCTTGGGACCGTTTGGCTTCATGCGGTCTCGGGACCGTTTGAACTCCATGCGGTCTTGGGACCGTTTGGCTTCATGCGGTCTCGGGACCGTTTGAACTCCATGCGGTCTTGGGACCGTTTGGCTTCATGCGGTCTCGGGACCGTTTGAACTCCATGCGGTCTTGGGACCGTTTGGCTTCACTCGGCCTTGAGGTTGTTTATTCTTTTATGATTTTTTTGTGCTTTTTTTGCAAGTGTAAAAGGAAAAAGTTAGTTTGATGATGTATTTACAAAAAGGGGTAAAATTAGGTTTATGTACCGTATAAACGTAAAAAGAGTATGGAAAACTAAAGAAAAAGACTAAGATAAACTACTAAAATAGGAGGTTATCATATATATAAGAGAACCAAATGATAGAAGTTCCACCTTGCTTCTCCAGATGACTTTTTCCTTGCATAGCAATGTCCATTCCCCTTATAAGTATATGTGATGGCAACAGAACCCAAGCTAGCAAATAGCAGCAAGAACACCAATTATATTCAATTTCCATTGGGAATTTTACCCTGGCACTAACTCAAAATTAATCTGTCTGGTAGCACTTCCATGACCACTAAACCCTGTAATGGGCATTGATCTTTGAACAAAATCCATCAAAAGCTTGCGTTGATCCTCTCCTATGTGGGGGAGGCTTGCTCGTAGTAATTCCACAGGCATCTCTTTGCCAATGGCTTTACTAGCTTCAGCACCAATAACATATGTGTTTGGTGTCTGTGAAATCAATGCTTACACTATGGTATCATATTTATCCAGGCATGACTTGGTAAGAAGCCCAAAGAAAGCATCGAATAATGACTTCCACAGAGATCGATTGGGCATAGTGTAGTTTCTGGAGGAATGTGGATCATCCAAAAGGTATGTAGCCCGATCAAGAATAGATTTTATAATGACTAAAGCTCCATCACCATTCGAGCTACCAAGAGGTCAAAGTGGTGGTTTCTCTTTGGAACAGACGATAGCAGCTAGGAAAGCACTAAGAGCATTAAGATCCATAATGCACACACAAGTAGAAACAGTGGCAGCAAGGTTGTAATGAGATGCATTTCCCACTGTTAGCAGCTGCAAACAAGTAACATTTTCTTTCACTCATCTGAAAATCCGTTTTATTTCTATGTTGAACTTTATTTTACTCACAGTACAAGCTCATATTTCTCATCTAAAAATCATTTATTTCTTATGCAGGGTTTTATATAACTGGCAGTGTAAGCTCATCTCTCCCATCTATGGCCACCTAAATGCAACATGGTGACAGACGGGAGCAGCTGTGTACAAGCAAAGGGTATCCAGGCCACCATATTCTTTGCAGCTCTGTACCTGGTGGCCTTGGGCAGTGGGTATCTAAAACCCAACGTGATCTCTCATGGTGCCATCCAACAAGGAAACATCATGGACACTAGGCTCACAAACAGCTTCAAGATCCCTCCAACGTCCTTTTAAGCCATCCCATGCATCATGCTCATCATCCTTGTCCCACACTACAATACCTGCTTTGTCCCACTCGCACAAATGATCACACACCAAGAATCTGGCATCACCCCTCTGCAGTGCATCGGTGTCGTCCAGTTTTAGCTGAAATAATTGATTCTAAGCTAAGAGAAAGAACATCTTCGCAAGAGGGAAACCCTGCTCAACCAAGTCAAGATTGTCTTGTTCATAATTTTTAATCCAATACATGTTTTTCTTCATGATGGTGCAACAACAACAAGAGATTGAACAAAAGAAGAAGACAATAAGGATATATGCTAGAACTGGCTGAGAAAGACAAAATACTTTCGCAAAGATGTTAGTAGACCACTGAATCATTGATATATGTATATACTTTTTTTTGTACACACATTTTGTAATAGGGGCAAAGTATATGTCCTCCCCATGTACATTCGACGCTTCATTATAAATGAAAGTAAGATTGTTGACATTATGAACATAACTTGCTCTAAACACTACAATTTTGTTACTAAAAGAGCTTGTGTACTAACAAATTACACTATATATATAGGAATATATAGTCGAACTAAGCATATATGTATGTGTACTAATTAAATGGCACTACATATGTAGCTAGATGCATAATCAACTACATATGTATGTATATAGTAACTTCTGCCTTTCCCTACACATTAAATACATATAAAAGGTATTAACTTCATGTTTTTTCTACATACTGACTATATATACAATTGTAGTCATACATTTAGCTATAATTATACTTATATTTAAATATGTAAGGACAATATCTAGCTATGCTTCCCGATACATATGAATTTGTAGTTAATGGATTATCTTACTACATATTTGAAAAATATAGTTAAAGGCTTTAGCTATACGAGCATATACTACAATTTGTCTGTGTAAAGAAATATGTAGTTAAAGCCTTTAGCTACAAAATATGGGGTTTTCGCTACAATTTTTTTTTTGTAGTTAAAGACCATTTTTTTAGTAGTGTCTCCAAATGGTCAAATTTGGTCAACTCTTACAAATGGTTTGAAATTGTTTACTCCCAAACGGTTTGATGAAACTGTTTACTTCCAAACAATTTTGATGAAACCGTTTAAGTTCAAACGGTCTTGTGGAAACCGATTGAACACTTTTGTTGAAACCGTTTGGAATACAAATTCCTTGGGAAAAGTGTCCAAGATGATGTCATCATCATCTTCCTTCATTGATCCAAGAACTACTGCCGTTTTCATGGAAATGACAGCAATGAATCAAAGGAAGTTTGAAATAGAATAAAATGAACAACAAATCATGGAGAATTCAATGCAATATCAATGTTTAAGGGTTTAAGTTATATACCCTGCCTTCTAATATGACTTCAACCTTCAATCTACATGACTCCAATGGTGGATGAAGCTTTGACAACTGCCCAAGGTCCGTTCTCAAGCTTTTGGATGAAATAGTTGGCTAGAGTTGAAGATTGGATGGAGAAAACAAGAAATCAAACATTGATTTTCAGTTTTCACCATGAAACCAAGGAGAAAGAAGGTCAAGAACTTACCAATAGGTTGAGGGTCGTCCTTCTCCTGATCATAAGCTCTCTTGTGGTCGGTCAAAGCAAGAAGAGAAAAGGAATTCTGAAAAAGATCCTTAAGTGTGTGGGAATTGAGATATATATAAGGAAATTCAAGGAAAGAGAAAATGGAATTAATTCGTTTAATTTCCACAACTATTGCCACATTTTCCCCCACAAATCCTTGTACACGAAGCCATCTTCTTTACCTTAAAAAACTTCTTCATTATCCAAGAATTAAAGGAAAAGAAATTAAGCACCTTAATCATATTATACTAATATCCCATTTTAGTGGATATTACTTTTTATTAACTTAATGTGAGTGGAGTCTCCACTCAAACAAGATCTTTTCATGCCTTTTCAAGGAAAAAGCTCTTCGAACCCTTTGCAAACTCATCCCTCAACTTTTGGTTAAGGGCTCTTCAACTAATATATTTCTTTTTGCATTAAATTGAATTAAAGTTCCATTTATGCTTAAATCTTGATTATTTTAATATCAAGATTCTCTATCCTCCAAAATAATTTGAATGAGGCGCCCCTCTCATTTTCTTTTCTCTACATGATGAAAAGAAACATGCGGGACCCTCTAGAAGTGGTATTTTTCATATTGAACCCTAGGTTTTGGGTAAATTGCACATTACACCAAAACTAGGTTTTAATGCACAATGATTGCTCAACAAGCTCTATCTTGGTGCTCAAGCTTGTGAAATCCATACCACTGCATCATTCTCATTATTATGATGTCTCAACACCTGAGGAACATTTTATCATGTACAATTTGCAAGTTAACCCGTCATCTTGGGTAATTTGCACTTTAGTCCCAAAATTAACAAAACAATCTTTCAACATTATTTAAAAAGGACTGAAATTGAAATATATGTTCCTGTAGAGCCTTAATTACTTTTCAAGAAATAATAGAAAGCATCTAATCAACTTTATTAGGAAAAACACCTAGGGTTAAAGCATAACCCAGGTCAGGGATGTTACAAATTATCCACCCCTTACAAGGATTTCGTCCCCCAAACCATCAACAAAAACATTTAAGAGAAAAGAGTAGGGTATTTCCTCCTCATCTCTTCCTCTAGTTCCCACATAGATTCTTCAATGCCACGGTGATTCCATAGGACTTTTACAAGACAAATGTCTTTCTTTTTCATCTTTTTAATTCTTCTATCAAGGATCATCACAGGTCCTTCAACATATGATATATCATCATTTAATTCTACCTCCACAGGTTGTAGAATTAATTCTGTGTCAGGATGACACTTTCTCAACATAGAGATGTGGAACATTGGGTGCAACTTATGCAACTCAGGTGGTAACTCCAGCTTATAAGCTACCTTTCCAATATGTTCAATGATTGGATAAGGCCCCATAAATCTAGGAGCTAACTTTCCCTTTCTTCCAAATCTAAGAACTCCTTTCCAAGGTGAGACCTTGAGATATACTCTGTCTCCAACTTGGAATTCTAAAGGTCTTCATCGTTTGTCGGCATATGATTTATGTTTATCCTGTGCAATCTTTAAATGTTGTTAAATTACTTTAATCTTCTCAGTTGTCTGCTGCATAAGCTCGGGACCCAAAATTTGATTTTCTCCTATTTCATACCAACATAAAGGAGATCTACAACGTCTACCATATAAAGCTTCATATGGTGCCATGTCAATACTATGTTGTTAGCTATTATTATAAGAAAACTCTATCAAGCTCAGGTGTAGATCCCAACATCCTACAAACTGAAGAACACATGCCCTACGAAAGTCCTCCAAGGTTTGTATAGTCCTTTCAGATTGTCCATTTGTTTGTGGGTGAAAGGTTGTACTAAACCTTAACTGCATACCCAAAACTTTATGAAGTCATTCCCAAAAATGACTTGTGAACTGAGGACCTCTATCAGAAATGATAGTAGATGGAACCCCATTAGCCGCACTATCTCATCTACATATAACTGTGCCAGCTTCTCAGCAGTGTAGGTTTTTTTGACAGGTAAGAAATGTGCTGTCTTTGTCAACCTATCAACTCTCACCCAAATGGAATCATAACCTTTAGTTGTTCTAGGCAAACCAATCACAAAATCCATGGTTACATAATCCCATTTCCATTATGGTATAGGCAAAGGTTCCATCGTTCCTGTGGGCTTTGGATGTTAAGCTTTAACTTGTTGACACACCGGACACCGCATAACAAACTCAGCTACATCTTTCTTCAATCCAGGCCACCAATACATATCTTTCAAGTTATGATACATTTTGGTGCTCCTTGGATGCATTGTATACATCGAAGAATGAGCTTCTTCTAGAACTAACCTTCTCAAGTCATTGGCAACAGGTACTACCATCCTCCCATGGTAACAGACTACCTAATCCTCTGACTCATGAAAGCCATCTCATTTCTCACTACCATACTCTGATCTAATCTATTGAACAACAGGATCAGCTTGTTGTGCCTCTTTAATTTGTTGTCTCAGAGTGGGTTTTGTGTGCATCTCAGCTGGCAACCCGACTAACAATGATACTTTTAGTTGTACATTGTTTTGCCTCAAGGATATAAACATATCCCTCTTAGAGCACACTGAGGAATTTAACTGAGCTTTATCTAGGGCTGGTGTTGTAGATTTCCTACTTAATGCATCAGCCACTACATTGTCTTTCCCTGGATGATAATTAATTGTACAATCATAGTCCTTGATTAACTCCATCCAGCGACGTTGTCTCATGTTCAACTCATGCTGTGAGAAGATGTACTTTAGGTTTCTATGATCTGTGAAAATCTAAAATGTCTCTCCATAGAGATAATGTCTCTCGATCTTCAAAGCATGGATACAGCAGCTAGCTCTAAGTCATGTTTTGGATAATCCTTCTCGTGTTTCTTAAGTTGTCGAGAAGCAAAAGAAATCACTTTTTTATCCTGCATTAACACACATACTAGTCCATTCTTAGATGCATCATAGAAAACTACGTACCCCTTCCCTTGTTCAGGTAACACCAGCACAGGTGCACTTGTCAACCTTTCCTTTAGCAACTGGAATGATTGTTGACACTTATCATTCCAGGCAAAAGGAACTTCCTTCCTGGTCAACTTGGTTAGGGGTAAATCTATAGAACTGAAGTTCTTAATGAACCTCCTGTAATAGCCTACCAACCCTAGGAAATTTTGAATCTCCATCGGTGTCTTTGGTTATTCCAATTGCAGGACAGATTCCACCTTCTTAGGATCAACACAAATACCTGAAGCAGATATTATGTTTCTATGAAAAGAAACTTCTGATAACCAGAACTCACATTTGCTAAACTTAGCATACAACTTATGCTCTCTTAGCAATGTTAGAGCCTGATGGAGGTGTTGCTCATGCTGTTGAGCATCTCTACTGTAGATCAAGATGTCATCTATAAAGACGACTACACACTGATCAAGTAAAGGTCAAAAGATTCTATTCATGAGTTCCATAAATGCAGTTGGTGCATTTGTTAGTCCAAACGACATAACTATGAACTCATAGTGACCATACCTTGTCCTAAAGGTAGACTTAGGTATGTCACCCTCCTTAATATGCAACTGATGGTATCCCGGCCTTAGATCTATCTTGGATAAGACAGTTGCACCACGCAACTGGTCAAACAAGTCATCAATCCTTGGAAAAGGATACTTATTCTTTATAGTTACTTTATTTAACTGTCTGTAATCAATACATAGATGCATTTATCCGTCCTTCTTTTTAACAAAAAGAACCGGAGCACCCCAGGGTGAAGCGCTTGGCCAGATAAAACCTTTCTCAAGCAACTCCTAAATTTGTTTCTTGAGTTCTGCCATTTCACCAAGCGCCATCCTATATGGTGTTTATGCTATTGGTTGTGTGCCCAGAATTAGATTAATTTCAAAATCAATCTCTCGGGGCATAAGTACACCTAGAAGTTCTTCAGGAAATACATCTTCAAATTCCCTGACTACAGGAACTTCAGAAGGATGAGGGCTCTCCATGGTGGTATCTACTACATGTTCCATGAATGAAAAACATCCTTTCCTCATCAACTTCTCAACTACCATAGCTGACACAAGACAGGTTGGAAGAATCTTTCTATCTCCTTGAAAGATCCATGTGTCACTATCATCTGTGAACACATCTTGCTTGGACTCACAATCCAAGACAACCTTATACTTTTCTAGGGTGTCCATTCCAAGAATTATATCGAACTCGTGCATCTCAAGGGGTATAAGATCCACTTGAATGTGATGTTCAGAAATGAAAAGAGTGCAGGGAGTACACACCTCCCGCAACACAGCAAATCCCATCAAAGGAATTTCTAACAACAAACTATCTGCTCTATGATTGGTAGTCATGTTGCAGTCAAGAATCACTCTTCGAGTGATATAGGAATGTGTAGCACCCAAATCAATTAAAATAGATACGACGCAAGACATAGACATATTAGAATAAAATAGTTCCATCTAACCTATCACAAACTGAGGGTTGATTACTGCATCAGGCAGATTCATCACATAAAATCTCGTTGTTGCCTGTGGTTGATTCGGTGTTGGATTATTGGGTGTCGATGATCCAGCTTGGGACGCTTGTCCATGTCCTCTAGCGCCACTTGGAAACTATCGCCTCTGAGAGCCTTGCTGACTCTGCCTTTGAGGTTAAGTCACACTTGCCTCTCTGGCTCGAAAATCCTTCATCAGATGCCCCATCTTTCCACATATAAAACAACCTATGTTCCCTGGCTGAGGTCTGGATGGTTATGTTACCGACAGAGATGCTAAGCTATGGGTTCTTCTATTGGTAAACTATGGCATCTACCCCTATTTGACGTCCACTGCATATGTGTATTGAACCTTAGTGGTGCTATTGTTGCAGAAAACCTCATTTTCTTAACATTTTTTAATAAGGGTCCTTGAAACTAGGGGTACACTTTCTTATTCTTAGTCTACCACTTCTCAGTCACAGACCACTCAATCCGTCTCACAGACTCCACAAAAGTAGAAAACATCTCCCTGTTCTCTAGAGAAGACAAAGGAGTGGTCAAATCGGCGTTCAACCCTTTCTCAAAATGTCGAATCCTTTCTTCATCGATAGCTACCATATGCAGACAGAACTGCAAAAGCTCCATGAACTTAGCCTCATACTTGCCAATGTTCATTGGTCCTTGCCTTAACCTCTCAAACTGAGAGATCTTCTCATCTAGGAACGTCTTAGGAAAGTATCTATTGACGAATTCTCATCGGAATTCTTCCCATTCGATCTCCACACCAGGCCTCTTTCCCTCATCTATGGTCCACCAATGACTAGCACTCCCTTTAAGAAGGTACACTGTGTGTCTAAACTTCTCAGCTTCTGGGATGTTAAGGATTCTAAAGGCCTTCTCCAGCTCAGTTAGCCACATGTCAGCATCTGTTGGGTCAGTTGTCCCAACATATTCTGTGGCTCCAACCCAGAGAAGTCGTTCAAATGTCTTTCTGGCTCCCAGTCCTTCATGGTGGGTAGGTGCCCTAGGTGTAGGTAATGGCATCCTATCTATCATATGAGTCATGGATGCCATAAACTGCCCAAACATGGCTTGGAAGGCAGGGTTCCCCATATCTGCTTGATTGAACTGGGGTTGTTCAGGTACGAGCTCCTCCCTATCATGGTCTCTTGCACCTCCTCCTGGTGCAGCAACTCTACTCTCAGCAGCATGTTTATCATGTGATCCAGACATCTTTTGTTCTTCTTTTTCTCCTATATGAGCAGAAGACACTATCAGATAAACTGGAAGACACTAGAATAGACTCAACAACCTTAATCATATGTCTATGTAGACTCAGCAAACCTAGAGCTCTGATACCAACTAATTTGTGGCATCCAACTCCTAAAAACAAGATTAACTAATGTGGAAGTGATCGTTAGCAGTGGAATTACTAAAAATCAACTAAAAAATAAAACTTTTTACAAAGAGATCCATAAACTGAAGAACTCTTTCATATAGAACCAAAGTAAGTTATTTACATTTTGGTTCATCAGTACATCTCTGTATTATCCCTTTCTCAAAAGATACAAGAACCAACTGCCCTGTTAAGCTATACATAGGCAGTATAAAAATCTCTAGGCATCAAGCCAAAATTCTCAGATCAATATTAAACTAATTACTGACTCCTAGGACCTGAGAGTACAGAGACGACACATAGGACTCTCTATTTACAGGACATAACAGCCAGTGTCTCTACCTGAGGATTCATTATTGTCCTTGTTGATGTTGTTGCTGCTGTTCTTCACCCACTATAGGGTTTCTACCTCTTCCTCGGTGTCAACCTAAAAAGTTGAATCCCACGGGTGTGAGACAATTGAAAAAGTGTCCTAGAGAGAGATATAACTCTCCGCCAGAAACATTATTATTGCAGATAATCGAAATAAACTCAGCAGAAGAATCATAAATATTCAACAACAGCTAAATCATTTACTAAACTATTTAGAGCAGTATTCTCTATTCAAGTCATTTCAGTTATATCCTGATAAAGCAGCATGTCATTTATTCAATAAGGAATATGACAAAAATGTATAGCATTTATCCAACTAAGACATACTAAGCAACGTATCATCAACAATTTATTCTCGTATTTCAACCCTAAGAAAATATGCTATATGGATGATTACATTTTACAAACATATTTAAGCCCTGGGGAGATGAGGTATACCGCTCATACTCCAACCGACCATTGCGAAATCGAAATCGGTACCATACATAGGTCTATAGAAGAGCGGGATTCCCATGACCTCATCTTCCTCAGTCAGTGTGAGGACCAAATGCAGGACATCTTGTGTCTCTGCCAAATAGCTTTCCAGGGTATACTGGGAACTTCTCTATTAGAGTTATAGTGGCATGCTGTACTCTCTTTACAATCGAGAGATATTATATTTATCTCACATCGATCCGACATTAACATCATTGGGAGATTAGTGATACATCCATCCTGGCATATACATAATGAAGGATTGAGAGATTTAATGTTTATCTCACATCAATTCCTCCATTCGGGCATAAGGATATTCACGCCCATAACCCCCACATACTCAAAAGTATGCCCTCCATGAGTTCCCATAGGAAAACCTGTTTCACCATCACCAAATTGTTGACGATGATGGATCTATGGTCAGGGCTCTACATGATATAATTTCACTTGATTATTTTAGTACATTACAATATTCTTTTAGCATCAAACATGTTTTCAAACATAAACCATTATAACAATTGCTATAAAGAATGAGTACTATTTCTATCAAGTTCTTTTCACAGGTTTATTAACATTGGGATCTCAGTCCCTTATCATCTCATCATCATGATTCAAGAATATGTGATTTCAAACCCTTAGATCATCAAAACACTTGTTACCACTTTTAATAGGTAACTTAATACCTTCAGGTCATCTGACCAATGTAAACATAATAATTGCAATGTGGGTATTTCACATGGCTCTTAAATCCCATTAACCACTCTTGTTACCTCTCACTAGGCAACACAACATATTATGGCTCACAAGGCCCATAAGGCAGTATCAATAAATAAAACATCATAGCTCATACCTCGCTATGTTCATCATCTTATGATACCTGCATGATTAGTACAAATGATAACAGTTACATAAATTTCATATTAGTATCATGCAAAACATTTATAGTCACTATTCAAGGATAATACCACTATTCCCCTACTAGAGTTAGGGTTTCACTTTTTATTTCAATCAGGTTTACTCATCCCCTTTGCTAAGTTAGGACCAATGATTTATCATTCCATTGTCGAAGATTAGAGTTTCATGCTATAAAGTATAACCCAGAATTAGGGTTTACTATTCACATCACATCACCCTAGATTAGGGTTTAGATTCAATAACCCGCAATTAGGGTTTACTATTCATCCAAATTAGGGTTTTGCATCAAAATACCATGAATTAGGGTTACTCATGTCATTACCCTAAATTCATATCACATTATCTTCCTAGATTAGGGTTTCATTCAGAATTGCCCTAATTTAGGGTTAGGGTTCATTAATCTTGTCAATTAGGGTTTATGCTCATGATTAGGGTTTCATGATCTCTTTGATAAGGATCATACCCTTAATCACCACACGAATCCTACTCATGTATGGATTCCATTCTATCATCCTCTCAACTTGGTTAGGTTATATCAACCCTTCAATCAAGTACATACATCTATGATTGACATAGTGTACTAAGTTATTGTTCTTATAAGAAATTACGGTTTATCCCTTTAATGGTACTAATCATTTAGGTAATTTTAGGGTTTCAAATTTTGTACCTTCATTGATTACCATCACTATCAATCATTAGATCATTGGAACAATTATCACCTTCAATTTACAAATGATTGAATCACAATTGACCTTTATTCAGTTTTGAGGTTTCATCACCAAACAGTTTTGAAACCGTTTGATGTCCAAACGGTTTTGAAACCGTTTGACCCCAAATGGTTTCAAGACCGTTTGGACTCAAACGGTCTCAAGACCATTTGGGCCAAATCAGTCTCAAAACCGCAAGGGTTCTTTAGATAAACTCATCAATCAATTGAACATGCTTTGCTACATTGAAACCCTTAATCAATTGAATTGTTAGACTTCAACAATTATTGGCCCTTGGATTTTCAATCCTTCAATCATCACCTTTGACCATCCATGCAATCTTGAGGTGCTTGACCTCATGCAGTCTTGAGGTTCTTGACCTCATTCCATTTTGAAACTGAATCACCCATTCGATTTTGAAACTGAATCACTTGAAACAACCTTTAAAACAATTCCAATCATTCGGTTTTGAAACCGAATTAGAAACTTGTGCTCAAAACTATTTAACCAAAACATTGATGAGATCGATTGGGCCTCAAACGGTTTGGGATCGTTTGGTCCCAAACGGTCTTGAGACTATTTGGTCCAAACCTCCTCAAAACCGATTGGACCAAAAATGGTCTCAACCACTCATATTGATTTAGGGTTTCCAAGGTTGATTCCCTCATCAATTGATTTCATGTAACCACTCACCAATTAAACCTAACATCATACTTCAATTGATCTTAATAAATCATCCTTCAATTGATTTGACTTTCAATTGATCATCAATTAGGGTTTTGAATCCAATTGGATTAGGGTTTGAAATTGATGAACCTTCAATGTTAGTCATTGTGAAACTAATTACTTTGAAATTATTGGAACACCATCCAAATTGGAAATGACCTGACCTCAAACGGTCTTGCGGTCATTTGGATGATCTCCAAATGGTTTTGAAACCATTTGGGTTAATCAACCCAAAATTCTAAGTCAATTAATTACAAAATCAGCACTTAACCCGATTAGGGATGCTACTTGATGGACCTTCAACTAATGAATCCTTAGGAATTAATCAGTTGTATTTAATATATAATTAACCATCATCATTAACATCAAATCTCCAAACGGTCAACTGTGGTTAACTCTTCCAAATGATTTGAAACTATTTACTCCCAAACGGTTTGATGAAACTGTTTACTTCCAAACGGTTTTGATGAAACCATTTAAGTTCAAACGGTCTTGTGGAAACCGATTGTGCACATTTGTTGAAACCGTTTGGAATAAAAATTCCTTGGGAAAAGTGTCCAAGATGATGTCATCATAATATTCCTTCATTCATCCAAGAACTACTGTCGTTTTCATGGAAATTACAACAATGAATCAAAGGAAGTTCGAAATAGAATAAAATGAACAACTAATCATGGAGATGTGAATGCAATATCAATGTTTAACAGTTTAAGTTTAATAACCCACCTTATAATCTGATTCCAAGCTTCAATATCCATGAATCCAATGGTAGATGAAGCTTTGACAACTGCCCAAGGTCCGTTCTCAAGCTTTTGGATGAAATAGTTGGCTAGAGTTAAAGATTGGATGGAGAAAACAAGTAATCAAACATTGATTTTCAGTTTTCACCATGAAACCAAGGTGAAAGAAGGTCAAGGACTTACCAACAGGTTGAGGGTCGTCCTTCTCCTTCTCCTAAGATCTCTTCTAGTCAGACAAAGCAAGAAGAGAAAAGAATTCCGAAAAAGATCCTTAAGTGGGTGGGAATTGAGATATATATAAGGAAATTCAAGGAAAGAGAAAATGGAATTAATTCCTTTAATTTCCAAAACCATTGCCACGTTTTCCCCCTTAACTCCTTGGCCACGAAGCCATCTTCTTTCCCTTGCAAAACTTCTTCATTATCCAAGAATTAAAGGAAAAGAAATTAAGCACCTTAATCATATTAGACTAATATCCCATTTTAGTGGGTATTACTTTTTATTAACTTAATGTGAGTGGAGTCTCCACTCAAATAAGATCTTTTTATGCCTTTGCAAGGCACAAGCTCGTCCAACCCTTTGAAAACTCATCCCTCAACTTTTGGTTGAAGGGCTCTTCAATTATTATATTTCATTTTGCATTAAATTGAATTAAAGTTCTACTTATGCTCAAATCTTGATTATTTTAATATCAAGATTCTCTCTCCTTCAAAATAATTCAAATGAGGCGCCCCTCTCACTTTCTTTGCTCTACATGATGCCAAGAAACATGGGGGACCCTATAGAAGTGGTATTTTGCATATTGAACCCTAGGTTTGGGGTAAATTGCACATTACACCAAAACTAGGTTTTAATGCACAAAGATTGCTCAACAAGCTCTATCTTGGTGCTCAAGCTTTTGAAAACTATACCACTACATCATTCTCATTATTATGATGTCTCAACATATAAGGAACATTTTATCATGTACAATTTGCAAGTTAACCCCTCAACTTGGGTAATTTGCACTTTAGTCCAAAATTAACAAAACAATGTTTCAACATTATTAAAAAAGGACTGAAATTGAAATATATGTTCCTCTAGAGCGTTAATTACTTTTCAAGAAATAAGATCAAGCATGTAATCAACTTTATTAGGCAAAACACCTAGGGTTAAAGCATAACCCAGGTTAGGGATGTTACACCAACAGTGCGATCTGGCCCTGATCCGCGGGAGGGTCGATCCAAGGTCTGGCTTCATCCGCGGACCCTTTGCCTTGCATTGCAGACATGGCTAGCCTAGAAAAATGTCAAATAAAAGCAAATAAATGGGATTTTAAGGTGTTAACTTCAAGAATTCATAGAAAATTGTAGGAATTCCCAATTTTTCACAACCTACCATGGTAGCATACTACCTCATCTTTTGACTCATGGAAACCATCACGTTTCTCACTACCATACTCTGACCTGATCTGTTGAATCACAGTATCAACCTGTTGTGCCTCTTTAATATGTTGTCTCAGAGTAGGCTTCACATGCATCTTGGCCGGCAATCCAGCTAACAAAGATACTTTTAGCTATACATTAATTTGTCTTAAGGAGACAAACATGTCCCATTTAAAACACATTAGAGAATTCAATTGTGCTTTATCTATGGGTGGAGATGAAGATTTTCTACTTAGTGCATCTTCCACTACATTAGCTTTTCCTATATGATAATCAATTTTACAATCATAGTCCTTGATTAATTCCATCCAATGACATTGTCACATATTCAACTCGTGTTGTGCGAAGATGTACTTTAAGTTTTATTGGTCTATGAAAATTTGACACATTTCTCCATAAAGATAATGCCTCCAAATCTTCAACGCGTGTACCACTGCATCTAACTCTAGATCATACGCCGTATAATTCTCCTCTTGTTTCTTAAGTTGTCGGGAAGAAAAAGAAACTACATCAGCACACATCCTAGACCATTCTTAGAGGCATCACAGAAAACAATGTATCCCTTTCCCTACTCAGGTAAAACCAACACAGGTGCACTAGTCAACCTTTCTTTCAACAATTGGAAAAAATGTTGACACTTGTCATTCCAGACAAAAGGAACCTCCATCTTGGTCAACCTAGTTTGGGGTAATGCTACAGAACTGAAGTCTTTAATAAACCTTCTATAGTAACCTACCAGACCTAAGAAATTGCAAATCTCAAATGGTGTCTTGGGTTGTTCCCACTCTAAAACAGACTCCAATTTCTATGGATCAACATGAATTCGTGAAGCAGATATGATGTGTCCTAGGAAACACATTTCTAACAACCAAAACTCGCACTTGCTAAACTTGTTATAACCTCATTTTTCCTAAAGTATGTAATGAGATTTATAAATCTCCTTTTTATGATAAATGAAATCAATGGTTGATTTCTTTGTTTGTATTGGATGGATTTCATTTACAATAGCCTTGTTTGGTTGCTTAGTGGGCTTTATTGGCTATTGAGCCCAATTTCAAGAAAAAGAAGAATAAAAGAAAAAGGATTTAAAAAAAAGGAATAAGTAAGAAAGAGAGAAAAGAATAAGGGAAAAAGGCAAAGGAATATTTCCCAAGATGGGATTTTGTGCCTTTAGGGTTTCTTGAGGTCCAAGGAATCGAAGGTGATAAGATAATGGCAAAAGAAAGAGGAAATATTAATTAATTTGGTTTTATTAATGAATAACTTGCATATGAAGGAAGCACCCTTTTCCTTTGGAATTTGAGTTTTAAATTTAATACACCAGTAGATAATGTCAAGACAGAGTTTCCTCTAAAATTTGAGTGAAAAATAATAAATGAGGAGAGAGATATGATTTTCACAAGATTCCAATGTTTAATACCCTTTCTCCTTCATTTTTAAGAAATTAGAAATAGGGGAGAGATTGCAGCTGTTGGATACCCTGTGTGGTCCAGAGGATCACAGATCAAACGATGGTTGTACATCACCCACCTCGAGTCAGAGAAGGAAAGGGACAGATTTCCCAATGTGATTTCCTCGCATCTCACCTCACCTACCACAAATCCTAGACCACGAGGGCCTTTGGGAGGTGATTCCATGCATGACCAACCCTATTCTTAGGGTGTCTCAAGGATTCTAGAGGAAACACCCATATGGGTTGAGGGACAAGTGGCAGCGAGAGTAGGGGAACCTTAAAGGAGCCCACAAATACTATACATAGACCCTCCTCTCGATTCCTCACATACTCATTAGCGCAGACGGCTACCTAACGAGTCCCATCTCTCTCTTTCTCCCTCTAGATCGATCCCTCTCCGGAGAGAACTCCGCCTCAGTGCCGCCATGGCTCGGGCATCAGAAAAGGAAGAAGATGACGAGCAGTGATCGTCCGATCACGTTCCACCGTGATCTCATGAAGAGAGCCAACGGTCCTAGGCTCGGCCGACTTATTTACCTCGTGAGTGGAGGTGTGCGACATAGAGCATCGGATCCAAAGGGCGGACCAGCGGATCATCGATCAAACGGCCGAGGAATTTTGGTAAATAGCCCTCTCTGCTCGAATATTCCAAAAAAGTGCTTTTCCTTGTAAAATTTGTAGAAATTACTAGGAAGCTCTAATGATAAAACTTAATATATGAAAGTTGATCAGAAAAATATGACGAACACAATAAAATAGGTTTGAGAACATAATTTTGTTTCTATTTGCAAAAGTATATTAAGTTGATGGAAAATGTATTAAAATTTGGTTAGAAACCCTAATTGAGGTTAATGAATGAATCTATGAGGCATAATAAGTTAATTATACTAGTATTAACTTGTTGAATGATAATGGTAGATTTTAATATGATTTTGATGAGAAATTTCATGAGTTAGGGTTATAAACCAAGAATGTAGAATAATGGTTCTAGAAACCCTAATTTAGGGTAAAAGAAGAGAAAACTATGTTTAATTCGAAATATATGGAAAAGGTTGATAAATGTTGTTCCTAAGCCTACTAGGAGAGATAAGATGTGAAACATAGAGTTTATAAGTAGTATTGTCTAATTAAGTTTTGTGGTACTAAAAGTAAAGGAAAAACCCTAATTGCAAGTGAAACCCTAGAAAGGGGTAGAAATCCTAAAAAGGACTAGAAATCCTAAGGAGCAAGTTGGTTTGGATATATCTTGATAAAAGGAAATTGTATATTTATTTTAGGTTTCTTGTTGTGTACGTGCTTGCTTGATTGGATTTCTACTTGGTTGATTCTATCTTAAATCAGCAGTACAAGTATGTGGTTATTTATGAGTAATCGATCTTGTTTCATAGAGTTTTCTTGAATGATTGATCGAATTGGATGCAACCTAAACTATTGTATGTTCATTTATGCAAACCATTAAAGTCACTATGATTATCACAATTAATTATATAAGTGCATTCTCGCACCTACATGCCACCCTGATGTATGATGCATGACCAAGCCCTAGAGGGAAGGTCAATTAGGTCAAGCCCAAGAGGGAGGACCATTGGGCACCATGAGGGATGACCCCAGGCACCAAGCTTAGGATGGAGAAGGTGGCCTTATGTTTCTTGCATGACTATTGGGAACAATGAGAGGTGACCCCAGACGCCAAGCTCAAGATGGAGAAGGTGGCCTTATGTTTCTTGCAAAGGAAAAACACTAGAGAGGGTATGCTAGGGTTAGGGAAAAAGTGGTGGAGAATGTCACATTGAAAACGTAATTTGGATTGTTAAATAACCTAATTGTGATATTTAGGTTGTTAGCAATATTTGTGAAATTTTGGTGGTCCCAACATACCGGCATATTCATTTATGCTGACTGACGTTTTGTTTGTCGGCGTTTTAGGTACAATATGAAAATGACAAACAACCAAGTGATACATTGTGAATATATGAATTAAAGTACAAGGAGGATTTGTTAGAATAGACTCCAGTTGTGGATTGAAGTCTAGAAATCCAAGATTTTAAAAAGGTATGCAAAGTTTTATTTTATTCCAGCTTTTTAGTATAGTTTTGGTAGAATTAGTAATTGTTATTGATTATTTGTCGAACCATTGATCCGGAAAGTTGGTGTAATGGCTCTGACCTTTTGGTCTCCCTTAATTGGGTGTTATAGGGAGGCGGGGTCATTACATTTGGTATCAGAGCATTGGTTCCTCATTTAATCCTTAATAATTATTAAATTTTACAAACTTTGTAGAACCGAGGGAGTAATTAGCGGATTTTCCAAAAGACAGAGGTGTCTAGAAAAGGATCACGGTCCAGGAGCAGGCAATATTTTCTTCCACCCCACAAGTCAGTCACGAGGACTCCCGGATGCAGTGTGACTGCCTAGCCAATGTCTTTGGTTCTGACTCGAAATAAGGTACATTTAGGACTCTCTCATCTTTTTCATCCCTTCTCAACCCTAATTCAATTATGGAATCTAAGATTTAGGGTTTTCTCTCTCTTCCTCATGCTCCTGAGGTATGGGTAAGTATGATAAGATTTAAGGAATCCTCCATCAAATTAATAAAAGATACGTAAATAAGATGTCATCGACATAATTATAATTAGTTTAAACGTAGACTAAAGGTCTATTTGTATGCTTATGTAGATGGCTCGAGTGAAGACCGTTGCTATCCCTAAGGCCACCAATGGTGGTGGGCCTTCCCACAAGGGAAAGGGGTTTTCTAAGAAGAGGAAGAGGAACCATGGTGGTGAATCCTCGAAGAAGAGGAAGAGACCCGAGGGAGCTGTAGGTGAAGTCCCCAATCTTGAACTGATACCCTTTGACAATGTTGAGATGGAACATGAAGAGGAACCTATGTTCGAGGATGAGGCCAAAGTGGAAGAGGACCAATCTGGAGGTCCAGAACTGACAATGGTGGTTCACACCCCTGACGCCTTATGGATGGAACAACAGAAGAAGCTGACTGAGGCCATCAACGCTCTGGCCCTCAGGGACATACCTAGAGATGAGAATGGTGAACCACTCCCCATTTATCCCCACCTCAGAGTCACCATTCTGGACTGCATCAAGTTGAACATCAATAGATTATGACTAGAGGATAAGATAGAGGTGGTCAACAAAGTGAAGGCTTGCTTGTTGGCAGTTGAGAATGGGTTCCGCATGCTTGAGGTACAGCCAAACAAGAAGGTTCCTTTTGCTGCTCACCTCTTGGAAGGAGCAGCCAAGATATGGTGGGAATACCATATCATGGGATGAGAATTAAGTGAAGAACCAATGTTGTGGACCAACTTTAAGACTACCTTCACTACCCGATTCATCCCCGTCTCAGCTAAGAAGGAGAAGGAAAGAGAGTTCACCAACATGACCTAGGGTAACTCATCTGTTGCAGACTTTGGTCGCAAGTTCTGCATCCTAGAATGCTTTGGACACATGATGGATGAGGAAAGAATGGTGGACCATTTCATAGAGCGTCTTCATCCTACAATCAAGCCCCATGTGATGGAAAGTAAACCAAAAACCTTCATTGAAGCCTACAACACTTCCTTGGACATGGAGAGGACTGTGATGCCTGCTTAGAACCTCTCCAAAGGATATATGGGTTTCACTGAACGAACTTAGGTATAGAAGAATGACCATAAGAAAGGACAAGGGCATAATCACAACAAGGGCAAGCATAGAGATAAAGGACAGCCATGTGGTGAGAATCACTTTTTGAAGTGTCGTACTTGTGGATGGTCACATCCTAGGAAGTGCCGCTTTGAGAAGAGGGTGAGTTTGAGTTAGCTGAGCCTGAGTTTGAGTTATGAGTTTTGTGAGTGTAGTGTAGCGTCCCTCCTTACGTGCACGTATATAGTATTGTGTATGCTACCATTGCCAATAGGAGGGACACTTCATCACCAACTGTCCTCATCCTGATCTGAGAGGTCCAGTGGCAACACAACCAGTGGCAGAAACACCCCCAGGAGGAGGAGCACCAACTGGAGGTCCCCCTATTCGAGAGAGAAGGCAAGCCAGAGTATTCGCCATCGATAATGAAGAAACCCAGGAAAATGCTAATAGGTTGATCGAGGGTAATAACCCATAGGTTTTTCCTTTCAATTTAGTAGATCATGTAATAGCTATATGATAGGTATGAACTATGTAGGAATGCTTGAAGTCATGGGATAAAATGTAAAAGCCCTTTCTGATTCGGATTCTACTAATACTTTTATTTTGAGAAATCTGGAAACTATGCTTTGTTTGGACATCAAGGATTTAGGTTATGTTTTGGATGTCACAACCCCGAGTGGTCGCATATATACATCTCTTTTAAAAACCCTTGTCTTTCCAGTTAAGTATCTGAACCATGAACTTCCCACTGACTTCATCCTCCTCGATATGAATGATTTTGATGTAATCATTGGTATGGATTGTCTTTACACCTATAGAGCCCATATTGATTGTAGGGAGAAGAAGATTCTTATTAGGAAGCCTAGCCATCCACCCTTCACCATTTGAGGAAGGAGAGATGCAACTTCCAACCTTTATGTGTTATCCTTGAAGGCTGAGCAGATGATATCCAAAGGTTGTTGAGCATACCTAGCCATAGTTTCCGAACCTGAGACTAGGGTGCGACCCTTAGACGAGATAGAGGTGGTCCGGGAGTATGCAGACGTGTTTCTAGATGATCTACTAGGTATTCCCCCTGAGAGAGAGGTGGATTTCTCCATTGAGTTAGCTCCCGAAACTAACCCTATATCTAAGGCACCCTATAGAATGGCCCCTACTGAGTTTCTCAAGTTGAAAACCCAGATGTAGGAGTTGTTAGATAAAGGTTTTATCCGTGCTAATACATCACCTTGGGGAGAACCAATCATCTTTGTGAAGAAGAAGGATGGATCACTCCGGATGTTTATTGATTATCGGATGATCAACCAGGTGCCATTAAGAACAAGTACCCTTTACCCAGGATAGATGACCTATTTGACCAACTCATAATGGGTCGAGTCTTTTCCAAGATTGATTTGAGTTTAGGATACCACCAGGTGAGAGTGAGAATTGAGGATATACATAAACGACTTTCAAAACCCGAGATGGCCATTATGAGTTTGTGGTCATACCGTTTGGGTTGTCCAATGCACCCAATATCTTTCTGAACCTTATAAACAATATTTTCCAACCTTTCCTTGATTCCTTTGTAATAGTGTTCATAGAAAACATCTTGGTGTACTCCGATGACCTATCCCTACACTGTGACCATCTGGGTAGAGTCATTGATATCCTGAGAAAACAAAAGTTTTACAAAAAGTTCTCGAAATGTGAGTTCTGGATAGACCAAGTCAAGTTTCTCGGACACATCATCTTAGAAGGAATGATCGTCGTAGATCCAGCCAAAGTGTCGATAGTTTGAGACTAGCCTGCACCGAATAACCCCTCTGAGATTCATAGTGTAACATACTGAAATCCATGGTCTTCCCTGCAATTTACCCACTTTTGACCTTTTCTTGGCCTTCTAGTCCATTTGGACCTTTTTCATAAATTTCCCATACTTTTGAATCATTTGCCTCTATGTGCAATTTGAGCATAAATGATGGTGAAATTCCATTTTTGCCCCAATTATGATAATAAAGGGGTGTTTGCACAAATAACCCACTTAATGTAATAATTACGGACTAATAATGCAAAATGGAGATTTCTGAGAGAATATAAGTAGATAATGTTAATTTGGAGCTTTTTGGATAAATATATTAGTAATAATGTGTATTTGAGTTAATATATGAGAGTAATTAACCTTTTTCTTTCTCTCTCCTCCATATGGACCTTAATGCATTAATGAGATGATATTATGATGAGATATGATCCCTAATATTGATATGTATCTAATATCTCGAATTTAACTCATATAATCCATTAAAAGAAGCCTTTTCATATAATTCATTCATTTTAATATATTAATATACACTTTAATGATCAATGTATTAATTTAGGGTCAAATGATGGGTGAAATGAGAATATAATTGCATAGCATGATTCTACACTTTAATTTGTGCATGTGGTCAAAATTTGGTGCCTTTTGGAGTTGTCTGGACCCCTCAAAATCATTTTTACAAGTTTCTAATATAGTGTAACCTTAGATATTAAATCGACATCAATTAAATGTTTGTAATGCCTATAGTCCGTCAATTATTTGATTTAGAGTCTTGTCACGCACCTATTTAGCCGCTCATCTGACGGTCATGATTTAATCTCTCTCTGATCTAATGGAAGAGAGGTCATCACCTTCCTCCTGCCCACTGAACAGATGTGGCGCCCCAGCTCCCTGCTGCCATTCACTCTCCCCTCTAATGGTAGAGAGGTCATCAGCTTCCTCCTGCCCACTGAACAGATGCGGCACCCCAGCTCCCTGCTATCGTTCTCTCTCCCCCCTTCTCCATTTCACGCAATTTTACTAGCGTCAGTTTCATCTCTCAACGCTCGTTCCAACGAGCCCTAGATCATCGCTCCGCATTCACTATAGGAAAAACGCCTTTTGCGGTTTCTCTCCCCCTTCTCCGCCGCAAGGCACAGTAAGGCCAAGAGCCTCCCTCCCACCTATAAATGATGTCGTCGAGAACCTTTAGGCCTCGAGCCTTCCTCCTTCACATCCAATTTCTCCTCGTTTGCCCCCAAAGACCCCGACATGCTCAGTCTTCTTCCCCGGCGATGGCGACCTCACCTTATCTCAAGAAGCCACCTTCGTTTGATTGGTTGCTAGGTAAGCATCCTTGATGCTTCCTCTTTCGTTCCACTTTGTTACCTAGTCTCGCGATGTGCTCAATCACTGAGTCCTATAGATCGGTTTGGCCGTCGGCGGCACCATGCTTTTCATGGCCCTGGTGCTCCTTTACCTGCGGAAATACACGCTTACAACTCGCCTTGGCCCCACGAAGGTGATCCTGACCTTAGTTTCTTGTTTCTTTGCGTTTTCGATGATTTGTTCCCCGTTTCTTCTTCCTCTGTTCCTCACCCACGATGGAGCCTTCCTGGAGCTCCTAAGCACTATGAGACCCAAACATGGGCTCGATGAGATCGTCGAGCGATGGGGACGTCAATGATGTCCTTGGTTTGTATCGGCAGCCAGTGCTCCACAATCTTGGTTGTGGAGTCAAACTCCAGTAGTGGGTCACCATGGATGCGGGCTAGAGCAAACCTGGTTTGGCAATGACAAGGGTTCCCATCCCCTTGTAATCAGAGGATTTAATCCCCATGGGCAATATTGACTATTCATGTTTGGTTTTGTTTTCTCGCTGTAACGATTGAAATGAACATATGACCTTGGTGACCCCGTCATTTTAATTGATTTCATTTTAAACGGATGGGAATTTTGATCATTTCACCTACTATTTACATGGAATTGCATTTTCATTTCAATTACTGTCACGCTATTGTTTTCTTGCATTCTGATTGGTCGATTTTACTTAATTCATAGTAAATCGATCCATGGTCAGAAAAATGCAAATAAATAGTCGTTGGAAAGGATTTTTCATGTAGAGTCTGATTTTATTGTTCTTGAGTCCCAATTATGATTCCTTTTTCAAAGTTTTCTTTGGATACCTATTTGATTATATTAAATGATCTAAAATGTGTAATTAATCTATTTTAACTCCAAATTGGGTAATAAATTATGTTTCATTATTCAGGAGAATATGACTAATCTATTGGGCTAGGTTTTAAATCTTAAATAGTGGTTTTGAATATAAGTTCCAAAATTAGGGTTTTTCCTATGCTTTAAGCCTTATAAATACTAATACATATCTGGGTATCATAAACCAGCGCTCCTCTCGTCCGTGCGATCTAGGTTTAGCGGCGGTGCCCTAGGCTTGGGGGGGCGGGGGCGGCGGCCGCGGCCAGTGGTCTCTTCCCCTACTCCCCCGGAGCCTCTTCCTACCTCGCCTTGTCTCCACCAAGCTGTCGTTGAACCCGTTCGGCTGGTTCCTGCCTCTCGCCGTTCTTGTACGGCGGGTCCTCTAGGTGGCACTGCAGCCGCCGTGAGCGAGCTCCAGGATTGCTTCTCGCCTGGTGGGGGCTTATCCATCTCGCCCAGGGTGGTGCCGCTGCCTTTGCAGGCACTTGCCGAGTCAGGGGGAAACGGTGCGGTTGTGAGGGGCTGAGGTGCCCGTTTCTTCCTTTCTGGTTTGCTCTGTTTTCCTTTCAGTGGTCTGTGGCAGCTTCAGTCTGCCCTTTTAGTCGCCGTTCATCGGCGTTTGTTTCTAGTCGCTACTGGTTAGCCTTCTGCTCGCTGCTTGTCAGCGTTTGTTTACCCGCTGCTTGTCAGCGTTTAGTTTTCCTTGTGTCTTGCTGTGGCTTGTTTGTTACTTGGTTATACGACGTCCCTTGAGACGATGATGCATCGGAACACCGCACAGATCCAGGGCCTCTATCACTACTACACGCTCAAGTCGAAGGAATTCTTCGTGGAAAGCTGCTTAAGACAGCAACAAGGAAGAAGAATCAATACGGAAGTGTTCTATTCTCGTTCCGATATGAGTTGTAGTGATGTTAACTTGATCTTTGTTTGCTCCTGCTGTATTTTTGACTCAAATTGTAGATGCCGTATGGCTTATAAGTAATGAATCGAGCCATCTTGCCCTAAAAAAAAAAAATTACTAATACATGTGTAATGTTTATAACTAGGGAAAAATGGAAGTGAAACAATATGATTGGTTGAAGTAATGGATCAAGATAAGGTATGTGACCCCTATGTATGTGAAAACCTATTGGTGTATGTGATTCCTATTATATATGTGGAATGTATGTTTGTGAAATCTATGTGCAAAATATCCTAATTGTTCAGTTGGTTCTTGTCCAACCCTACCTTCATTATGTGCTAGCTTTGTTATCCTTCTAATTGCCTTTATTGGCTCTTTACTTATTTTATGCTTCTAAGTCCATTGCGGCTCATCTAGTTGAATTATGTGAATGTTGCTACCACTTATGTTGGATCATTTACTTGGAAATATTATATATTGTTGTTGCCTTTGTTGGCTCCTTTATTTCATGGGTTTTATTCCCAAATGCTATGATGCAAATGTTACTTTTATATTTATCACTACTGCCAAGTGAAATATTAAACATGATGTATTTTAGGCCAAATGACAATGTAGTGTACATGAGTACAAACCACCCATAGGGCACTGAGGTTTTAGTCCTCCTACCAGGCACTGGGGTTTTAGTCCCCCTTCCCTTTTATATCAGGCACTGGGGTTTTAGTCCCCCTGCCACTTTATATAGGCACTGGGGTTTTAGTCCCCCTGCCACTGGTGAGGTCCGGTAGGTGCCTCACCCTACATTGAGACGATTTTGTGTCTTAATATCATCCATGCTACGTGATTATTATTATGGTGATTGATTATGGTAGTTCTCTAAATCTTTTTTTAATATTTTTCTCAGTCTCTTAAAAATCTTATAGGATAGAGAATCTTTTATTATGCAATATTGTTGTCTATTGCTTATCATATTCCTTTTGTTTGACACATACTTTTCTCTCTCTTGCTGGATGACCCCAACCATCCAATCTAGGATCAGAGTGTGCAATGGAAACTTGGTGAGCTTGTCTAAGGCTAAGGAGATCGTGCACATCTATTTAGCTTGAACTAGTTGCCTAAACTTTTGTTATGTTATTTGTGGAGACAAGTTGTATTAGTTTAAGTCTTCCTATACCTAGATCCTATGCTTGTATAGAGTTGCACTCCCATTTGGGAAATTTTTATAATGTACTCCGTATACATTTTGAATAAAGTCAAGTTTTATTTCTTCCACTGCCACACAATTGATGTATTTGTATATCATGTTTAATAGTAGAGACTTGGTTTTTACACAGATTCTTGGGGTTGTCTGGATACTATTGGTGCTTCATCAAGGACTTCTCAAAGACCACCTTGCCACTGAACATGTTGACTCAAAAGGATGTGAAGTTCATGTGGTCTGATATATGTGAGGCTTGTTTCCAGGAGCTAAAGGAAAAGTTGACCATTGCCTTAGTGTTGACCCTACCTTCCGGCTATGAGGGTTTTGTGATATTCACCGACGCTTCCAAGATGGGACTTGGCTATGTGTTGGAATAAGACTGGCATGTGGTTACATATGCTTCCCGACAACTCAAGCCCAACGAGGTGAATTACCTGGTGTACAACTTAGAACTGGCTGCTATCATCCATGCATTGAAGATATGGCGGCATTACATGTATCGTGCTACCTTCGATGTAATGACCCTGACCTGGGTTATGAGGTAACCCTATTTGTTTTGGCTAAGTAAGTTTCTTAGAAATGTAATATAAACCTCTAAGGTGTTTTGTTGTCATGTGTCACACTAATGTTCCAAGTTTGGTCCTGATAGAATGTTGTTTGAGCAATGTTCCTTTGTTTTGGACCAAAGTGCAATTTACCCAAGATGAGGGGCTATATTGCAAAATGTCACATGTTGAACGTGCCTTAAGTGTTTTAGCATCATAAGAGAGATAATGGAACTAAGTGGGGGCTTGTGGAAAGCCTAAATTCTAAGTTTGAACATGTTTGAATAATGTTAGTACCTTGTGCACCAATTTTGGGACAAATTGTAAAATTACCCAAAATATAGGTTTGATATGCAAATTACCACCTATAGAGTGTCCCTACTCCCTCCTAGTATGATGTAGAGGATATATACATAAGTATACACCATGTTTGAATCTATTGTGAGTGATGGTGATCTTGGTGGTGAAATGACCAAGGAAAAGGGTTGAATATGAAACCCTACCTTGGGTTGTATCAAGTTGAAAAGCTTATATATGAGTGCCTATCGGCCAAGGCGCCAAAGTAGGAGTCTCATATAGTTTTGTGGACTCTTGGAAAATCCCATGACGTGCAAAGAACCACAAGGAGGTGAAGTTTATCGGTTTACAACTTCCTTAGAAAAGTTGTATCGGATTGTGAATAAAGTGGTGATTTTGTTGATATATTTTATTCAAAGAGATAAGTAATGGACGAAATTTCATCTCAATATTATCCTCAAGTTCATGTCAAGATAAATTTTGATGCATGCATGTACATGTGTCACCCGTGCATGGACACATGGCACCTAGTAGCTCAAATTGATGATACCTCATTTTCACACTTCTTCATGAACAACAAGTATATATACCCCTTCTTTCACCCATTAGTGAAATTTTTCGAATCTTACCACCCTCCTTCCCTAAGGTATCGTGCATAGGGTCCTTGTATCATTCAAGAGTGAAGTGGTATCGTGCATAGGGCCTTAGGTATCATCCATAGCAAGTTCATATCGGCCAAGTAGGGTGATATTGGCCTAGTGAGGTAATATCGGCCATAGTGAAGTGTTTTGATCACAAGTGAGGGGGATATTTGCCAAGGGTGGTGTCATATTGTGAATAAGTGATGGAATATCATGCACGTGTAGTGAGGTATCATGCAAGGTGATAAGGAGCAACAAGGAGCTCAATACTTAACCCTAAGGTGAGGCAATGATCATCTTCAACCTTGGATTGAAGCATGATTTTAGGGTTATGATATTCCTTTCTTTTCTTCTTCACCAATTGCTTATCCATTCTGATTATATGCATATAGAGGAGTTGTGAAGTTCATCTTCAACCTTAAGAACATGGAGCTTTGGAGCTTGGAGCATTGAAGTTGTTCTTATGGTGGGTTATATAACTTGAACCCAATTATATTATTATGCACCTTCAATTTTGTCATACTTGTTGATCTACTTGCAATTTCGATTTCTCTTGAATAATTGGTGATCCTTTGAGTTCTAAAACCTTCATGGGACTGTTTTACATGACTTAGAATAGTAAGAACAAAGGTCTAGAGGTTGATGGCGATTTCATCATCAAAGGTAAAGTGATATCGGGTTCAAGCACACAAGAAAGCACCTCTAACCCAATATGGTGATGCACCTACTCTAATAAAACGATATGGATATGATTTTATACCTTCTTGCACGTTATGGTGGTATAGTATACACCTCTTGAATGATAGGAGGTCAAGCATACACCTCAAAAATGATATTGGGTTAAGCACACACCTCAAACCCGATATGGTGATGTAACCCTATATGATAGAAAAAGTGATATACCTTGTAACCTGACACACTTATTGATTTGTGTAATGGGTTGAAAAAGGTTAAACCAGTTGTCTATCCTATCACTTAACCCATGGTGAAGGGTAGGTCAAAGCCATGAAGGGTTGAAGAGTCATGAGCATAAGGGTCTGCCCGATATGGTGTGGTAAGCACACATACACCTTAAAATCAATATGGTGTCGCAAGCACACATACACCTTAAAACTGATATGGTGTAGCAAGAACACATACACCTTAAAACCGATATGGTGTGGCAAGCACACATACACCTTAAAACTTCTATGGTGTGGCAAGCACACATACACCTTAAAACCGATATGGTGTGGCAAGCACACATACACCTTAAAACCGATATGGTGTGAAGCAAGAACACTCACACCTCTCTGCCCGATATGGCGTAAAGCAAGCATACACCTATTTCCCGATATGGTAAGCATACATACACCTCTAAATTGATATGGGTAGCAATCATACACCTCTAAATCGATATTGGGTTAGGCATACTTCTCTTCGACGATATGGTGTTGAGCACATATCTCTAAAATGATATGGTGGGTAACCCAATACACTAGATGACAAAAGTGGTAAGGTGGTTAATACCCTAGAACATGTGATGGCCAATACACTAAAGTATGGTGTGGCCAATATCTTTAAGAGAGGCGAGGATGTTACACTCATGTATGGTGAAGTTGATACACCATATGAATGGTAAGGTTGATACCTTAATGGGTAAAGGTCTGAGGGATATGATGATGCCTAGATCAATATACACCTAATCCAATACATGTGTTCAACTTCACATACATGATTCAATCTGATGCACCTTGTAAAGGTGAGGGTAAAATACTCTTATGAGTGATGAGTCTAACACCAAGTAATGGTGCGATTAATACCTTGATAGGTGAAACACCTAAAGTGGTTGATAATGGTATATCAACAATGCCTTAACTCGAGATGAGTCTTTATCACTTGATGATAGTTGGGTAATTCAATTGTGTGACTTATGGCCAATATACTACATGGTAATTGTGATGTGTTAAATATACCCTAATACAATATAAGTTGATGAACTTAAGTAAGTTAAAAGCAATGAGGGAAGTAATACACCAAGGCATGATAAATATCACATCCAACACCTTAAGGTTGATACACCTTGATGCATCTTAAATCCAATATACATGGATGAGTAACACATGAAGTGTGTCATGTCAATTGCTACATTGAGATGTAATGAGATTAATGCACTTTGATAAGTGTAGGCTAATAGGCCTTGAGGAAAAGGGTTAAGCCAAGTTAATAAAGTATGATGTAATCAATATCCTAGTGAGGATGAGAGAGAAACTCATACTTTGTGTCGATTATCATTTACTGATAAATGATGAGAATAAATAAGTATGATTGAATACTTATGATATCAATGTGTGCTCCTAGATGTCTGGAGCAATGAATTAGGGTTTGAATAAATAATATGATCTTAAAACCCTATTCGCCTATAAAGGGAAACCCTAACCCTAATAATGGGAAGGTTGTATTTCTCTTATTGCATAAGCCTTGTAAGGCATGTTAAATACATGTATGACAAGATGTGTAATGGCCTTGTGTGACATGTGAATAAGTTGTTTCCTAGTGAGAGGTGACAAGATGTGTAATGGCCTTGTGAGCCGTGTGAATAAGTTGTTGCCTAGTGAGTGGTGACAAGTTGTGCAATGGCCTTGTGAGCCA
This sequence comes from Alisma plantago-aquatica, assembly GCA_963693085.1. NCBI lineage: Eukaryota > Viridiplantae > Streptophyta > Magnoliopsida > Alismatales > Alismataceae > Alisma > Alisma plantago-aquatica. The sequence continues at coordinate 344,986,323 of OY856415.1, forward strand.
TGTGAATACTTAAACAACAAGTAAAATGTGTACCTTGGTCTCAGGACCTAGAGGTAATAGTTACCTGAAGGGTTTGAATACCTGGATCTAGTAATCATGATGAGGATAATGTTGAGGGATGAGAATTTCAAGTAATGAGATAAGGGATTGAGATCCTTAATGTTATATGTGTTTTAAAGATTTGAAAAGTACCTGATACATGTATTGCACCTTTCTTTGTAGCATTTGTCATAATAGTTCATGTTTAAAAACTTGACTAATGCTAAAAGAATACAGTAATGCACTTAATTAATCAAGTGGAATCTTATCATGTAGTGCCCTGACCATAGATCTATCATCGTCAGCAGCTAGTGGCAGTGAAATAGGTTTTCCCATGTGATCTCTTGGAGAACACATAGTTTTAAATATGCAGGGGTGATGGGTGCAAATATCCTTATGCCTAATGTGGGATTTATGTGAGATAAACACGAGATTCTCAATTCTTCATTATATGTGCCAGGATGGATGTATTAGGAATCTCCCAATGATGATAAATGTCGAGATTGATGGTAGATAAACACGAGATCTCTCAATCTCTGAAGGAGTGCAGCCTCCGTTATAGCTCTATAGTGAAGTTTCCAGTATACCCTGGAAATCTATTTAAGTAGTTCACATAGTCCTGCTTGTGGTCTCACACTGACCGAGATGGTAGAGGTCATGGCAGCCGGCTCTTCCATTGACCTTGTATGGTACCGATTTTGACTTCACAATGGTCAGTTGGAGTATGAGCGATATAGCTCATCTCGTCAGGGCATAAGTGTGATTGTAAAATGTAATCATCCGTGTAGCATATTTTCTTAAGAATTGAATATGGAAATCATTGGTTGATGTTACATTTCTTTTATACATCTTAGATGGATAGACTTTATACATGTTCTTCATAATCATTATAAAATGAATAAGATGATTTACTGCTTTATCATATATAGCTACAATGCTTCAGAAAATGATATTTCTCTACTCTGATTAAACAATGATTAAATCCTTATTATTAATGAAAAAGAATCCTCTGCTCATTTTATTGCTATTTATCTGCAATGATAATATGGTCGGCAGAGAGTTATATCTCTCACTGGGACAATTGTCTCACCCCGTGGGATCCACATTTTTTTAGGTGGACATGCACGAGGTGGAGAAGATCTTTCAACATAGGAGGAATAACAATTGAGGTAGCAGTGATAGCTCTGGTTGAGTGTACTGTCTAATGTGTTTTGTAGATAGACGTCCTATGTGTCGTCTCTGTACTCTCAAGTCCTTGGAGTTTGTTCGTATTGGTTTAATGAATGATCTAAGATTTTGGCTTGAATACATTGAGGTTTTATGTTGCTACAATATGTGTTTTGATAGAGTAATTGTTATATGTTGTCCTCGAGATGAGATGAAACAATTTTGTACAATGTAAATCATGATATATATGAGTTTTGGATCTTTCAGTAAAAGTTTTCTTTACAAGGATCTCCTTGCAAAATGGTTTTAAATTTTAGTGATTTTTGCTAATCCGTTGTTTATGGTTATTCCTCTTAATTAGTGATGATTTGTTTGTCAGTTTGATGATGGTCACTACAAGTTTGGTATCATATATTAAGGTTTGCTAAGTCTACAGAGACATAGGACTAAGGTGTTGAGTCTGTGTTAGTGTCCTCCAATATACCCTATAGTGACTTCTACTTATTCATAAGAAAGGGTAAAGTTTATAAATGACTGGGGAACACGAGGAACACATTGCTGAGAGCAGTGTTGTTGCACCAGGAGAGGGTGTAAGGGATCAGGCAAGAGAAGAACAAGTGCCTAGGAATTCCCATCTTGACCCAATTAGGATAGAGAATCCTATTTTTATGCTCTCGTTGGGCTGGTTAGGACAATAGTGATACATATAGTAGACTGGATACTAACATTACAACCTATGTTACCAGTGCTTAATGCAGAAACTCTGAGCTTTAAAAAGGGTTCCTGAATGACATGGTCATGTTGGAACAGTGGAAATGTGGGAAGGATTAACATATGGTAAGAAAATAGACTCTACCATAAGTATAGACAGATAGTAAATATGTGATGGTAATGCCCAAGAAGGGGCAATAAGCTGAGATTTAAGGTAAGGTCTCTATAATTTTAGAGACATTTGCCTAGTTGTTCTAAAAAGGCAAAGTTTTTGGTGTCATCAGTGCAATAAATGCCTAGTGCACCAAGGCAGTAGTCGTTAATGAAAGGAAATAGTCCTAACTATCCATCTGTAAGAACCCATGGCTTAGTTTTCACATCGGTAATGAGACCGGTAAGATCATGGTACAAGGGCCAAACATGTTATAGGTATGGACATGTTGAGCATACTAAACTCTTTTCTTTGAAAAGAAGGGAGGAAATGACTCAACTATCGAGGTAGACTTGGCAGGGCTTACGAAAGTTACAGCCCAATAGTATAAAAAGGCAAGAGCAACAACATGAAATAACTAGACTCTATGTGTTGAGTCAACCTAAAGCGGTAGATGACCGTGAGGGGTAACAGTCAGATAGAGCTTTTTCATTTTGATATGCCTTATCTTGATGTTATCTGATAATCTTAAGTGGGATTGTTGTTGTGGATTTCCCTATTGATTGTCCTATGGGGACATAGGGAAGAAATTATGAGAACTAGAATTTATATTTTGTTCAGTATTCTTTTAAATGTTCTATAATTGCTCTTATCTGTGTGAAAGAGAATGAGATATAGAAGTGATTCCTTGAGAAAGTCCATAAATGCTAAGTACTATGTTTTTTATGATATGAAAAGTAAGGAACATGATAGTAAATAAAGTGCATACTACCTAATCTCAATACTTGTATACCCTGGCCAAGTATTCAACTATTGAAGATAAGGTGAGTATGGAACTCTTAGATTGTTATCTTTCTGATTACTCGGATCAAGTAGTCATTTTGAGACAATCTAGTGAGCATAATAAAATTGAAAATATGGCATGTATAATTTTTTTATCACATACTAAGTGCATTAAATGGAATCTGGGATGATCTTAGATCAATCTGTGTGTATAAGGAAGTAAAAAGTATAATCCTCGTGATAAGAGAATGAGAACAAGGGAGATGATCCCTGTCTGATAAAGCCTGTGTGAATAGTAAAGATCTTTTCCCATGATGAGGAAATGGGAAATGTGATAAAATCACAAAATACTCATGAACAGTTGAAAGTCCATGCAATAATATGAGGAGATGATAATATATTCTCTTTGATAAACAACCCTGGGTAATGATGGAGTGATAACATGAATATATTTCTTTGTGTTCTTTCCTTTCAGGGACATGGCAATCAAGTGGGTCTTATGACACTTGATGTGCAGAGTTAAAAGTGTCCAATTGATGGATACTTAGAAAAGTATCAGTTTATCTTGGACTTTGGTACCAAGATAAAGATATGTGTAATAAATAATGTCCCAAAGATGAAAGAAAGATCCTTTTATATGTGTGGCTTTGGTAATAATGACAGAGAGATGGAAATGATGAGGATGTGATGTGTTTTTGACACATGTGACAGATACCAAAGTAAGGAATTCTAGTATCTAAGAAATATCAGGTGGTACGGGAAGGTAAAAACATAACTCCTAATCGAATGTTTTATGTTGGTTACCTGGGATGGCCAATTGTGAAATCAGTCTAGTTACATAAAATAGTTTGGACATCATATCTTAGGGGTTTATGCTCTGCATAAACATAAAATCGATAAGAATGTACTAATTGAAGGAACAATTGTAAAATCATTGTGGGAAAAGATTATCAAGATAAAAATAATTCCTTAGAATACCCCTATTTAGATCTATTAAGGCAACTTATACATAACATCTAGAGATACCTCTAAGATAAAGTCTTATTTGATAAGTAACCTCCACTAATGACACGAGAATGTACAACTAATGAGATAGTTGGTACAAGAAGTAAGAAATTTTGGTGTTGTGTCAGTAGATTAGATGGCACAATAGATGTATGATAAGACTTGTAGTCCCAAGTGGGTGACAAAATGTAATTCTATCAGACAGAACCTTATTCTCATGCCACTTAAACCCTTCATGGCTTCAACCTACCCTTCAGCATGGGTTAATTAAGTGACATGATAGACAACTGACTGAACCTTTTTCAACCCATTATACAAATCAATAAGGGTGTGGAGTTAAAAGGTATATCGTTTTTCCTATCATATAGGGTTACATCACCATATCGGGTTTGAGGTGTGTGCTTAACCCAATATCATTTTTGAGGTGTAAGCTTGACCTCCTATTGTGCAAGAGGTGTATATTACATCACCATATCGTGCAAGAAGGTATAACATAATATCCATATTGTTTTACTAGAGTAGGTGCATCACCATATTGGGTTAGAGGTGCTTGCTTGTGTGCTTGTACCCAATATCACTTTACCTTTGACGATGTCATCACCATCAACCTCTATACCTTTGTTCTTACTGTTCTAAGTCATGGAAAACAGTCTCATGAAGCTTTTAGAAATCAAAGGATCATCAATTATTCAAGAGAAATCGAAATTGCAACTAGATCAACAAGTATGACAAAATTGAAGGTGCATAATAATATAATTGGGTTCAAGTTATATAACCCGCCTTAAGAACAACTTCAAAGCTCCAAGTGCCAAAGCTCCAAGTTCCTAAGGTTGAAAATGAACTTCACAACTCCTCTATATGCAAATAATCACCATGGATAAGAAATTGATGAAGAAGAAAGGAAAGGAAGATCATAATCCTAAAATCATGCTTCAATCCAAGGTTGAAGATGATCATTGCCTCACCTTACGGTTAAGTATTGAGCCCCTTCTTGCTCCTTAGAACCTTGCACGGTACCTAACTTCCCTTGCACGATATGATATCACTTGTTAACGATATGCCACCACCCTTGGCCGATATCCCCCTCACTTGTGATCAAAACACTTCACTAAGGCCGATATCACCTCACTAGGTCGATATCACCCTACTTGGCCGATATGAACTTACTATTGATGATACCCAAGGCCCTATGCATGATACCACTTCACTTCTTCATGATACAAGGACCCTATGCATAGTACCATAGGGAAGGAGGGTGCTAAGATTCAAAAATATTTACTAAAGGGTGAAAGAAGGGGTATATATACTTGTTGTTCATGAAGAAGTGTGAAAATGAGGTGTCATCAATTTGAGCTACTAGGTGTCACATGTCCATGCATGGGTGACACATGTACATGCATGCATCAACATTTATATTGACATGCAAAACACTTTAGGATAATATAAAGATGAAATTTCGTCCATTACTTATCTCTTTGAATAAAATATATCAACAAAATCACCACTTTGTTCACAACCTGATTCAACTTTTCTAAGGAAGTTGTAAACCGATACACTTCACCTCATTGAGGTTCTTTGCATGTAATGAGCTTTTCCAAGAGTCCAAAAAACGATATGATACTCCTCCTTTGGCTCCTTGACCGATAGTCACTCATATATAAACTTTTCAACTTGATACAACCCAAGTTAGGGTTTCATATTCAACCCTTTTCCTTGGTCATTTCACCACCAAGATCACCATCACTCACAATAGATTCAAACATGGGGTCTTCTTTCTCGATCCTCTACATGATACGAGGAGGGAGTAGGGACACTCTAGAGGTGGTAATTTGCATATCAACCCTATATTTTGGGTAAATTACAATTTGTACCAAAATTGGCGCACAAGGTACTAACATTATTCAAACATGTTCAAACATGGAATTTAGGCTTTCCACAAGCCACCATTTAGCATCATTCTCTCTCTCTTATGATACTAAATCACTTAAGGCACGTTCAAAATGTGACATTTTGCAATATAGCCCCTCATCTTGGGTAAATTGCACTTTGGTCCTAAACAAAGGAACATTGCTCAAACAACATTCAATCAGGACCAAACATGGAACATAAGTGTGACACATGAAAAAAAAAACTCCTTAGAGGTTTATATTACATTTCTAAGCAACTTACTTAGCCAAAACAAACATGGTTACCTCATAACCCAGTCAGGGTCATTACAAGTTATAAACCCCTGACAAGGATTTCATCCCCAAAATCCTAGGTAAAGGGAGACATATATTATTCATTCATTATGTCATCAAGTCTCCACATAACATATTAATATCATGGAGATTCCATATAACTTTGATCAACAAAAAGTTCTTCCACACATGATTATCATAGAATCTGTCACACAAGACACATACTCCACTGTCTTTTTCATTATTGACTGTAGAGTCAACTCTGTGTCAGGTCACACTTTTCTTAGTCAGAGAAACATTATACATACCTTATATAACTCAGGTGTCAAACCTCACTGATTTGTCACCTTTCTCAACTTACAACTTTATGTGAAAACATTCTTGATTTAGGGGAGTCTTCCATACTCCCCTTTGTTTAGCATTTCTCTTCTAAGGAAAGACCAGATGCACTCCTTCGGCGATTGAGAGATCTCGTGTTTATCTACCATCAATCCCTACATGTATCATCATCAGGAGATTCATGATACATCCATCCCGGCACATATAATAAATTATTGAGAGATCTCATGTTTATCTCATGTCAATCCCACATTAGGGTGTAAGGATATTCATGCCCATCACCCCAGCATATTCAAAAATATGCGTTCTCCATGAGATTCCATGGGAAAACCTATTTCACCACCACCAGCTGTTGATTATGATGGATCTATGGTCAGGGAACTACATGATAAGATTCCACTTGATTAAATAAGTGCATTACCATATTCTTTTAGCATTAGTCAAGTTTTCAAACATGAATTATTATGAAAAATTCTAAGAAGAAAGGTACAATACATATATTAGGTACTTTTCAAATCTTTAAAACACATATAACATTTAGGATCTCAATCCCTTATCTCATTACTGGGAATTCTCATCCCTCAACATTATCATCATCATGATTACTAGATCTGGGTATTCAATCCCTTAGTTCATCACTGAAAATTGTTACCACTTTTCATGTAACTATTACCTCAAGGTCCTCAGACCAATGTATTCATTTTACTTGTTCAAGTATTCACATGGCTCACAAGGCCATTGCACAACTTGTCATCTCTCAATAGGAAAAAACTTACTCACATAGTTCACAAGGCCATTACACATCTTGTCACCTCTCACTAGGCAACAAATTATTCACATGGCACACAAGGCCATTACACATCTTGTCATACATGTATTTAACATGCCTTACAAGGCTTATGCAATAAGCGAAATACAACCTTCCCATTATTAGGGTTAGGGTTTCCCTTTATAGCCGAATAGGGTTTCAAGTTCATATTATTAATTCAAACCCTAATTTATTGCTCCACACATCTAGGAGCATACATTGATATCATAAGTATTCAATCATACTTATTTATTCTCATCATTTATCATTAAATAATAATCGACACAAAGTATGATCTTCTCTCTCATCCGCACTAGGATATTGATTACATCATACTTTATTAACTTGGCTTAACCCTTTTCCTCAAGTCCTATTAGCCTATACTTTTCAAAGTGCATTAATCTCATTACATCTCAATGTAACAATTGACATGACACACTTCATGTGTTACTCATCCATATCTATTGTATTTAAGGTGCATCAAGGTGTATCAACCTTAAGGTGTTGGATGTGATATTTATCATGCCTTGGTGTAATACATCCCTCATTGCTTTAAAATTACTTAAGTTCATCAACTTATCTTGTATTAGGGTATATTCCATCCTAATACTTTATGCACTAACACATCACATTTACCATGTAGTATATTGGCCATAAGTCACACAATTGAATTACCCAACTATCATCAAGTGATATAGACTCATCTCGAGTTAAGGAATTTTTGATATACCATTATCAAACACTTTAGGTGTTTCACCTATCAAGGTATTAATCACACCATTACTTGGTGTTAGACTCATCACTCCTAAGTATATTTTACCCTCACCTTTACAAGGTACATCAGATTGAATCATGTATGTCAAGTTAAACACATGTATTGGATTAGGTGTATATCGATCTAGGCATCATCATATCCCTCTGACCTTTACCCATTAAGGTATCAACCTTACCATTCATATGGTGTATCAACTTCACCATACATGAGTGTAATGTCCTCACCTCTCTTAAAGATATTGGCCACACCATACTTTAGTGTTTTGGCCATCACATGTTCTAGGGTATTAACCACCTTACCACTTTTGCCATCTAGTATATTGGGTTACCCACCATATCATTTTAGAGATATGTGCTTAACATCATATCGTCTAAGAGGTGTATGCCTAACCCAATGTCGATTTAGAGGTGTATGCTTGCGTCTCGTAGTGACCGAGACGGCATAGGTCATGGCAGCTGGCTCTAATTTTGACCTTATATGGTACCGATTTTGACTTCGCAATGGTCGGTTGGAGTATGAGTGGTATACCTCATCTCCTCAGGGTATAAGTGGGATTGTAAAATGTAATCAGTCGTGTAGCATATTTGCTTAAGAATTGAATATGAAAATCATTGGTTGATGTAATATTTCTTTTATACATCTTAGATGGATAGATGTTATACATGTTCTTCATAATCATTATAAAATGAATAATATGATTTACTGCTTTATCATATATAGTTGCAGTGCTTTAGAAAATGATATTTCTCTACTATGATTAAACAGTGATTAAATCCTTCTTATTAATGAAAAAGAATCCTCTACTTAGTTTATTGCTATTTATCTGCAATGATAATATGGTCAGCAGAGAGTTATATCTCTCGTTGGGACAATTGTCTAACCCCGTGGGATCCACATTTTTTTAGGTGGACATGCACAAGGTGGTAAAGATCTTTCTGCAGAGGAGGAATAACAGCTGAGGCAGCAGTGATAGCTCTGGTTGAGTGTACTATCTGTATTTTTTTGTAGATAGAAGTCCTATGTGTCGTCTCTATACTCTCAGGTCCTTGGAGTTTGTTCGTACTAGTTTCATGAATGATCTGAGATTTTGGCTTGAATTCCTCGAGGTTTTATGTTGCTACAGTATGTGTTTTGATAGAGGAATTGTTATATGGTGTCTTCGAGATGAGATGAAACAATGTTGCACAATATTAATCATGATATGTATGCGTTTTGGATCTTTCAATAATTTTTTTTGTACAAGGATCTCCTTGCAAAATGGTTTTAAATTTTAGTGATTTTTGTTAATCCATTGTTTATGGTTATTCCGCTTAATTAGTGACAATTTGTTTGTCAGTTTTATGACGGTCTCTACATTTGAGATCCTCACTGACCATAAGACTTTGAAGTATCTCCTGACACAAAGAGACTTGAACCTACTACAGCGATGATGGATGGAGTACATGAAGGATTACGACTTCACCATCGCCTATCATCCTAGTAAGGCAAATCTCGTAGCTGATGATTTGAGTCGGAAACAACTCAAGTGTGTAGTTGTTTTGTCCAGTCAATGGAAGAGCTTAGAGGAGCTGGTGGAATGGACTCCACAACCGCTAAAGGATCGAGTCCGACTAGCCAACATCCAGATTCAGTTAGAGTTATTAGGTGAGATCGTGGTAGCACAGTTAGTCAGTGGGGAACTTGACAAGATGAAGGGCTTGATGAAGAAGCCACAAACTCATCTCTTAGTGGGAATATATGGAGGGATTAGATTCGAGAATCGTATATGGGTTCCTAAGGATTCATAGCTAAGGGAACGTATCCTACAAGAGGCTCATGGTTCTAAGGACATGATGCACCCGGGAACTACCAAGATGTTTAAGGACCTACAGAGGTATTTCTGGTGGCCAGGAATGAAGAGAGACATTGTGGCATATGTGGCCAGCTGTCTTACGTGCCAGATGGTGAAAGATGAACACCAACTACCCGATGGACTTTTACAGTCAATAGAGATTCCAAAGTGGAAATGGGAATAGATAACCATGGATTTTGTGGTTGGTCTACCCCAGACCAAGAAAGGTCATGATGCGCTATGGGTTGTGGTAGATTGCATTACCAAGTCATCACACTTCCTTGCCCTAAAGACCACTGCCAAGGTGTCAAATCTAGCTGAGTTGTATATTAGAGAGATAGTATGTTTGCATGGTGTACCCGGTTCCATCATCTCAGATAGAGACCCAAAGTTTATTTCCAAGTTGTGGAAGCAATTTCAAGAGGAACTTGGTACAAGGTTGAAGTTTAGTACTACTTATCACCCCCAGACAGATGGTCAGTCAGAGAGGACGATCCAAACATTAGAGGATATGTTGAGAGCTTGTGTGCTTGATTGGGGTGGATCATGGGAACAATACTTTCCTATAACCAAGTTTGCCTACAACAACATCTACCAAGCTAGTATCGGGATGCCTCTGTATGAAGATCTTTATGGGAGACCACATCAGTCACCGCTTCACTGGGATGATGTCGGTGAGAGGACCTTGTTGAGGTCAGATGAACTCCAAGTGTATGCTGATAAAGTCGCATTGATCAAGCAGAGGCTTAAGAGAGCCCATGATGGATAGAAGTCATATGCTGATGCAGAGCGTACTGACGTGCAATTCACCATGGGAGAGCATGTATTTCTAAAAATCCACCCGCTCCGAGCTATAGCCAAGAACATAGGAAAGTTGAGTCCCCGATACGTGGGTCTGTTTGAGGTATTAGAACTGATTGGTGAAGTTGCATATTGTTTAGCATTACCCCCTTAGTATAGTATGATGCATGATGTGTTTCACGTGTCCAATCTGAAGTGAAATGTCCAAGATCTGAGCCATGTGTTGAGTATTGAGCCTATTGACCTTCAAGGGAAGCTGACCTATCCCGAGTCACCTTTGCAGATTCTAGATACCAAGGTGAAAGAACTCAGATGTAAGAATATAGAGATGGTAAAGGTTCTTTGGAAGCACCATGGAGAGGATGAGGCCACATGTGAGCTGAAGACGGACATGGAAAAAGCATATCCTGACTTGTCTATTTGATTGTTGAATTTTGAGGGAAAAATTCCTATAAGGAGGGGAGGATGCTATAACCTCATTTTTTCTAAACTATGCAATGAGATTTGTAAATCTCCTTTTTATGATAAATGAAATCAATGGTTGATTTATTTGTTTGTATTGGATGTATTTCGTTTACAATAGCCTTGTTTGGTTTCTTACTGGGCTTTGTTGGCTATTAAGCCCAATTACAAGAAAAAGAAAGATAAAAGAAAACGGAAGTTATTTAATAAATGGAATAAGTAAGAAATAGATAACAGAATAAGGGAAAAAGGCAAAGGAATATTTCCCAAGATGGGATTTCGTGCCTTTAGGGTTCCTTGAGGTCCAAGGAATCCAAGATTATAAGATAATGGCAAACGAAAGAGGAAATATCAATTATATTGGTTTTATTAATGAATAACTTGCATATGAAGGAAACACCCTTTTCCTTTGGAATTTGGCTTTCAAATTCAATACACGAGTAGATAATGCAAAGATAGATTTTCCTTTAAAATTTGAGCAAAACATAATAAACGAGGAGAGAGATATCATTTTCACAAGATTCCATTATTTAATACCCTTTTTTCTTCATTTTTAAGAAATTAGAAATAGGGGAGCGATTGCAGCCGCTGGATACCCCGTGTGGTCCAGAGGATCATGGATCCAATGGTGGTTGTACATCACCCACCTCGAGTCAGAGAAGAAAAGGGAGAGATCTCCCAATGTGATTTCCTCACATCTCACCTCACCCCACCTGCCACAAATCAAAGACCACGAGGGTCTTTGGGAGGTGATTCCATGCACGACCAACCCTATTCTTAGGGTGTCTCGAGGGTTCTAGAGGAAAAGCCCAATCGGGTTGAGGGACAGGTGACCGCGAGAGTAGGGGAACCCTAAAGGAGCCCTCAAATACTTTAAATAGACCCTCCTCTCGATTCCTCACATCCTCGCGAACCCAGACGGCTGCCTCCTGAGTCCCAGCTCTCTCTCTCTCTCTCTCTCTCTCTCTCTCTCTCTCTCTCTCTCTAGATCGATCCCTCTTTGGCAAGAACTCAACCTCGATGCTGCCGCGGCTCGGGCGTCAGAAAAGGATGAAGATGACGAGCAATGATCGTCTGATCATGTTCCACCGTGATCTCTCGAAGAGATCCAATGGTCCCAGGCTCGGCCGACTTATTTACCTCGTGAGTGGAGGCTCGTGACACGGAGCATCAGATCCGAAGGGCAGACCAGTGTATCATCGATCAAACAGCTGAGGAATTTTGGTAAATAGACCTCTCTTCTCGAATATTCCAGAAAAGTGCTTTTCCTTGTAAAATTTGTAGAAATTAATAAGAAGCTCTAATGAAAAAACTTAATATATGAAAGTTGATAAGAAAAATACGAGGAACACAATAAAAATGGTTTAAGGACCTAATTTTGTTTATATTTGCAAAAGTATGTTAATTTGATGGAAAATGTATTAAAATTTGATTAGTAACCCTAATTGAGGTTAATGAATGAATCTATGAGGCATAATAAGTTAATTCAAGTAGTATAAACTTGTTGAATGATAGTGGTAGATTCTAATCGGATTTTGATCAAAAATTGTATGAGTTAGGGTTATAAACCAAGAATGTAAGATAATGGATCTAGAAACCCTAATTTTGGGTAAAAGAAGAGAAAACTATGTTTAATTCAAAATATATGGAAAAGATTGATAAATGCTGTTCCTAAGCCTACTAAGAGAGATAGGAAGTGAAACTTAGGGTTTATATGTAGTTTTGTCTAATTAGGGTTTGTGGTACTAAAAGTAAAGGCAAAACCCTAATTGCAAGTGAAACCCTAAAAAGGGGTAGAAATCCTAAAAAGGACTAGAAAACCTAAGGAGCAAGTTGGTTTAGATAGATCTTGATAATAGGAAATGGAATGTTTATTTTAGGATTCTTGTTGTGTACTTGTTTTCTTTATTGGATTTCTACTTGGTTGATTCTATCTCAAATCAACAGTATAGGTATGTGGTTATTTATGAGTAATTGATCAAGTTTCACGGAGTTTTCTCAAATGATTGATCAAATTGGATGCAACCTAAACTGTTGGATGTTCATTTATGCAAACCATTAAAGTCACTATGATCATCACAATTAATTATATAAGTGCATTCTCACACCTACATGCCACCCTGATGTATGATGCTTGACCAAGCCCTAGAGGGAAGGTCAATTAAGTCAATCCCAAGAGGGAGGACCATTGGGCACCATGAGGGGTGACCCCATGCACCAAGCTCAGGATGGAGAAGGTGGTCTTATGTTTCTTTCATGACTATTGGGAACCATGAGAGGTGACCCCAGGCACCAAGCTCGGGATAGAGAAGGTGGCCTTATGTCTCTTGCAAAGGAAAAACCCTAGAGAAGGTATTCTAGGGGTAGGGCAAAAGAAGTGGAGAATGTCACATTAAAAACGTAATTTGGATTGTTAAATAACTTAATTGTGGTATTTAGGTTGTTCGCAATATTTGTGAAAATTTGGTTGTCCCCACATACTGGCATACTCATTTATGCTGAACGACATTTTGTTTGTCGGCGTTTTAGGTACAATATGAAAAGGACAAACATTAAAGTGATACATTGTGAATATATGAATTAAAGTACAAGGAGGATTAGTTAGAATAGACTCCAGTTGTGGATAGAAGTCTAGAAATACAAGATTTTAAAAAGGTATGCAAAGTTTTATTTTATTCCAACTTTTTAGTATAGTTTTGGTAGAATTAGTAATTATTATTGATTCTTTGTCGAACCATTAATCTAGAAAATTGGGATAATGGCTCTGACCTTTTGGTCACCCTTAATTAGGGGTTACCAGGAGGTGGGGTCCTTACATAGCTTGTGTTGTCTCAACAAAGTCAAGGATTGACGAAGGTGTTGTTCATGTTGTTGACCATATCTATTGTATATCAGGATGTTGTCTATGAAGACCACTATGAATTGATCAAGGGATGGTCGGAAGATTATATTCATCAACTCCATCAATGCATTTAGTGCCTTAGTTAGTCCAAACAACATAACTATAAACACATAATGATCGTACCTTGTCCTAAAGGGTGACTTAGGTATGTCACTCTCCTTGATATGTAATTGATGATATCCTGACCATAGATCTATCTTAGAGAACATTGTTGCACCACACAACTAGTCAAACATATCATCTAACCTTGTGAAAGGATATTTGTTCTTTATAGTCACCTTGTTAAGCTATCTATAGTCTATGCATAACCTCATAGACCAATACTTCTTTTTAACAAAAAGAACTGGAGCACCCCATGGTGAAGTACTCGTTTGAATGAAACCTTTCTCAAGCAACTCCTGCAACTATTTATTGAGTTCTTCCATCTCATAAGGTACCATCCTATAAGGTGTTTGGGATATGGGTTGCATACCCAGAATTAGATTAATCTCGAAATCAATTCTCAAGGTGGAGGAATATCTACAATTTCTTCAGGAAACACACCCTTGGATTCCCTAACAACAAGAATTTCAAGAAGACTAGGACTTTCTGCTTTGGCATCTACCACATGTACCAAGAATGCTTCACATCCTTGTCGTATTAGTCTCTCATCTACCATTGTTGATATTAGACAGGTTGGAAGAATCTTTCTGTCCCCCTGAAAGACCCATGTCTCATCTCTATCTGTGAACATAGCTTGCTTGGAACCACAATCCAAGACAACTGTATACTTTTCTAGGGTATACATCCCAAGAATTACATCAAACTCGTGCATCTCAAGTGGTATAAGATCCACCTGAATGTTGTGTTCTAAAAAAGAAAGAACACAGGGAGAACATACCTCCCACAACACTACAGATCCGACTAGAGGAGTTTCTAATAATAGATTATCTACTCTATGACTGACAGTCATATTGCAGTCATGAATCACTTCTCGAGTGATAAAGGAATGTGTAGCACCCGGATCAATCAAAATAGATATGAAGAAGGATGAAGACATATTAGAATGAAACAATTCCATCTAACCTATTCGGACTCAGGGATTGACTACTACCTCTAGGTGATTCATTGCATAGAATATTGCCATTGCATGTTGTCGACTTCATGCTCTGTTATTTGGTGCAAATGAACCTGCTTGGGATGCCTATCCACATCCTCGTGTGCCATTGCTAAACTGTTGCCTCTGTCTCGGTGGTTGGGTTACCTCCATGTCTCTAATTGGACAATCCCTTATCATATGTCATGTCTTCCCATACTTGAAGTAGTTTATGTCCTATTGTGGTCTAGATGGTCTTGTTACTGACATTGATGTCGTACTATGGGATCCACTTGGCAGAAAACTATGTCCTCTACCCTTGCTTGACGTCCACTATGTTTGTGCATTGAACCTCTGTGGTGCTAATGGTGCAGGAAACCTTGGTTTCTTAAAACTTCCATACCTCTATCCCTAGAACTGGGTAGGTCCTTTCCTATTGTTAGCCTCACATTTCTCAGTCATGGACCTCTCTATCCTCCTAACAGACTCCACAAAGGTGGCAAACCTCTCTCTATTCTCTTAAGCATCTACAGTTGTGGATAAATCAGCATTCATACCCTTCTCAAAATGTTGAATCCTCTCCTCCTCTGTAGTAGCCATGTGTGGACAAAACCATAGAAGCTCCATGAACTTAGTTTCAAACTCACTAATCTTCATTGGTCCTTGCTTAATATGCTAAAACGGTTAGATTTTCTCCATTAGATAAGTGCTACGAAAGTATCTACTGACAAACTCTTGTCATAACGCCTCCCATCTGACCGCAACGCCCGATCTTTTCTCTTCTTTAATGGCTCACCAATGACCAGTGCTTCCTTTTAAAAGATACACATCATGCCTAACTTTATCAGTTTCTAGGATGCTAAGGATTCTAAAGGATTTTTCCAACTCAGTAAGCCATAAATCTATGCCTGTTGGGTTAGTTGTACTGGCATATTTGGTGGCTCCTACCCGACATAACCGCTCAAAGGTCTTACCAGACCTATGTCCCTCATTGGGAACTGGTGCCCTAGGTGCTGGTGCTGGCATCCGGTCTGCCATATGTGTTATTGTGGTCATGAACTACCCAAAAAGACCATGAAATGCTGAGTTTTCTAGCATGGTTTCATCAAGATGGGGATTCTCAGACACTGATTTCTCTCTTGCCTGATCCCTTGCACCTCCTCCCGGTGTAGCAATACTGCTCTCAGCAACATGTTCTTCATGTGCTCCATCCATCTTTGAGCTTTACTTCTTCTCCTATATGAGAAGAAGTCACTATAAGATAAACTGGAGGATACTAGAATAGACTCAATAACCTTAATCCTATGTCTCTATAGACTTAATGAACCTTAGGCTCTAATACCAAAATGTGTGATGACCGTGATCAAACTGACAGCCAAATCACATAGTAATTACACAAAATAAACATTAGTAGTGGATTAACGAAGATCACTAAAAATTAAAACCATTTTTCAAAGAGATCAATTGCTAGGAAACTCTTAAGGGAAGAACCAAAGAAATATATACATCATGGTTCACATTGTACATGCATTGTACAATCTCATCTCGAGGTTGTCATTCACCAATTTCTTTGCCCAAACATATAAATAAGCAACATAAAACCTCGACGCATACAAGCCAAAATCTCAGATCGTTTATAATACTATTACATACTAACTCCCAAGGACCTGAGAGTACAGAGACGACACATAAGACTTCTATCTACAAGACACAATAGAAAGCACACTCAACCTGAGCTATTATTTCTCTCCCTATTTTCGTTGTCCTCCTCTATAGTACGGTCTCTACCTCCTCGTCTGCATCCACCTAAAAATGTTGGGACTAATGGGGTGAGACAAAAGTCCCAATGAGAGATATAACTATCTGCCAACAACATTATTATCATAGGTAAATAGTATAAAACTGAGCAGAGGATCTTTTATATTAATAATCAAGATTAATCATTGTTTATAAGCTGAACATAGCAATATCATCTTTTAAAGCGATGCAGCTATCTATGATAGAGCAATAAATTATCTATTCACTTTATAAGGAATACGAAGAACACATATAACATTTATCCATTTAAGATGTATGAAAGTAGTATAACATCAATCAATGTTTCTGTATTCAATCCTTAATCAAATACGCTACACATCTGATTACATATTTACAATCACACTTATGCCCTGAGGAGATGAGATATACTGCTCATGCTCCAACCGACCATGACAACATAAAGCATCGGTACCATACAAGGTCAAAAGAAAGAGCCGGCTTCCAAGACCTCACATGTCTCAGTCAGTACGAGACCACTAGCAGTGACATCACGTGTCAAACTACAATTAGGTTGCTAGGGTATAGTGGCATCATCACTATAGAGTTACAACTACAACATTCACTCTCTTTAGGGAGACCACACAACAATCCCCGTTATATTATACTGAGTCACGGCATATAGTCATACTCTTATGATGATGAGGGAGGCCACACAGCAATCCCTATTTGGACGTAAGGATATTTTTGTCCATTACCCCCATATATTAAAAAATATGCTCTCTGAGTTAAACTCATATCACCATTCAGCAAATTCTGACAATGAATGTATCTATGGCCAAGGTAACTACATGATAAGGTTCCACTTGATTAATTAGGTGCATTACAATATCTTTTAGCATCAACCAAGTTACAAGCATGAATTATAGCAGATGCTACAATGAAAGGTGTAATACATTTACAAAGTACTTTCATAATCTTTGGAACACATTGAATGCATAACACTCGGGATCTCAGTCCCTTATCACATTACTGAGGATTCTCATCCCTTAACATTATCATCATCATGATTTCTAGATCTGGGTATTCAAACCATTTGTTTCTCACTAAACATTATCGCCTCTTATTAGGTAACTATTACCTCTAGGTCCTCAGACCCATGTATACATTATACTTGTTGCACAAGTATTTCACATGGCTCACAAGGCCCATTTAATCTGTATCATATGAAACACCATAGCTCATACCTGGCTATGCTCATCATCTCATGATACTTGCATGGTTAGTATTTCATGATAAAAACACTATCAAGTACATAACATCGCCATGTAATACAAGAGAAATACAACTTTCCCATTATTTTTATTTTATTTATGAGACAACCGCCCCCATAGAAGTGCCACAATTGTGACCCCCCCAGATAGTGTAAACTCTCGAGCCATGAGAGGGTGTGGTCCGGTCACCCCCTCCCGCGCCCAATCAAATTTGTGTTACTTTTCACAGAGCGCCTTTGGCGTGATTCGAACCCGGGTCCTTCATTTGGAATTACCAAGCCATAACCTTTGCATTATTAGGGTTAGGCTTTCCCTTTTTAGCCAATTTGGGTTTCAAGTTCATATTATGAAGAATCAAAACCCTAATTCATAGCTCCACACATATTAGGAGCATTCATTGATATCATAAGTATTCAATCATACTTCTTTATTCTCATCATTTATCATTAAATGATTATCACACAAAGTATGAGTTTCTCCCTCATCTTTACTAGGATATGGATTACATCATACTTTATTAAGTTGGCTCAACCCTTTTCTCAAGGTACATTGGCCTATGTTTATCAAAATGCATTAAACTCTTTACATATTAATGTATCATTTGACATAACACACTTCATGTGTTACTCAATCAAGTATATCGGATTTGAGGTGCTTACCTACATATTTGTTTTGAGGTGCTTCCACCATATCCAGCTAGAGGTGTATACTTACTACCATATCATCCAAGAGGTGTGTGCTTACCACTATATCATCCAAGATGTGTGTTCTTACCACCATATCATCTAAGAGGTGTATGATTATCACCATATCGTCCAAGAGGTGTATTCTTATTACCATATCATCCAAGAGGTGTGTGCTTATCACCATATCATCTAAGAGGCGTGTCTGTGTCACTTATATCGGCTTACTCAAGTGTAGGGTTTTTCATATGGGATTAGACCCTTATGCTCATACCTTTTCAAACTTTAAAAATATCAACCTACCATGTGTTGAGTGACAACCTAGACAACTAGTTAGTCCTTTTTCAACCAACCCAAATATACAAAATGATAGGGGTCTGGGGTTCCAAGGTATAACAGATTTCATATCACCATATTGGGTTTCATTACCATATCAGGTTAGAGGTGCATCAACCCGATATGAGTTTGTTCCATGATGATGTCATCATCATCAAGCTCTAGACTTTCGTCCCTTACTATTCTAGTTCATGATCAATAGTCCTATGCAACTATTGGAAGTCATAGAATCATCAATCATTCAAGAAAAATTGAAAATAGATCAACAAGTACAACAAGATTGAAGGTGAATAATAACATGATTGGGTTCGAGTTATATAACCCACCTCAAGAACAACTTCAAAGATCCATGCTTCCAAAGATTCACGTTCCCAAGGTTGAAGATGAACTCATCAAAGATCTAAGAATTGTTCACAAATCCTTTATATGGAAATAATTACCATAGGATGTCGCTCTCTCTCTAGAAGCATGGTCTAGCTTCTCTCTTCTGAAGTCGATCCATGGCGAGTGTCGCAGGTGGGGTAGACTCCACCACCCCGCCCTCCACCATTGAGAGTGTTGGTGTGTGGGGAGACCTTGCCACTGATGTTACAGTGGGAAGAGGTTAAGCTGTGACAGTGGCTAGATTGTTCGAGGTCCGCTCCGTTCTCGGTCCTGTAGTGGCGTTGGGCGATCCTAAAGTGTTGGTTTTTAAGGCCAACGACGGAAGGCCTTGGATGAAGATGATGGAATCAGTGGTGGAGGAGATGGATGCTTTCCATAGATTCTCTATCATTATCCAGGTCTTGGGCGTCAGGTGTGTCACCAACCAGCATTACGGCTGGATGATCTGAAGTTGAAGACCTAGGGGGAGTTGCAGTGCTCTCTACTAGTTGGCGGCTTGTTCCTAGCACGGTCCTCCTACAAGGAGGACATGAGAGTAGCTCTGGAAAAGGGACCCTAGTTCTTTGACCGGAAATTGGTCCTGACACGAAGGTGTTTGCCGGAAGCCGACATCAGGAGAGAGACACTCACATCAGCACCAATTTGGATCATGCTGTCGGAGGTGGGTCACAATTGGTCACAGAGGGCCATCACTGTCATATCTTGTGACGTCGGCGAGCCAAAGGCAGTTGATTTCCATACTGAGGGGAGGTATAAAGGGGCGGCGCACGTCTTCGTGGACCTCAAGGCAGACAATAAACCACCTGAGGTGGTTATGGTGGAGATGCATGATGGCAAGGAGTTGGAATTTAGGGTGATCTACGATGCCCTGCCCCAACATTGCTTGGAGTGCAAAGTTTTTGGGCACTCAGCTGGTGATTGCCCTGGTGTGAGAATGGCACACCAATCCCCTCCCCTATTGTGCAGGCGCGAGCTAAATCACAGGCCAGTTCAGAGAAGGGTCGAGAGAAGCGGAAGAGCTCAGGAGGACGAAAATGTCACCTGGTTGACCAACAGGGGGCAACGGCAGAGCCTACAGGAGGAGTGGATACCAGTGGGGCGGTACCGACTTGTACTATGGCAGAGCCAAGGTCCTCACACTCAATTGAGGTTGTGTCAAGGGAGACAAACTAGGAGGTCTAGGGAATCAAGGTGACAAGTAACGTAGGTGAGGAGGAGGCGATTGAGGGGATCGTGGTTGTGCCCAAAGCCCAAACTGCTGGTTTGGATGATGCGGTGGGGTCTGGTAACCAGGTGAGTAACAACCAGTTCTCCATCTTGGAGAACCTGGATACAGAAGACATGTTCAACAAAATTACCAGAATAGGGAACCGAAGAAGGACACAACATATGGACAACAACACGATGGGAAGGAGAACGTCGCCTAGAGTGAGCACCCCTGGAAGGGGTGGGTACAACAAGAGATAATATGTCTGTCCTCACATGGAATGTGAGGGGGGTGTCGAGGTCCAAAAGGCATAGGAGGGTGAGGAAGGTCATCATTGAGGAGGGAGCATCCTTGGTGTTCATCTTGGAGACCAGGATCAAAAGAATGCACAAAGAGAAGATTGTGGGGTTGTTTCCGGTAGGCTGGGGAGCTGAATCAAACCTTGAATAGGTGGAGGGGGGACGTATGGCTTTGGTCTGGGATAAAGAAGTGTGTGATGTCTAGGTAATTAGTGCTATGGATCATACCATGGTTGCTAGTTGCATCAATGGGGGTGGTTTCCATTGCATCATCATGGGAGTGCATGGGCACAACTGTGAGGGGAATAGAAGGGCTTGCTGGGAGACAATCATAGATACCACACAGCAACAGGTACCCCAAATGGTTATTGGCGACTTCAACCACATTAGGAAAATGGGAGAAAAGCATGGAGGGATGCCCATTCTGGACTCGGTGCTAAGCAGGTTCAATGAAGTTGTGGATGCTGCGTGTTTACATGAGCTGAACATGAATGGAGACTTGACTACTTGGCAGAACAAAAGAAGCCCAGAACATCACATTGCAAGCCTTCTGGATAGAGGCATGGTCAATGCAGTGTGGTTGGATTTCTCCTCGGAAGCTCATGTGTCGCTTGGAGGACACCCTAATAGTGACCATGCATGGATGAAGGTGGCGTTGGTGGAGGGGGAGAAGAAAATAGACCATTCCATTTCCTAAACTTTTGGGCTGATTGGCTGAGATTTAGTGAAGTGGTCAAGGAGGCCTTAGATGACAGGGTAGAGGGCAACCCAATTTTCAAAGTAGTGGAAAATCTCAAGAGAACAAAGCAGTCTATAAAAAGTTAGGCGTCTGAGTTGGTTAACCTCCCCAACATGGTTAGTCAAGCTAAACAGGAGTATATGGAGGCTGCCAAACAACTGATGTGCCAACCCATAGATGCCAGTAGAATCAAAGATGAAGAGGAGAGGGCAGATAGACTGCTAAAACTGGAAAAGGCAGTGGAATTATAACACTGGCAAAATAGTAGGCTGAGATGGATAAATGATGGGGATAGAAATACGATGGTCTATCACAACTCTATGAAGAAGAACCATATGAAGGATTGTATCCATGGGTTGGTCAAGGAAGATGGATCTGCAGCTAGGGGAGAGATAGAGGTGGTTGAGGAGGCCATAAGCTACTTCAAAAATTTATATAATAAAGAACATGTTATCCTACAGGGCTGCTTGCCTAGTGCTAAGGTGAGTGAAGAGATGAACCGTGACTTGTGTGGTTTGGTGTCTGATAATGAAGTCAAAGAGGTGGTCTTCTCCATAGGCATGGCCAAGGCCCCGGGCCCTGATGGGTTTAATGGGAAGTTTTTTCAATGCTGATAGGAGATCATTAAGGAGGACATCTGTCGGGCTGTAAGGTGGTTCATGGTGGGGGGTACCATGGTTCGGCAGGTGAAGCATTCCTTTATTAAACTGATCCCAAAAAAGAATCTCACTGCTTCCATGGCTAATTTCCACCCTATTACTTGTTGTTCGGTTCTTTATAAAGTTTTTGCCAAAGTATTGTCAAGAAAACTCAAGAAAGTCCTTCCGAAGGTGGTATCCCCTAATCAAATGGCCTTCATTCAAGGCAGAGACATCGTGGATGGGGCAATGTTGGCTGCTGAATTTCTCAATCAGTTTGGTGGAAAGAATGTTGCTGGGAAGGCGTGCTTCAAGCTTGACATTACAAAGGCATATGATCATGTTGTATGGCCTACCTTGTGGGGGATCATGGAAGCTTTGGGTTTCTCAAAAAGATGGATAAAGCTAATGATTCAATTCATGGAAGGCACTTCATTTTCTGTTCTGGTAAATGGCACGCCTCATGGTTTCTTTTCTACCTCCAATGAGTTGAGATAGAGTGACCCACTTTCACCCATGCTCTTGTTAATAGTCACGAAAGCTCTCTCCTCTACATTAAACTGGGCTGAATATGATGGAAGAATTAAAGTGTTCAAGATCAAGAATGTGCCAGTTGTCTTACATCTGGTCGTCATGGATGACGTTATGATTTTCACTACAGGACATAGCAAATATCTCAAGCATGTGAGATGTATCCTTTGGGGTCTTGGTCGCATGACAGGACTCTATATTATTGATATCAAATCTAGAGTGTTCTTGTCACACTCCTGCGATGCCAGGTGGGGAAGGTTGAGGACAGATGCTGGTATGGTGAGGGGGAGGTTTCCTATAAAGTACATGGGCATCCCTATCTCTAGGGGAAAGGGGAGGGGGAAGGACTATCGGAGGTTGGTGGATGAGTTCAGATCACAGATTGATATGTGAGCCGAGTTGGTGATTTATTTGGCAGGAAGGTTGGTGCTTTGCAATTCGGTCTAGGTGGAAAAGATAAGATTTTGGTGTAGACAAGCAGAGTTGCCGTTGTTCATCATCGACAAGCTCAGGTCCCTAGTTAGTAACATTTTGTCGGGAGGGAAGACTCATGGGGTGGCTTGGGAAACAATTACTAGAGATCGCCTCCAAGGGGGATGGGGGTGGTGGATCCTTGCAACATGGCGAGGGAGGCTACGATCCAACGTATACATAGGTTCATGATGCAGCCGGAGTCGGTTTGGGCCAGGTGGATGAGGAGCAGGTATGGTAATATGTTGGAGATTGTTCTTGGTGGGGAAGGGTCGGTAGTGTGGAGGAGGATGATGAGAGAGTGGAGTGATGTTTTCCATGTTTACTAGAGCTGCCCGGATGGTATGTGGTTGTGCATTGTTCCCAAACCATGGGTGATGAAGTTTCTTGGCCGCCCTATTCCCTGGGTGGACTTAGTGTGGAACAAACAACAAACGCCCAAATGGGGCTGATGCTTTTATAGAGCTTTGTTGCAGTGGCTTCCTATAGAGGATAGGTTGGGTGCTTGGGGGCTAAACATTAACCTGCTTTGCTGGCTATGCATGGAGGTTGAGGAGACACATGACCACATGTTCTTCGACTGCCCATTATCCCAGCTTGTCTGGTGTAAATGGTCGCTTAAATGTGGCTGGGGTGGGCTCCCGCCGCTGACGATTGGGAGTGGAATGGAATGGTTAAAGCAGAAGACAGAAGGAAACAAGAACCTGTGGGTATTTGGAGCTCTGGGTTTCGTTGCCGATATGTTTGGTATTTGGCACAAGAGAAATGCCATGCTTCATGGGAGGGAGGAGACAAACAAATTTATGTTTTATAACCGATTGTCTGAGAGATTGGGGCTTGTTTGTAGGGCCAAACCTACCCTTTATAAAGGTTTGGACCAGGTAACAAGAGAGCAGTGGGGGTTTTGTAGTTAGTCATTCCAGCTGTATATTATAGGATTAGATATACAAGTTTTTGATATTGTAATATTTTACCTTATTTAAAAAGAACCACCATAGATAAGAACTTGGTGAAGAAGCAAAGAAAGGAAGAATCACAACCTAAGATTCATGCTTCAACTAAGGTTGAAGATGACCAGGGCTTCACCTTAAGTTTTAGGCTCAAGCTCCTGCTTGCTCCTCGACTACTATGCATGATATCTAAGAGAAAGAGAGTTGTAGGATTCAAAAAGTTTCACTAGAAGGTGAAAGGAGTGGTATATATAGTGGAGGCTCACGAGAGAGGGTGTATAAGAGGTGTCATCACTTTATACTACTAGGTGACTGTTACGACCCCACCTCCCGATAACCCCCAATTAAGGGAGACCGAGAGGTCGAAGCCGCACCCATGACTTCCGGATCAAAGGTTCAACAATTAACCAAGAATAGTTATCAAATTTAACATACTAAACTGAAAATTTATAAGAAAAATAAACTTTGCATACCTTTTGAAATTTTGGATTTCTAACTTCTATCCACTTAATGATTCTACGCTAACTAATCCTCCTTGTATTTTTCTTCATGTATTTCACAATGTGACGATTTACTGTTTGTCCTTTTGGCTGGTACCTAAAACGCCGACAAACAAAATGTCGGTCAGCTGAAGCTGGTATGTGGGGGAAACAATAAACGTGCAAATACGTTAACAATGTAATCATTCAATTAATCATTTAACAATCAAGATTACATTTTAGATATAACTCTGTGATCCAAGAGTACCCTATCCTCAATGTTTTCCTCATTAAACCCCTCATGATCCACCTATAAGTGAACCAATTTCTAGGGTTGAGTCACATGGCACTACTCGTAAGTAGACCACTCGTTAACTCGGGATTTGCTAAAGAGTCTCTAACTCACAGTAACCTAGACCTTGCTCTAGGATTACCCCCTTTTCTTAGCCTTTTCAAAACAATAGAGGTGGACCCGGATCTAGCCAGTTATATATACTCATTTATAGTGATAATCATAGTCACTTTATAGTTGCATGAAATAAATAGACATCCAACAGTTAATTCATGCATTGAGGGAAACATCGATAAAATCCTCGGGAAACTATTCGGTATAGTCATAAGCGTAACCACATACCTCAATGGTGATTCATGCATATTATTCAACATATACTTCATGTATATACAATCAAGCCAATCAATAGATCCAAGCAAATCAAGCATTCATCATTTATAACCTGCATGTATATAAAACCTAAACTGTCACCTTCACATTATTAATCACATTAAACCCTACTCGACCCTAGTCTAGGGTTTAGGTTTCCTTAGCATCAAATTATTGTTAGAGATATGTTTCTAAACTCTAATCCACATGTTTATTGATTTAATGGATCAAGAACCCTTATACACATTGGGTGTAGCCATGATCATCAAATCTATTTCATCCTTACATTATGATCACTTACATTAAAACAAGTCTAACAAACTAACAAGTTAGGGTCCTTAATCCTTATTATTCATATGCATTGATTAGAAAGTCTAATTTCACATCATTAAGATCTTAATCATGTCAATTTTCCATTATATTCCTCATCATCAGTTTGAATCTCAAGGAAGCATATTTAACACGATCAACAATGTATTAATAAGAACTAGGGTTTCTATGTATTAATCACCCTACATTCATAGACCAACTATACTCTTTTTAAACAAGAATCATATTTAGGCATTAGGAGTATTTTATTTGAATTCTACTCATTCTCCTAATCAATTTGATATGTATTTTTTCTATATTTCGATAACCGTAGCATTTACTAGAATTATTGTAAGATTACCTTTATTGGGCCAACCATGCGCTGCCACATCAGCGAATACATGCTTCAATTCCCTTTTCCTTGTTGATGTCCGGTCTAGTCTTGAACCACCGGTTCATTACTTGAGTTGAGCGTCAACTTGGTTTAGGGTTGAACCATTGCCCTTCTCTCTCACGCGATCTGCCGTCTCACGCAGACTGCATTGCCGCCGACTGGATCGACCAAAATGCTGCGACCCGCCGCCCAGAAGTCGAGATGCCGACTTGCAGGGTTGCTTCTTGACGCGAGTCGTGGACAGAGGTACTCGCGTCCACCATGCTCCCATCACCCATATTGCTGCTTCAGCAGGTCAGGAAGACACCTCCGCCGAGGGCGGATCGTAGGTGGCGCCTAGCATCCTCACCGCCGCTTAGGGTCCTTGCCGCCTAACTCCACTCTTGCCGCCCAACACTAGCGGCCAGGGAAACTGAGTTCTCACCCATCTGGGCTTCCACACATCCTCATGCCGCCCTTATGCGGCACCAACGTCGGAGACCTGATCGGAGGAACGCATAGAGGCTTCTTCCCTTCGCCGATGCACGCTCCTCGTTGATTCCAACTTCTCCACAACCAAACTACAGGGTCGTCCTCCTCACGCTACACCGCCACTCATTCTTCCCACAACGTCACCATCTACCACCATTTCCCACAGGCACATGCACCGCCACTGGCAACCATGCCTCGACACGATGCAGCAAGTGGACGTGGTGGCTGCAGACGGAAACTCCAGGACTTCATCGCTGGACATCTTGCGCTGTCCTGATGCCTTCAGTGGCATGATCGGCGATGCCGCTTCCTGGATGTCGTCCCTTGGCCACTGCCACGATCCCTTCTTCCTATCCTGTAGAAGCACCTTCCTCCATCGCAAAGGCTTGTGGCTCCTGTCCTTAAGCCCGGAACCATGCTTGGCCGCTGGTTGTTTACAGAAGAGAGTAAGGAGTAGGAGAGGAGTTTCTTCTTCATCTCCTGTCATCTTCCCGCGGACAACAGTGGCTGGGTGCATCGTGTGAGATTAAGGAAAAGACCCCTAGCCTCTCTCTATATATATACATCCTAGGAGAAACCCTACGTGATGGGAGGAACAGACCCGATGGTCCAGAAGAGGAAACCTTCCTCGTATATTCTCGAATGAAAACTAACGTGAGTTACAATTTATCCAAGATGGAAAGATATTTCCATACGTGATTGCCAAAGAATAAAAAGGCACGGATTTAAATTATATCTCTCCTCCCTTCTCTTAGGATAAAAGGTATCGACCCAAAGGTCACAAGAAAGAACAGCCATATCGAAATTCTTTAATATATTCCTTAAGCCAATTATCATCATTCTATGGCAGGTTATCAAAATCTTTCTTAAGTCATATTCATTTAAGTGAGATGCCCTTTATATATCGAACTTATTCCATTAGTCATCTCATAAAACAATTATATTATGGAATGTCTTTTAATTCTAACTTCTAGAATTATCTTTCTTATTATTATTTTCAAATATATGAAGGTTAAGTCGAGATAATGTTATTTAGTGTGTCAAACATTCTGTTTCCAAGAATGACTAGATAATTATCCTTTTAATTATCTAACACATCATATACCTCTATCATAACCAAAGTCATTGCTGTGTATTTATGCATGAATTCCTTTTATCTATTTATCTTTTTCCATTATTTGGACTTTTCCTCTTTTCTTCTCTTTTATATCTAATAATAGGAATCACAAAATTCCTATCCAAAGGGATATTTAAAAAATAAAACCATTCTTTAAAGCAAAGCATACAACCTTTTCAATTAATTCTAAATTCATAAAATCAACACATTTCAATCATGGAAACATATGCAAAATTGAGGTTATAACAGTGACACATGTCCATGCATGGGTTGACATGTGTCCATGCATGCACACATATTTATATTGACATGCAAAACTCTTGTGGAAAATCTAGGGATAATATTTCAGCCATTAGTTATCTTGTTAAACAAGATATTTCAACCCAACATCACTTTATTCACAAACTGATACAACTTTTCCAAGGAAAGATGTAAACCGATATCCATCACCTTCTTGAGGTTCTTATTTCGTCATGGACTTTTCCAAAAGGTGAAAAAACAATATCAGACCTGCTCTATGGCTTCTTGGTCGATAAGCACTCCAATATAAGCTCTACAACTCAATACAACTCATTTTAGGGTTTCAACTATACAACTCTTCTTGATCTTTTCATCACCAAGAATACCATTACTCAAATTTGATTCAAACATGATGCCTCTTTCTTTCTATCTCCTCTAGATTGTTTTAACAGAGAGTAGGGACACGCTGGAGGTGGTAATTTTCATATCAAACCTATATTTTGGGTAAATTGCAATTTGCACCAAAATTGGTACACAAGGCACAAGCATTATTCAAACAAGCTCCAACTTGGAACTTAGGCTTTCCACAAACCACCCCTTAGCATCATTATCTCTCTTATGATGATAATGCAATTAAGGAACATTCAACATGTGACATATTGCATTATAACCCCTCATCTTGGGTAAATTGCAATTTACAAACAAACTATCATATAATGTACAAACAGTTTGCAAATAAACTCAAATTTGAAAATTGAACTGTCATTGAGTCTGAATTACTTTTCAAAAGATTAAAAAAAGTTTATAAATAACTTACTTAATCAAAACTTCCAAGGGTATGGCATAACCCAGGTCAGGGATGTTATACAGACCATTCTTATCTATAGTCGATGTTGAAATACATGTTCACATAGGCATAATGATAGTCTCTTTCATGGACATGAAGATAAAGATCAACATATACAAGTCCTCAAACTGGAGGGCTCCAAAAGGATATTGGATATGGTCACTTTAATAGCCCTATTGATCATTCAAATGAAGAGGAGATCTAGATGAAGGATTTGATGACAACTTTGGTGATCAAAGGGATGAGGAACATAGGTTGATTGCAAATGGGAAATGCATTTATGGCAAGAATAGACACATGAGGATGTTGAATGGATGAATGATTGAAGAATCTCCATGAAGCCTAGCTGAAGGCATGAAACTTAGTGCTTGTGGGAGGCAACCCACCTAGGTTTGGGAATTTTTCACCCAACCTTCCATATTTGATACTTTTCTTTTGTTTCTACACCTTCCATGAAAATACACACACTTGTTTTTAATAGTTTTTGTTTAGTTTTAAGATGTGCAGGTGAAAATAGGGTGAAATGAGGAAAATTAGATGATATTTTTACAAGTAATCCATGAAAAACCATTTTGGACCAAAGATTTGATGTTTGATGAGATTTGAATTGAAATGAACTCCGCAGTACTTACCACGGTTGTGGTGACATTGAACGCCCATGGTGGTGCATTCATAATCAACATGGGAATTGAAAAAAATTAAAGAATGCGAGAACTGAAGAACAAACCTACCACGGCCATGCAAGGCAGCACGGCCGTGTAGCTACTCATGCAGAACGGCTGTGTGGGGTGGAACGGCCATGCAGAAAGTGAGACACCACAGCCATGTCGCACAACATGGCCGTGTTGTAGCCCGACTCCAGCACTTAAGTCAGCAATTTGCAAAAATGTCAAATCAGTTCTTTTCTCAACTCCATGAACTCCATGACCGTTCTCCATGAACGGCAGCTGTACAATACCTCCAAGCCACTCTACCACCCTAAAATCACCACCAAATCACCCACAATACATCTCTAATCAATCCCCACCATTTCCACTACCTCAATCTCTAGATTCCACCAATTTTCATCCGCAAACCCCCGCATTTCTCTCCAATCCGCCCCAACATCTCTATTCTTTAGAGAAAACCTAAGATCTCATTTTTCTCTACCAATTTCGATCTAAA
Source organism: Alisma plantago-aquatica (assembly GCA_963693085.1). NCBI lineage: Eukaryota > Viridiplantae > Streptophyta > Magnoliopsida > Alismatales > Alismataceae > Alisma > Alisma plantago-aquatica. Next base: position 345,016,301 of record OY856415.1, read on the forward strand.
ATGAAGCAAATGTCTAAGAAGGCTATGTCTAACACCAAGGAGGTCATTTCTTATAGGTTTTGGCCAAAGAATGCATCTTCTTTGGCTCCATCGGCTCTCCTAGCACTTCCACCACCATTGGTAACCTCTGGTTCATAAGGAGAATCACCCCATGTGGCTCCGATGGTGGATCCCATGATGGAGGAGTCTTTTAGACTACCCAATGGAGGTAGGGCAGCAGCCCAACCATCATTTTTGGAAGCCCTCCCATCAGTCTCGATAGCTCGACAGTCATTTTCAATTGCACGACCTTTGACATCCACGACACCGCACCCACAGCCACATCCGAGAGCACGACAATGACTACTGGTAGATGATGAAGATGAGACAATGTTGTATGCACAAAAAGATGATGAATCTGAAGTGCATCATGTGGCAACACCTAAGAGTCAGATCAACAAAGTGAAGAAGCCAAAGCACCCAGAGTTCTTGACACGTCAAGTGATTGCCACTCGCAACGCGTGTTAGGAGACAATGGAGACTTTGGGCATCTTTGATTTTTTTCAGGTTATCTTGGATCTCGTTGGCCTAGCTGAGGTGTTGACCACAGTTTAAGAGACATACGTGGAGCTTACACAACAGTTCTTTGCCACCTTAGAGAAGGTCTCACATGATACCATCAATGTCACCTTGGGGAATAACACCTACCTCATTACTTCATATTTTCTTCATGCCATTTTTACTCCAACTCCTGAGGCAGCATCATCACTTGATCAAGGAAGTACAGATAGGGAAACCAATGCAAACTACGCTACAATGTGGAAAAACTTACAAGAAAAAGTAGTTTTGTGGTGGATAAATCAAACACAAATCTGATTCACAATCCCATCTTAACATACAATCAAAAGGCCTTGGCGAACACCATCTTCGCCTGATATGAAAATCAAGTATTTATACCAAGAAAGACCTCTTTGTGTTGGGATGGATGGTGCAGGGAAATATCATACATTTGGGGTCACTAATTATTGATCACATGAAGACAATCCCGTCCAAGAGTAAGAATCCTTTTATTATGGGAGGGATTGTAACTTCCATTGTTTTGGCCATGGGGCATGATGTGTCTGGCTACACAAAGGCAGAAGGGGGAAAGCTCATTGACCTACACTACCTAACTTGCTCATCTATGAATTTAGTGGTGGATCAAAGATTTTCTACCAAGTCAACCCTCCTTATGCAGGGGTTTCACTAAAGCTCCCCTACCATGCCACACCTCTCCTAAAGGGATGTGGTCCATCTCTAGATGTTTTGGACATTTTGAGGAGGTGGGTGTCATGGATCCAGAATCCCAGTCCCATGAACCAAAAGAATACCATGTGGAATCATAAAGCTTAGACCACATGAAAAAATAATAAGATAAAGGCACCAACACAGTCTCAACATTCAACAAGTATGAATTATACAAAATGCATTATATTCATGAATTCAGTTACATATTTCTAGAGTCAAGTTACAAGTCATTCATGTGCACTAAAATTGGATCTTACAATAAGTACACCTAGCATAGATCACCAAGCCCATCATCTTTCTAGTCATCTCTGAACCTAAAAACAACATACGAGAAATGGGTCAACACATGACGGGTTGAGTATGGGGCAGAAAGATACATATATATAAGCTTTGCATAATTTGAAAAGATTTCAAGATGAAACGAACTAGAATAAACATGTTAACTATTTAAAAAAATGTGAAACCATGTTTTCTGTCATTTCACTCCATTATATCAACAATATCAAGCATGTTTAAGGCCTTTGACCATCTTCCCGTCGGAAGGGTTCGTAAGGGTTACAAAATTAGCTAACCCTTTTATACAAGAGGTACCTCAAGGCCATAGCCAAGAGCTAACCCTTTATCAACAATATTATAATGGAGTTTTGTATATATATGTGTTCAAGTTATAAAACTGATGAGGCAAACATCGAGTAAGACATAGCAATACTACATGGCAATATTTGGGCAAGTAAACAAACATGCAAACAATACATATCATTTCAAACAAGAAAGGTAGTCATATAACTAGATAAGGCATGTACCTGATTTAGAGATTTCATAACCTAACATATCCTTCACCATCTAGCCACATTCCAATCCTGATTAAGAACAAGATTGCATATACACATTAGATTCTTATCATTAACCCTAATTAGGTGCATTTTAGGGTTTTGGCCAAGTTAGGTTACAAGTTTCTTAGTAGTACATTTGATGACCTTATACTGATTTTAGGGTTTTGGCCAAGAATGTAGTGTATGGTTTAGATTAGAAATAATATACACATTCAAAGTATGGTGATGTCCACTAGTGTCTAGGTGCCATAATCCAACATGGGGTAGCAATACTCAATCATACAGGTAATTATGTGTCAAAAGAATCAACCATAACAAGGGGCATATTATGGACTGATATTAGAGTCAAAGAGAGACATATATTAATGATTTGAAGTTGATTACGCATTATTCCATCATTAAGTAGCAAGATTAGCATCAAAAGGGCAATGTACAATATTATAGTCCAATATGGTCGAATATGTACAAAATAAGTCATGTATGAGCATTAGGGGGATTATGACCTTCATTTAGTTGAAGGGTGCATAAAAGATATTGATTTAAGGATTGAGGTAGATTGAGCATCAAGATCCAATCATTAATTATAATCATGTGGTATGCATATTCAAAGTAGTCAAAGGTTACATCTTTAGCAATATAAGGAAACTAGAAGAAGATTCATGATCTGGAAATAAGCTCATGTTGTAGGTCTTTTCGGGAGGATTAGTTTGATAAATATTTTTTCTATATTTGGCCTTAAAATGAGGAAGTTATGATTTTTGTAAATTCTACATCGAAACTAGATGGATTATGATTGATAGTGTTACCATGATTATGTAGAGGATCACGGTCGTTGATGCAAGATCAGGCGGCCGCATCTGATTCTTCACTCACACACCCACGTTTGGTACACTGTCTCTAACATCTGCTCCAAACGAGGTTGAGGGTGGTGGCGGTTTGTGCATTCGGGGTGCTGGCTTGACCGTTGATGTCGGATTGAATGGTCTTGGATCTCTCCCTCTCTTAGCGCGTCCAGCCGCACAGAGGTCCCCTATTCATGCGTTAGAACAGGGGAGGAAAATAGCTTCCTCACCTCCCTTCTTCGGCTGACCCGAAGGCCTCCTCACCAACCTCTCAAGACAGCACCGAGGTGATCGGAGCAGGGCACGCCGCCGCACTCCTCACTCGCGCTCGTCGAGTGGGTGGGGTTGTGTGGGCGAGCTCCCAAGAGATCCTAGTTGGAGGATGCATGACCCAAAGGTTGGAGCATGAAGAGAAGATGGCAGTTGGAGAAAAATTAGGGAAAGAGCAATGAAACCAAGGGAAGGGAGGGGTTTATAAGGCAGCAAAGAGGCTAGGGTTTACGCTCCCTTCATTTATCATGGGGCATTGCTTTCCCGATCGGGTTGGGGGAGAGGATGACTCCCCGATGAAGCACTTCCTTCCATTTTGTGAAGGAATACAACAAGTTAAATGGGCCGCACTTCTGGTATTAGGCCCAATAAGGTTAAAACTCAACAAGAAAAAAAATTATAATTTGTACAATATGAGTCAATATTCAAATACTCATATCTTGGGCTAGGAGCCTTCGATTGAGGAAATTTTTGTGTCGTTGAATTTTTAATTGAGTCCACTACAATGTGGTGCATATTAGAAAGACAAAAGATCATGGTTTTGAGGTTCAATATTTGATACAAGAGGGTAACATGATATATCAAGATGCTTAGTTAAAAGGTCAAATTAAAGTCGCACATTGCAAAATTGACCATGGTAGTCGCCAAATTGGAATATCACAACCATCCAATTATGTATTTAATATCAAATTGAGTATGAGACACTTGATGAGAGAGGAGTAGTACAATAGAAGAGAGAGAAAATCAAGGTTGTCACATCCTTCCCTCCTTACAAGGAATTCTGTCCTCGAAATTCATCCATGATTTAAGTTAAGAGTCAAGTCAGGATCAATCAGGTCCAGCTATTGAACCATGGTTGTGAAGGCATTCCCCACCATGGGATGCAGATGTAGGCTATCATTGTTCAGGGTATACCTATCTTGATAATGTATGTATTACTTAGTATTCCCTCATAATGTGGAATCATCATTGCATTAGTGTTTACCCAATCCTTAGTACGCATACATTAGTTTTTTTTTCTTTTTTTTTTCATATATTCATATTAGTAAAAGGTGCATCATCATATCTATGTTATATGTTCTTAAATGAACATGTTCATGGTCATGAATTTAAAGGAGACTATCATCGAGTGTGTATCTCCCCTTTACTCTAGATTTTGTGCATTTTTTCTAAAAATTTCTACCAATTCTAGCCAACTATTTTCATTATTTTTCCTTTCAAATATAAATTAAGCAATTTATTCATCATGTTTATTCGAGTTATGACACCAAGAGCATCGTCGTATCGAGTTGTTTTTTTTGCATGAGATTAGGTATGCTACCCTCATTATTCAAGGTAAGATCTCTAGACATCATCATATCCAGTTCATGATTTCAAGGCTACATCTTTTATGTATAGTATGATTTCATACTAGTTCTAGCTTATGAGAGTGGCTATTGCAAATGTATCAAAATTTGAACTTAAGTGAGATTCTTTCATGTATCAAGCATCATTTGAGGAACAACATTATCATCAACGTCGATGTTTTGTAACTTTCTCACTTGCATCAAGAAAGATATCCACAAGCTTAAGACACTCAAGCTAAGACTCATATATGTCCAACTAGACGTGCTAACCACAACCATCTTCCCATAACAAAAAATTTTACCCACCTTTTGAGAAACAAGGGTAACCATTAGATTCATTTATATGCAACTACTAATCTGAGTATGAGGCTCATCATGGATATCACACATCATATACATCATCTTGGGTCTTGGGACATCTCCCTCACCTATATATCAAGCATCAAATATTCAATTGCCTCTTTCTCTAGGGTTAGATATTTTCATAAGACATCCAGGGTTCAACATTATTGAGAGACCATAAAATAGGTGACTCAACTCATAAACTTAGAAGTATTCTAGCTAGGGACTCGTCATCAGGTATTTCATGATTCATATTTTTCAACATTTCAAATATTTTGGAGATTAGGTATTCTAACCTTCCTCTAAGGTGGGTTAACTCATATCAAAAGGTCACCCTATTCATATGTCACATGCTAGAGGTCCTCCTTTGTAAAGAGATTGAGGCCCATGCAGGTCTCAAACTATATGTCACATATCATATCTCAACGCGCACAAGGCTAGGTATAAGCAAACATGCCAACCCACTAGCTATGTTTAGCACATCAACCAAGTCATATGCATCAACAAGGTGCTAGGTCTAGCAAGGGTGCATGGTCAAACTCAGTTCATATCATCAAACTTCTTGGCCCTCTCAAGGACAAACTTGGGTCTTGTCAATATCAACATCATCATCAACATTATTATCATCATCTTAGGTTTCTATGTTACTCACTTGCCTAACCGATATTATGGCTCTAGACAAAGAGACTATCACTATCATCTAAACTCTCTCATCTAGACTTGATGTTACATCTCTTTCTCCTAGGTTGCATGGAAACTCACTACCCTTCTGTGTGTGGTAACATTTTTCATATGTACATATAATAATACTTTAAATATGTTTTCTCCAATGTTTAAACAGACGATGAAACCACCACACTCCATTCAAATAAAACTAAAATTAAAACGAGTTACCACATTCATGAGACAGTCTAGTATCATGACACCTAGAGAACTATCAAGAACACGGTGCACACTTGTGTAGACATTCTAAGCACATGTCACGAATCATGTCAAGGGAGGTAATTTACACAAGTCTACACCTAGTTCTAGAACATCTAGGTTCTAAACTAGAGGCTAAGTCTACCTAATCCACAAAGGACATCTTATTCACTTTATAGGGTTGAGATGTAAAGTGAGTTTAGTTTGTGTTTCATGTGGGCAATGTTTGGTGTAGTTATTGTTCATGCTCTGATACCATCAGTCACAGAACCAGAATCCCAGTCCCATGAACCAAACGAATACCATGCGGAAGTGTAAAGCTTATCACACATGAACAAATAATAAGATAAAGGCACCAACACAGTCTCAACATTCAACAAGTACGAATTATAAAAAATGCATTATATTCATGAATTCAGTTACATATTTCCAGAGTCAAGGTACAAGTCATTCATGTGCACTTAAACTGGATCTTATAATAAGTACACCTAGCATAGCTCACCAAGCCCATCATCTTTCTAGTCATCTCTAAACCTAAAAACAACGTACGAGAAATGGGTCAACACATGAGGTGTTGAGTACGGGACAGAAAGATACATACATATATATATATATATATATATATATATATATATATATATATATATATAATCTTTGCATAATTTGAAAAGATTTCAAGATGAAACAAACTAGAATAAACATGTTAACTATTTAACAAAATGTGAAACCATGTTTTATGTCACTTCACTCCATTATATCAACATAATCAAGCATGTTTAAGGCCTTTGACCATCTTCCCGTAGGAAGGGTCTATAAGGGTTACACAATTAGCTAACCCTTTTATATAAGAGGGACCTCAAGGCCATAGCCAAGAGATAACCCTTTATCAACAATATTATAATGGAGTTTTTTATATATATGTGTTTAAGTTATAAAATCGATGAGGCAAACATCGAGTAAGACATAGCAATACTACATGGAAATATTTGGGCAAGTAAACAAACAGGCATACAATACATATCATTTCAAACAAGAAAGCTAGTCATATAACTAGATAAGGCTCATACCTGATTTAGAGATTTCATAACCTAACATATCCTTCACCATCTAGCCACATGTCAAACCTGATTAAGAACAAGATTGCTTATACACATTAGATTCTTATCATTAACCCTAATTAGGTGCATTTTAGGGTTTTGGCCAAGTTAGGTTACAAGTTGCTTATTAGTACATTTGATGACCTTATACTGATTTAGATTCCATCATGTGGGTGTGGTTTAAGTGTCATATCCTTTCTAGGTTTCATGTGGACATGACAAAATTTAGGACACTTATGCTCAAATTAGGTCATGAGACTCATTATAGAGTAATCAAGGTCAAAGATCATCAATGAATAAAATCCAAGCATAAGAGATCGTTTAGATTAGCAATAATAGACACATTTAAAGTATGGTGATGTCCACTAGTGTCTAGGTGCCAAAATCCAACATGGGACAACAATACTCAATCATACATGCAATTATGTGTCAAAAGAATCAACCATATCAATGGGCATATTATGGACTGATATTAGAGTCAAAGAGAGACATATATTAATGATTTGAAGTTGATTAGGAATTATTCCATCATTAAGTAGCAAGATTAGAATCAAAAGGGAAATGTACATCATTATAGTCCAATATGGTCGAATATGTACAAAAGGAGTCATGTATGAGCATTAGGGGGAGTATGACTTTCATTTAGTTCAATGGTACATAAAAGATACTGATTTAAAGATCGGGGTAGATTGAGCATCAAGATCCAATCATTAATCATAATCATGTCTTAAGCTTATTCAAAGTAGTCAAAGGTTACATCTTTAGCAATATAAGGAAACTAGAAGAAGATTCAGGGTCTGGAAATAATTTCATGCTGTAGGGATTTTCAAGAGGATCAGTTTGATATATAATTTTGCTATATTTGGCCTTAAAATGAGGAAGTTATGATTTTTGTAAATTCTACATCGAAACTATATGGATTCTGATTGATAGTGTTACCATGATTATGTAGAGGATCACGGTCGTTGATGCAAGATCAGGCGGCCGCATCTGATTCTTCACTCACACACCCACGTTTTCTACACTATCTCTAACATCTGCTCCAAACGAGGTTGAGGGTGGTGGCGGTTTGTGCATTCGGGGTGCTGGCTTGAACGTTGATGTCGGATTGAATGGTCTTGGATCTCTCCCTCTCTTAGCGCGTCCATCCGCACGGAGGTCCCCTATTCCTGCGTTAGAACAGGGGAGGAAAATAGCTTCCTCACCTCCCTTCTTCGGCTGACCCAAAGGCCTCCTCACCAACCTCTCAATACAGCACAGAGGTGATCGGAGCAGGGCACGCCGCCGCACTCCTCACTCGCGCTCGTCGAGTGGGTGGGGTTGTGTGGGTGAGCTCCCAAGAGTTCCTAGCTGGAGGATGCATGACCCAAAGGTTGGAGCATGAAGAGAAGATGGCGGTTGGAGAAAAATTAGGAAAAGAGCAATGAAACCAAGGGAAGGGAGGGGTTTATAAGGCAGCAAAGAGGCTAGGGTTTACGCTCCCTTCATTTATCATGGGGCATTGCTTTCCCGATCGGGTTGGGCGAGAGGATGACTCCTCGGTGAAGCACTTCCTTCCATTTTGTGAAGGAAGACAACAAGTTAAATGGGACGCACTTCTGGTATTAGGCCCAATAAGGTTAAAACTCAACAAGAAAAAAAATTATAATTTGTACAATATGAGTCAATATTCAAATACTCATATCTTGGGCTAGGAGCCTTCGATTGAGGAAATTTTTGTGCCGTTGAATTTGTAATTGAGTCCACTACAATGTTGTGCATATTAGAAAGACAAAAGATCATGGTTTTGAGGTTCAATATTTGATACAAGAGGGTAACATGATATATCAAGATGCTTAGTTAAAAGGTCAAATTAAAGTCGCACATTGCAAAATTGACCATGGTAGTCGCCAAATTGGAATATCACAACCATCCAATTATGTATTAAATATCAAATTGAGTACGAGACACTTGATGAGAGAGGAGTAGTACAATAGAAGAGAGAGAAAATCAAGGTTGTCACATCCTTCCCTCCTTACAAGGAATTCCGTCCTCGAAATTCATCCATGATTTAAGTTAAGAGTCAAGTCAGGATCAATCGGGTCCAGCTATTGAACCATGGTTGTGAAGGCATTCCCCACCATGGGATGTAGATGTAGGCTATCATTGTTCAGGGTATACCTATCTTGATAATATATGTATCACTTAGTATTCCCTCATAATGTGGAACCATCATTGCATTTGTGTTTACCCAATCCTTAGTACGCATACATTAGTTTTTTTTCTTTTTTTTCATATATTCATATGAGGAAAAGGTGCATCATCATATCTATGTTATATGTTCTTAAATGAACATGTTCATGGTCATGAATTTAAAGGAGACTATCATCGAGTGTGTATCTCCCCTTTACTCTAGATTTTGTGCATTTTTTTCTAAAAATTTCTACCAATTCTAGCCAACTATTTTCATGATTTTTCCTTTCAAATATAAAATTAAGCAATTTATTCATCATGTTTATTCGAGTTATGACACCAAGAGCATCGTCGTATCGAGTTGTTTTTTTTTTGCATGAGATTAGGACATCTCCCTCACCTATATATCAAGCTTCAAATATTCAATTGCCTCTTTCTATAGGGTTAGATATTTTCATAAGACATCCAGGGTTCAACATTATCGAGAGACCATAAAATAGGTGACTCAACTCATAAACTTAGAAGTATTCTAGCTAGGGACTCGTCATCAGGTATTTCGTCATTCATATTTTTCAACATTTCAAATATTTTGGAGATTAGGTATTCTAACCTTCCTCTAAGGTGGGTTGACTCATATCAAAAGGTCACCCTATTCATATGTCCCATGCTAGAGGTTCTCCTTTGTAAAGAGATTGAGGCCCATGCAGGTCTCAAACTATATGTCACATATCATATCTCAACGCGCACAAGGCTAGGTATAAGCAAACATGCCAACCCACTAGCTATGTTTGACACATCAACCAAGTCATATACATCAACAAGGTGCAAGGTCTAGCAAGGGTGCATGGTCAAACTCATTTCATATCATCAAACTACTTGGCCCTCTCAAGGACAAACTTGGGTCTTGTCAATATCAACATCATCATCAACATTATTATCATCATCTTAGGTTTCTAGGTTACTCACTTGCCTAACCTATATTATGGCTCTAGACAAAGAGACTATCACTATCATCTAAACTCTCTCATCTAGACTTGATGTTACATCTCTTTCTCCTAGGTTGCATGGAAACTCACTACCTTTCTGCGTGTGGTAACATTTTTCATATGTACATATAATAATACTTGAAATATGTTTTCTCTAATGTTTAAACACACGATGAAACCACCACACTCCATTCAAATAAAACTGAAATCAAAATGAGTTACCACATTCATGAGACAGTCTAGTATCATGACACCTAGAGAACTATCAAGAACATGGTGCACACATGTGTAGACATTCTAAGCACATGTCATGAATCATGTCAAGGGAGGTAATTTACACAAGTCTACACCTAGTTCTAGAACATCTAGGTTCTAACCTAGAGGCTAAGTCTACCTAATCCACAAAGGACATATTATTCCCTTTCTAGGGTTGAGATGTAAAGTGAGTTTAGTTTGTATTTCATGTGAGCAATGTTTGGTGTAGTTATTGTTCATGCTCTGATACCATCAGTCACAGAACCAGAATCCCAGTCCCATGAACCAAACAAATACCATGCGGAAGTGTAAAGCTTATCACACATGAACAAATAATAAGATAAAGGCACCAACACAGTCTCAACATTCAACAAGTATGAATTATAAAAAAATGCATTATATTCATGAATTCAGTTACATATTTCCAGAGTGAAGGTACAAGTCATTCATGTGCACTAAAACTGGATCTTATAATAAGTACACCTAGCATAGCTCACCAAGCCCATCATCTTTCTAGTCATCTCTAAACCTAAAAACAACGTACGAGAAATGGGTCAACACACGAGGTGCTGAGTATGGGACAGAAAGATACATACATACATACATATATATATATATATATATATATATATATATATAAGCTTTGCATAATTTGAAAAGATTTCAAGATGAAACAAACTAGAATAAACATGTTAACTTTTTAACAAAATGTGAAACCATGTTTTATGTCACTTCACTCCATTATATCAACAATATCAAGCATGTTTAAGGCCTTTGACCATCTTCCCGTAGGAAGGGTCTGTAAGGGTTACAAAATTAGCTAACCCTTTTATACAAGAGGGACCTCAAGGCCATAGCCAAGAGATAACCCTTTATCAACAATATTATAATGGAGTTTTGTATATATATGTGTTTAAGTTATAAAATTGATGAGGCAAACATCGAGTAAGACATAGCAATACTACATGGAAATATTTGGGCAAGTAAACAAACAAGCATACAATACATATCATTTCACACAAGAAAGCTAGTCATATAACTAGAAAAGGCTCGTACCTGATTCAGAGATTTCATAACCTAACATATCCTTCACCATCTAGCCACATGTCAAACCTGATTAAGAACAAGATTGCATATACACATTAGATTCTTATCATTAACCCTAATTAGGTGCATTTTAGGGTTTTGGCCAATTTAGGTTACAAGTTTCTTATTAGTACATTTGATGACCTTATACTGATTTAGATTCCATCATGTGGGTGTGGTTTAAGTGTCATATTCTTTCTAGGTTTCATGTGGACATGACAAAATTTAGGACACTTATGCTCAAATTAGGTCATGAGACTCATTATAGAGTAATAAAGGTCAAAGATCATCAATGAATAAAATCCAAGAATAAGAGATGGTTTAGATTAGCAAGAATAGACACATTCAAAGTATGGTGATGTCCACTAGTGTCTAGGTGCCAAAATCCAACATGGGGCAGCAATACTCAATCATACATGCAATTATGTGTCAAAAGAATCAACCATGTCAATGGGCATATTATGGACTGATATTAGAGTCAAAGAGAGACATATATTAATGATTTGAAGTTGATTAGGAATTATTCCATCATTAAGTAGCAAGATTAGAATCAAAAGGGAAATGTACATCATTATAGTCCAATATGGTCAAATATGTACAAAAGGAGTCATGCATGAGCATTAGGGGGAGTATGACCTTCATTTAGTTCAAGGGTACATAAAAGATAATGATTTAAGGATCAGGGTAGATTGAGCATCAAGATCCAATCATTAATCATAATCATGTCTTAAGCTTATTCAAAGTAGTCAAAGGTTACATCTTTAGAAATATAAGGAAACTAGAAGAAGATTCAGGGTCAGGAAATAATTTCATGTTGTAGGTCTTTTCGAGAGGATCCGTTTGATATATAATTTTGCTATATTTGGCCTTAAAATGAGGAAGTTATGATTTTTGTAAATTCTACATCGACACTATATGGATTCTGATTGATAGTGTTACCATGATTATGTAGAGGATCACGACCGTTGATGCAAGATCGGGCGGCCGCATCTGATTCTTCAGTCACACACCCACGTTCGGTCCACTATCACTGACAGCCACTCCAAACGAGATTGAGGGTGGTGGTGGTTTGTGCCATCGGGGTGGTGGCTTGACCGTTGATGTCGGATTGAACGGTCTTGGATCTCTCCCTCTCGTAGCGCGTCCAGTCGCACGGAGGTCCCCTGTTCCTGCATCAGAATAGGGGAGGAATAGAGGTTCCTCACCTCCCTTCTTCGGCTTACCCAAAGGCCTCCGCACCAGCTGCTCAAGGCAGCGCCGAGGTGATCGGAGCAGGGCACGCCGCTGCAATCCTCACTCGCACTCGCCGAGTGGGTGGGGTTGTGTGGGCGAGCTCCCAAGAGTTCCTAGCTGGTGGCTACAGGACCCAAAGGTTGAAGCGTGAAGAGAAGACAACGGCTGGAGAAAAATTAGGAAAAGAGCAATGAAACCAAGGGAAGGGAGGGGTTTATAAGGCAGCAAAGAGGCTAGGGTTTACGCTCCCTTCATTTATCGTGGGGCGTTGCTTTCCCGCTCTGGTTAGGGGAGAGGATGACTCCCCGGTCAAGCATTTCCTTCCATTTCAGGAAGGAAGACAACAAGTTAAATGGGCCGTGCATCTGGTATTGGGCCCAATAAGGTTAAAACTCAACAAGAAAAAAAATTATAATGTGTACAATATGAGTCAATATTCAAATATTCATATCTTGGGCTAGGAGCCTTCGATTGAGGCAATTTTTGTGTTGTTGAATTTGTAATTGATTCCACTACAATGTGGTTCATATTAGAAAGACAAAAGATCATGGTGTTGAGTTTAAAGATTTGATACAAGAGGGTAACATGATATAGAAAGATGCTTAGTTAAAAGTACATATTAAAGTCGCACATTGCAAAATTGACCATGGTAGTCACCAAATTGGAATATCACAACCATCCAATTATGTATTTAATATCAAATTGAGTAAGAGACACTTGATGAGAGAGGAGTAGTATAATAGAAGAGAGAGAAAATCAAGGTTGTCATACTGGGAAGAGGAGAACCCTAGAGATATATGGCAACAACAGCCAGAGATCTGCCTGAAGGGATGGGAGAATCACAGGCAGCTGTTGAGAGGAGGTGGATAACTGAGGAGTGAGAGGCACACAAGGTGAGGCAATGTGAGGCAGAGACATCACAGCAGCAGTAGTAGCCCACAGAGAATGCATATGACATGTCCACCATACATGCCCAACTGGAGGGCATCTAGAGCACACATGATCGCATACTAAGCACCCAGGAGGGCATTTTGAGGACACAAGAGGGTTTTCAGTGCAGCCATAATGCTATGTGGTTAAACCATCAATAGATGCATTATCAAGTCAACCACTTGTATCAGTTCATGCACGCCCAGTCCTTGAGGAATCCCTAGGAGGGGGAAGATTGGTGGAGTTCACAGTCAACATTTCAGGACAACTACCCTCCTCTATAGTTAGACTATTGGGGTTATTATTACCAGCATCCTCCACCACAGAGAGGAGCACTTCTACCACAATTATTGACACAAATTAACTATGTTTTGAATGCAAGTGAACGTATGAATGTAATAAACTTCTTGTGAGACCCGAGTTGAACTCAGGGAAACATGAATTTTAGAAACTACTACTAACTGGTTGCGATCAGTTAGACCAATGGAAAAGTTGATTGGTTTTTGTAAAAGAATATAAAATAAGAAAAAATAAAAGAGCGATGATTAAATGTTGGTTTAATCAAATAAGAATGGGAATCCTTAGGATTTCGGTTTCACCACAAGGTCTCGTTGCATACAAATTCACATAATTAACATAACTCATCTCTTATCCTGGATAGAGGCCTGTAGTCAGAATTGGTTGCTTCCATGATGCAATCCACTACCTAGTTATAGGTCAGTTCCATGCCAGTAGTAACTCATACCCTAGATCTAGATGCATTAATGAATCCTCTGGGCATCCACCATTAGTCGTACATTAGCTCGTCTAAGGAATATATAGGCTAACGTGTTAATCATGCCTTTTCAACCACTAATTCTCCATCAAGAGCAATTAAAGGTATTAGAAATTAAATATGGTGATCAAGCATAGCAATTACGATAGAGAACATTATAACATATCTAAGAAAAATGAGAAAAATTATATTAATCCATGCAAAAATGTATTACAATGATTCCTCGGGCAACTCCCGGGTCCTAAGGCTCAAAGGGGATTAGCCCTGCATGTTCATCCTAACAGAGTATATGATAAAGGAGGAATAAAGCATGGTAAATGGATAGAAATGTCGTGTAACCCCTGGAACTATGAAGAATTGGATGATCTTTGGTGCGAGATGCCCGTTCTGCAGCCTTCCGGTGGTAGAATCACCCATCTACGGCTCTCAAATTCTCCAGAATGTTGCTTTCAGCTATGTTTTTTTCTCTCCTCTCCTTCGAGACTCGTGCGGTGGAATAGAACGTGATACCCTAGATATGGGTCGTATTTCTTTAGGTATAGGTACAACTTACGACCACCAAAAGATTGCAGTCGTTCGTTCGTGACGATTCTGTAAAAACTTCTGATCTGACGACGTCGATACCATCGATTGGCTGTCAATAGTATCGACAGCTTAGGGCATGCATATTTGCTTCAAAAATGGAATCCATCCTGTTGACATTTCGATACTATCGACCATTGTGTCGATAGTATCGACGGAATGCTATTTTGTTGTTTGGGCTGATCTCGAGACCATCAACATTGTGGGTCGATGGTATCGACCGTGGAGCTCTTCTCCAGCTTGACCGCTGATGCATCGTTGATAGTATTGACAGGTTATGGAACATTAGGTACCTGAAAAATAGAGAAAAACACAAGTCAACTCGAGAAATTTCACAAATCATACAACATATGATAGAATAAGATCAATTTGATGCACAAAGTGTTTATAGGCTAAAGAAAATGAATCATGCTATTATAGTCACAAAAATGACAAATAATCACACAAAACAAATATGAAGTCAGCCTATAGATACAACTCAAAATCTTTGCATCAATGATCATCTACCCTATCACTCGTAGACTTTACTGTCATGCTCAGGACAACATGATTCAAAAGTTTATGGTGGTAGGGTGGTAGGGTGGTATGCCCTTATCTCATTTTCACTCTCATTTTGTTTTTCACCTGGCATTTACTTTTCTTTGTTTAATTTTTTTGGTTTTTGTTTAGAATTTACCTACTTTGCATACATGCATGCCATGTAGTTACTTCCTTGCAATTTTTCGCGTAATTTTCAAAAAAATTGCTTTTTTGTCATGCATTGCATATCATGTAGATTTTTGGAAATTTTTGCATATTTTAGCTAGGATTTGCTTGTTTCCTGCTTTATGTTCAAAAAGATAGGGTTAGATGTGATTGAAGGCATCATGGCACCGTTTTGGTCAATTTTGCCCAAATTTGAGATTTCTTGCCTAAAAGTGTGTTTTGACCCAATCTCTACTCTTTGGATTAAAAATGATGACCTTTGACAAATGCAAGTGAAGTATCATTGTTTATTGCTAAATGTATCAATTCTTGACTTTCTACATGCACGTCACCTCTCTTGTGTTTGTGAATTCTTTGGTTGAGTCATGACTTGAGCAACCTATGAGAACTTAGTGCTTAGGAAATCACTTGATATAAGTATCAATCTTATGTTGTTCATTCATGTGGTGTGAAATTGTTGGACAAAGTGTTGGATTAATTTTCATGTAGGAGATATAATATTGAGAACCATGCCAGTGACCCCTCTTTGAAGTGACTTTTCATTCACCATATTATAACCCCCCACCTCATGTAAGGATGACAAAGTGCACATATAAGTCGTGGTCATGTGCAAAAGTTTGGGGTGACCACATCCATATCTTCCTACTTCACTCTCTCCACCATTTGCCCTGTCTACCAAGGGCAAAACAAAAGAAAAGAAGAAAAGAAAAGAAAAAAGAAAATAAAAGATGCTCCTAATTAAGAGCATCTAAATAAAGAAAAGATAAGTATGTAAAACCACTTCAAAATCTTACCGCAATCCTTTCTTCCATTTTCATACCCATTGAGCTAGGAAACATCAGACCTAGCTCATTTTGCCCTTTCCACAACCACGTGGGTCACTTGGTATGGTTTGAAGCATAAGATTGAATGCATCAAGGTGAAACAACACTCTTGGACATCCTTGATTAACGCCATCATGAAATGGTCTACCCGAAACTATATGAGAGAAATATGGATAACTTGTATGTTCTGCGCACTATATTTGAAGTGCATATTCTTTGTGCTCTTTTCATGATTGGTTTGTGTAAGTAGGAGATGGGAGAGGTGGAATGCATGCACTTAGTCATTATTGATCCCATTCAACAATAATCATCTGTTGCATTGCATTTGTCATTTCTTGATTGTGAAAATTTTTCATAGAGATTGAGTTGGAGCATACTTGAGGACAAGTATGTTTTAAGTTTGGGGTGGTGATTCAACCCTATTTTAGTGCTTTATCTTGTGTCATATTGCATTTCAATAACATCTATACATGTTAGATTAAATTTTGTTTCCCTCAATATGCATATTTGTATAAAATGCACTTATGGACATTATTTGCATGTTTTTTAGGCATTTGGACCACCCTTGATGGAAGAGAGAGAAGGAGTGATCCTAGGGTTTCTCCACCCTTGGAGAGGCCTAAAGTGAAGTGTGATGCTCCCTCAATCTACCCCTAGTGGCTAAAGATCCATTGAAGCAAAGATGTCTAAGAAAATCTAAAGAAACAAGTCCAAGTGTTGATCTAAAGGCTAGCACGGCCGTGGTACCGCAGAACGGACGTGCTAGCATACTTGCAAATCAACAGAATCACATTGGATCAAAGCTAGAAACAACACAGTCGTGCCACTTAGAATGGCCATGGTGAACTGACCTAGAACGGCCGTGTGACAGCTGAGACAGCATGGCCGTGGAGCCAAGAACGGGAAATGCAATCCAAGCCACCACATTCGTGGTGACCACCACGATCGTGCTACCCTAGCCCCACCACAACCGTGCTACTTCCAGTGAAAATCAACCAAGTCCATGTGATTTTTATCCATTTCTCACCTCGGTCATTCCCATCCACCATGACCATTCTGACCCCGCCCCACCACGTCTATTGTGACCACCACGTTCGTGCTACACACAAAAACCTAGCTACTTTTACACTGCTTTACCCATTTTGCCCCTACTTGACCTATTGCTTCCCCCACACCTATATATACCTAGGTGGTGACTCTAGGAAGAGGTTATCTACCTTATACCTCCACTTAGATCCCCATTTTCGTATTCCACTGATTCCACTCCATTTCCACCTCCATTCCATGCCATTTCACCATTCACTACTACAGAAATGCCTTTTAGCATCGGTTGTTTAACCCGCTTTGGCGTCGGTTTCCGAGCGACGCCTATGTGGGCGCCGCTAAAGGTCTAACACTTTGGCGTCGGTTTTTTAACCGACGCCTATTTAACTTAGAGGCGTCGGTTGTTTATAGAAAACCGATGCCAAAAGGGTTCACGCCACAGAAAACGGCGTCATCTAGGACACATTCTGCGTCGGTGTTTAATTGGTAACCGACGCAAAAAGTGTCCTAGATGACGCTGTTTTTTGTGGCGTGAACCCGTTTGGCGTCGGTGATCAACTAAACAACCGACGCCATACTTCAAGACGACATGACCGTGCTTCCCTACACGGCCGTGTTTAGTACTATAGGCGTCGGTTTTATATGAATAAGCGATGCCTTTCCACCACGGCCGTGCTTTCCTGCATGGTCGGGTTGTTTGTAATATTAGGCGTCGGTTTTTATCCAATAACCGACGCTGTAGGTCTCTGCTGACAGTTTTCTGTAAATAACTGACGCCTATATCTTTTTTTTCATATCAGTTTGCAGGCCTGCTGTGGCTGGTCAGTAGGATGAGAACCTGCAGTTCAGTTTTCTGAACTGTAGGTTTACGACATCCATTGATATCAGCCTACAAACAGGCCACAAACCTGCAAAAGTCCCAAGGAAAATTTCACACAAGTAGATACATTCAGACATCAATTCAATTCTCACATTCACACATATAGAAACATTCAAATACATGTATTAACATTCAGAAATATTCATTTACAAAGTATCATTCATTATCGCTATCAACATCCCAATTATATCTTACAGTTGCCACTGCTTGTATGGCTTTTGCCCATTCTTCTCTTATTTCATTTAATGCTTCCATCGTATATGGAGCATGTATATTTTTTAAGCGTTTACCTATAGTGTTTTCAGTTTTAAACACCTGCAAAGAGAATGATGTATATATAAGTAATAATATAAAAATAAGATTGATATATTTCATACTAACTAATGAGACTATATATAATACCTCATATATGGTATCAATGTCCAATGCGACATGTTTGATAATCATCTGCATAAATTGCATCACATAGTATGTGCATGCCCAGCCATTGTCTTGTGTAGCGCACTATAAATTGAAACATACAAAATAATACAACTAAGCACAATTCACATCAATAATATATACATTGGAGTCGGGAACTTACTTGTACGTTCTGCCAATTTATTGGCTGGTTCTTTTTCCTTGGGACCGTTCCTCCAGCCTTTTTGAATGCATCTAAACCCCTACATGTTAATATAACACAGTAACTTACATAAGTAAATAGTAATGTAATAACAGATGTTAACAGATACAAAAATGAAATATTTCTCACCATAATAATGGCATTCTCATTACGTGTCCAATTTTAGTGTTTAATGTACTTCCCGCGGGATCTAGATAATAAACAGTGAACGTCCTGGGGACAATAACTAGTAACTCCCAATGTCTACCGCTAGAGGTAAAAAGTTAACAATTAATAACTCAAAATGCACAATAAAAATGGAATTTTCTTAAGTCCAAATTATAAATAAAGTAAACTTACTTGACATTGAATGGAGCTATTATTATCCTCTTGTTTTGCTGACCGAAAATTTTAAAAGCATCTATACTGTATTGTTGAACACTATCAGGGTCTTTAGCTACCATACTAATCAATGATGGAATCAAAAATCCCACATGATCAAATGCAAATTGTTTGCAATGATATTCGACTAAGTAGCTGCAAAACATGTATTACGTATGCATTAATATATAAGAAACCAGATCACCAGATCTTACACAAGGTATATGGATGTATAAACAAGATCTCACCTTATCCATGTCTCTATCATTGATGTATTCATCCAATCATACATAAATAGCTCAATAATATCTTGTATAAATAAAGAGCTATCGTATGATTGACCTGCATAATCTGCATCTAAAGAAACAATTATCGGGCAATGTATATTATGTGCCCGTAGCCAACATGCCATTCCCCTACAAGCAGAACCTAACGGGTATGTTAGGTCAGTTGGAACCCAAGTTGGTAATGCAGGAAGTGGAGGTGGAGGCCTAGGTGCTCCTGGTGTCTTCTTTTTAACCTGTAAATATAATTTCAGTTCAGTTGACATCATATATACACATTAACAGTCTAAATCAATGTAAATTTATCTTACAATTGCAGTAGTGTAGATCACATCTGCTTTGGGCCACAATATGACCCCGCCTTCTGCCTCAGCAAGTGTATCAATATCTGGGTGGGGATATGGCAATGTAGCTTCCCTCCAATCGGGTAACACACGTAATGGGCCCACACGAACGTAGCCCTGTGGCATTGGAGTCCCATGAAACCTTTCCCCAGGAAGGGACGGGTAAGCATGCGCCTCTGCAACAACATAGTCTTGTATTCTTAAGCGGAATGGCTTCAATGCCTACAAATTTACGTAAAGAATGTTATACATATATACATATCATCTTGAAAACATATCATCTTGAAAAGACTAGCTACAATGTCATAAACAATACTTACAGCAGACGTGTTAGGCAATGGGTCTCTAGGATTACTCGCAGTCTGTGCATCAGGAGAAGAGTGGGTCGCCATAGGCTGATTGGAAGCCTGAGATGCCTGCCACCGCAGCAATTCTACCTTGACCTTCTCAGCAACTACATCGTTGACCTTCTTAGCAACTATATCCTCGACTCTCTTATTCTCCTATACATGGATAAAAGAAACATTAGCTTCTTATTATTGAATTTCCTTTTGCAGTAACATTCTAAAAAAAGAATAGGTTACCTCTTCTTGAGAAAGTCCCGCTCTGGGTTTGCGCTGGGATGGCCCAAAGAATGCTTTGATGCCCACACCAGCACCTGCACCCCTAACATGTCCAGGATGCTCTGGGTTACCCAGAGCAACTGTCAATTCATCCCTTGTGCCCTGAGGGATGAACGTGCCTTGTTTCCTCTGCTCGTGCAGCTCCCGCTAATCACCATCAATAGAAATTGGTAAGTTAACACCACAAATAATCAATATTCAAACGATTTCTCTAAGAGTTGTATTTTACCATTTTCGCAGCCGCCTCAGCAGTTACGGGCTTCTTTATTTCACCCTTCTTGTTTTGCCTCCCAGCTATCCAGATATCATGGCGAGGCATGGGTGTGGCAGACTCCTGAGTAGGAGCAGACTCCTGAGTAGCCGCAGACTCCGCTTGTAGTCTTTGGCGAACACTTGCATAGCCTTTTGGACCCATAGTGTGGTCATGCACATTCAGTGCACGCCTTGCTTTTTGTGCGTCACTGAGGGCCTAGTTAGTATGCACATTAATGATTTGGTTAGTAGCACTAAATGTTAATCTTGAATAGGTGAATACAATGTATATTAATTAAATTGGGAGTGACGCCTAATACCTTGAATTCTTCAGATTTTCTTGAAGCAACAAAATTGTCCCAATCTTCTTTGTCCAAGAAGTTCCATTGTTCAAGGGCTGACTTCTTCTTCTTATCACCCTCTTTTATGTATTCTCTATTCAGATTTGTCCTATAATTCCTAAGCATCTTTCCAGCGCATTGCATCACACTTTTACGATGCAACTTCTCATCCAATGCAAATAGATTCTGTAAAATAGAAATGTTATTAACTAGTATCCAAAATAGAATTGCAAATAATAGAATTTGTAATCTAAAAAATAGAATTGCAAATAATAATAACTCACGCATAAATCCTTCCATATCAAGTTTTTTTCCCCTAAGGAACTTTATGCCAATTATCATACTTAACACCACAATGGCTCCGAGTGGTACACCCAAGATAGTTTACAAAATTATTGCGGTTCACTCCAATTGCATTTCCTCCATTATCAAACTCCACAACCAATTTGGATCCACTGCCACTTAGCGCTATTAACTTCTTCAACAGAGTGATGCCCCTTTTCTTGTTAAGTGTTTGGTGTTGCACATCAAGTTGCTCCAGTGCTTCAGTGGGTACATGTGCATCATCAACCTAAAATTTGACAAAAACAAACACACTGAATTAGCCCAATATAGAAATATAGGATATATGACAAAACTAGAAGATAATGAATTTTATAGAAATACAGGATATGTTTTTAGAACTTACATTGGTATCCTCACCATGCTCGTCATGGACAGCATGCTCATCATGGACTTCATGCTCATCATGGACATCATGCTCATCATGGTCAGCCATCTAAAAATGTCATGAAAAAGGCAAACATTTAGCATTTGTATTAACTAGAAAAAGGAAAACATTTAGCATTTGTATTAACTAGAAAAATGCAAACATTTAGCATTTGTATAAACTAGAAAAAGGCAATCATTTAGCATTTGTATAAACATACATGTCTCTAAAATTGTGATCTTTTATCAATTAACAATCCTTCATTGTGATCTCCGCGCACATATAAGTCATCATTAGCTTCAATATTTTGTGGAGTTGGCAACCCAACTGAGAATGGATTGGAGTCATCATACTTATCATAGTACTCTTCTTCATCTATAGGATCTTCAATGAACTGTCTTTTACCATGAAGAACAACCGACCATTTATCATTTGCAGGATCATCGATATAGAATATTTGTTTCGCCTGTGATGCCAATATGAATGGTTCACCCTTCTCGCCAATCTTTTCAAAGTTCACCAAAGTGAAACCCAATTCATCCACTATAACTCCTTTGGTGTTATAAACCCAATTACATTTAAAGAGTGGAATTTTGAAATCTATGTAGTCAAACTCCCAAATGTCTTCAATGACACCGTAATATGACATTTTAGCTTCACGTGGACTCTTATCCTTTGCACTTGCAAAGTACATAGTCGACGCTTGAAGAGTGACCCCACTATTTTGGACGACACTCTTATCATCTTGGCGCTTTGTGTAATATGTGAATCCATTAATGTCAAACCCTTCATAAGACATAACATTTGGTTTTGGTTTAAAGGCGAGGCATTTGATAGTTTCTGTAATATCATTTGGTGTTTGAGATAGTTGATGTAAGACTTTATCTTCAAACCACTTAGTAAAAGTCTTATTATGCTCTCTAGCAAGCCACATTGAACTTGCTCGAGGATGTTGTCTGTGGGCTCTGATCTCCAAACCATGACATAAACACGATTAAAACTTAGCGGAAGCGAATCGGTAATAAGCGGAAGACAAAAATCACGGGAAATTAAAACTTTTTGTGACAAGAGCTTGAATCCATAAAAGCTTCTTTCATAAAGTGAGATAAATTGTTTACATCTCAGGATAATTACTTCTTGAGTAATTATATACATCAAGATACAAAATCTCAAGATCACTATACAAAAGACTCCCAGACCTGAGAGTACAGAGGACACATAGGACTGACTCTAACTACACCATATGGCAGGACAATCTCCACCTGAGATTACTGCTTCCCCTGGTGCTGCTGCTGAGACTGGTCACCTGTAGACTGGTTCCTTCGCCTCCGACGTCCACGTAAAAAGTTGAAATCTACGGGGTGAGACAATTATACATAATTGTCCCGACGAGAGTTATAACTCTTTGCCAGAAGCTTTATTATAACATCAAAGAATATCTTAAGCAGTAAAGCCATCAAAGTATTCTATAACTGTTGCAGGTATAACAAGATCTCTACAATTTAGAAGATATGGAGAATATAAACACTATTGCAATGTAACATCAATCAACTAACTTGGAGTTATCTCTAACAAGTTATACTACATGGTTGATTATGTTTTACAAACAACATTATGCCCTGTGGAGATGAGGCTTACCACTCATACTCCAACTGATCGCTGAGAAGTCACATCAGTATCATACATAGGTCATTAAGAGAGCCGGATTCTCATGACCTTCACCTTCCTCAGTCAGTAAGAAGATCACTTGTAGGACATCTCGTGTCTCTACTAATATAGCTCACCAGGGTAAACTGGTCCTTCGCTATTCTACAGTCACAGTGGCGTTCTGTACTCTCTTCGTCATCAGGAGGTTTCATATTTACCTACCACTGATACGGATATTTGTGCTTTCTTCGTCATCAGGAGGTTTCATGTTTACCTACCACTGATACGGTATGAAATTATAGTGAAGGATGGATGGATTCCACATCTACATCACTTTCCTACACTAGGATGTAAGGTTCTACACATCCATGTACCCCACATACTCAAAAGTATGTGCTCCAGGAGTTCCCTGAGGAAAACCTATTTCACCATCACTTAATCTCTGACAATGATGGATCTATGATCAGGGCTCTACATTATACTTGATTAGTTAGGTACATTCAGTATTCTTTAACAGCATACATTGTTCTTCAAACAATAACAGTAGCATAGCAGCTATGAAGGAAGAATACTAAATGTAACAGGCCTAACACATATCAATCATCATTTCTCATTATCCTCATCACAAGTCATCTCTAAGGCATGACTTTGATGGTATTCATGGCTCTCACAGCCCATTATCAGCATAGGATGCCACTGACAAGACATCAGATTACTTTACTTATTCATAAGGCTAACAACATGGCTTTAATGAATATAACATCAACATCCATACCTGGATATGATTACCTTCATATCAGAACCTGCATGGTTAATACAACTGATAAAGGTAATACAAAAATAAGGAATATCCTTCCTACTCTTGTCATAAGAGTTTAAATCTCTAATTCTCATCAAATAGAGTTTAATATTCAAAAGCATGCCATTACCCTTGAATTATGGTTTACTATTCACATTACATGTCATCACCCTTGAATTAGGGTTTACTATTCACATTACATGTCATCACCCTTGAGTTAGGGTTTACTATTCATATTAAGGTGAATTGAACTCATAACATCATTATGTATGAGTAACATCTTCATTGATGCTCTTAGATTAGTTAAAGGTTTATCATTTGTCATAATTAGGGTTTATATGATCTCACACAGGTGGATCATACCCTAAATATGTTCATTCCTATGCATTGGAGATGCTTTAATTGAGTTCCCACTTAAAAAGGGTACTTTCTCTCTCTAGAAGTACTTTATCTCTCTAGAAATACTTTCTCTCTCCTCATACTGTTAGGTGATGTCATCATCACTCTATATTAGGTTGGATTGAGTCATCATAGGCTAACATAGCTAAAACATCATCATCATGTGATTAGGGTTTGATCTGATCAAGGTATTACTCTATTTACCCTTTAGGGGTATTTTGGTAATTCACCCCATTGATCATCATCATGGTCAAAACCTTAGTCAATTAACCCCTTAATACCCTAGATTAACATTAAGGTTTGATTAGGGCAACATTGAACCATTCACATCATCAGTTGATTGAATGAAGTCAAACTTGAATCACATTGATCGATCTTCAACCATCAATCTCCAACTGATTTGAGATCGTCTGATAGTGTTGACCGTTTAGCTACTTTGACTTTCCAAGACCGTGAGCCCTCCTCTAGCTTCAAGACCGCGAGCCTCTTCAGACTTCAAGACCATGAGCCTCTTCAATTGGTCCAAGACCGCGAAGCTCAACCTAATGTTAAGACCGCGAGGACCAAGTTGATATCAAGACCGCGAAGAGATGTTGACCGTTTGCCCACTTTGACCTCAGGACCGCGAGGCCCCTCACGGTCTTGAGACCGTGAGCCCCCTCACGGTCTAGAGACCGTGAGCCCTCTCACGACCTTGAGTCCACGAGCCTCCTCACCACCTTGAGGCCGTGAGCTCACATGGTCTTAACCACTTGGACCATCAACAAGATTCGATGATACAACCGATAATGTCAACCAATGTTGAAGCCCTCATAAGGTCAAAGCTCTGTTGACCACCTATGGATTGAGTCAACTAAGGTTATTTTTAACCAATTGGTCATTCAATTGACCCTCAATTGTTGACCAATTAGGGTTGAAGTCGATTCAATTAGGGTCTATCAATGTTCACCCATCAATACTCAACAATGTGCATTAACACAAGGTTGAACCCTTCAATTGAGCTCCAATTGGGCCCAAACTTGGCCCAAACGGTCTTGAGTTCATGTGGGTGGACCCCACATGGTCTTGAGATCGTTTGCCCAAGATTTCATCAAAGTCCAAGGTGATTTGATAGGGGTTGAACCATGATTGATCCACAAACAGAATTTTGATTAAATTGACAATTTATTTGCAATTAGGTCCTCAATTGGTCAAATTACTTAACCCTAGACCTTCAAACGGTCTTGGGTGATTTTCCTCTCGGTCTTGAGACCGTTTGGATGAGTTCCAAATGGTCTTGAGACCGTTTGCCCATCCAATTTTGGATTCTAGTGCAAATTCATCAAGGTCTGACCCATTGAGTTGATGATCATATCAATATTTAATTGCAAAGTAGTTTGGTGTAATTATACCTTAAATTGGTCAACTATTCTTGACCCCAGACCTCCAAACGGTCATGGTTGATTGCCCTCGTGGTCTTGAGACCGTTTGGGTGACCACTAAACGGTCTTGAGACCGTTTTGGTCAATCAACCCTAAAAACCCTAATTAGGTCACCATAATTTCAGTACTGATTTCATCTAGGGTTAGCCCTAGTATTCACCCTTCAACTCTTAGCCCGTTTGGAGTTAGACCATAAAACTTGGTGAGTTGTTAATTAACATTATTTTGAACAGTAATCTCATACGGTCAACGCCTGGTCAACGACCTTACACGGTCTTGAGACCGTTTGCCCAAAAAGGCAATTTCAGACCGTTTGAAAATCAGGAATAAATTCAAATAAAGTTGTTACGTAAACAGGTCATATCTCCCGATTCCTTTGGAGTTCGTCTCCCAAATTTTGAGAGTAATTATCCTATATAATTAGGAACAGGTTTCTTATACGGTCCATGCTCGGTCAACGGGGACAAATGGTCTTGAAGACCGTTTGCCCTTTCGCGGTCTCGAGACCGTTTGCTCACCTCGCGGTCTTGAGACCGAGAGAGCAAATTGGTGAGACCGTTTAAGGAAGTGAAAAGCGGTGGGTTTTTCTTGAAAATCATGCCTTCATCGCCTAGCTCTAGAACAGTATGAATATCCCATGGATTTTCTCGCAAAATAGTAGGGAAAAGTAGGGAAACAGTAAGAGCTATCATCCAACCGCATATAAAGATGCACATAGTAAAACATGGGTTTAGAGTTATAAAACCCACCTAAAGCTTGCTTCTTGAGCTCCAAGATTTCAAGCTCCAATCTCTAATGGCGTCCTTGAGTTCTTACAGGTTGGCCAAGGTGAAAACTCCAAGGAAGGATGAAAAGATACGGCTAGAAAGGTAGGGTTTCAAGAGTTAGCCATGAAGATGACCTTGAATTCGAGTTCTAACCATGGAATTAGGCAAGAAGAGGGGTTTAAACCTACCTTGCACCCCTTGGTCGTCCTCCTTAGCTCCAAGGCAGTCCTTGGTCGTCTTTGGTGAAATGAAACAGTAAGGGAACGAAGGTTAAGTTCCCTTGCAACTAAGGGAAGGAGAGCTTATATACATGGGGTAGGATTTTCAACATTAGTTCATAAGTTGTCCATAATTCCAAATAGGTCCCTCTTTCTTTACTTGATCATCC
The DNA here is from genome assembly GCA_963693085.1 of Alisma plantago-aquatica. Lineage (NCBI taxonomy): Eukaryota > Viridiplantae > Streptophyta > Magnoliopsida > Alismatales > Alismataceae > Alisma > Alisma plantago-aquatica. The sequence goes on from OY856415.1 coordinate 345,043,646, forward strand.
CTTCCTCTTTATTCTAAGGACAAACCTTCTCTTAAGGTCTTAGGAAAAGAAAGTAAAGGAGAGCAAGCTAATAATGAGGTACATACATAAAGAAATATTGCACATATACCCTGATTATTCAATCACAAGGCATATCTCATAACTTGATAATTCAATTGAGGTGACTCCCTCATCATTTCTTCTCTTAATGATGGCAAGAGTCTAAAAAGATACATTAGATGACATATTTTACAATTTGGATTCCTTAATTTGGGTAAATTGCATTTTACCCCAAATTAGGGTTTCAAGCACCGGGATTGCTTCCACAGCTGCACCTTGGTGCCCTAGCTTGGGAAATCCCTCAAACTTTACCAAAAAGATTCTCATGATGTCTCAACATCAGAGGAACATCTCAACATGTGCAAATTGCAAGCTAACCCTTTTAACTGGGTAAATTGCACATAGGTCCCTGTATATCAAAACAATGCTACTACTTTAAATAAAAAGGAGCAAATACTGAGATATATGTTTCTGAGAACTTAATTACATGCTCAGAGTTAATCACAAAGATTTAATTACATATTTAGGAAAAACACCTAGGGTTAACTCACAACCCAGGTCAGGGATGTTACAAATTATCCACCCCTTACAAGGATTTCGTCCCCAAAATCGATAAAACATACTAAGAGAAAAGGGCAGGATACTTCCTTCTCATCTCATCCTCTAACTCCCAAGTCGCTTCTTCAACACCACGATGGTTCCAGAGGAATTTCACAAGACTTATATCTTTCTTCTTTAACTTTTTAATTCGTTTATCAAGGATTGACATTGGTCCCTCCTCATAGGATATGTCATCATTCAGTTCTACCTCTATAGGTTGTAGAACTGACTCGGTGTCTGGGTGACATTTCTTCAACATAGAAATGTGAAACACAGGGTGTAACCTCTGTAACTCTGGGGGCAGCTCTAGTTTATATGCTACCTTTCTAATCCGTTCAATGATTGGATAAGGTCCCATAAATCTAGGAGCTAACTTCCCTTTCCTTCCAAAACGAAGGACTCCTTTCCAAGGTGAGACCTTAAGATACACTCTGTCTCCAACCTGGAACTCTAAGGGTCTACGACGTTTGTCAGCATAAGATTTCTGCCTATCCTGAGCAGTCTTAATCTTATGTTGTATTACTTTAATCTTTTCTGTGGTTTGCTGCACCAGGTCAGGACCTAACAACTAGTGCTCACCAGTCTCAAACCAACACAAGGGTGATCTACAACGTCTACCATATAGGGCTTCATAAGGTGCCATATCAATACTATGCTGATAGCTATTGTTATAGACAAACTCTATCAAGCTTAGGTGTAGATCCCAACTTCCGGTGAACTAGAGAACACATGCTCGCAACAGGTCTTCTAAGGTTTGTATGGTCCTTTCCGACTGTCCATCGGTCTGTGGATGAAAGGCCGTACTAAACCTCAGCTTAGTGCCTAAGGCTCTGTGCAACTGTTCCCAAAAACGACTTGTAAACTGAGGACCTCTGTCAGAAACTATTGTGACAGGAACTCCGTGCAAACGCACTATCTCTTGAACATATAACTGTGATAACATTTCAGAAGAATAGGTTGTTTTGATAGGTAAGAAATGTGCTGTCTTAGTCAACCTATCAACAATTACCCAAATGGAATCATGTCCTTTGCTTGTCCTGGGTAGGCCAACAACAAAGTCCATGGTCACATGGTCCCACTTCCATTGTGGTATGGGTAAAGGTTGCATTGTCCCTGCAGGCTTCTGGTGTTCAGCTTTAACTTGCTGACACACGGGACACCTCAGAACAAACTCTGCAACGTCCTTCTTCATCCCAGGCCACCAATACAGATCTTTCAAATTCCGATACATCTTGGTGCTCCCTGGATGCATAACATACATGGAAGAATGGGCTTCTTCCAGGACTAACTTCCTCAAGTTGTCCATATCCGGCACTATCATTCTTCCATTATAACAAGCTACTTGATCTTTTGAGTCATGAAAACCATCTTGCTTCTCATTTCCATACTCAGATCTTATATGTTGAACTGCAGCATCACCTAGCTGTGCCTCTTTAATCTGCTCCCTTAGGGTAGGTTTAATATGCATCTCAGCCAACAAACCGGCTAGCAATGACACCTTCAACTGTACATTGTCTTGCCTTAAAGAGATAAGCATATCTCTCCTAGAGCATACTAAAGAGTTTAGTTGTGCTCTATTCATGGTTGATGTTGCTGATTTCCTACTCAAGGCATCTGCAACAACATTGGCCTTGCCTGGATGGTAATCAATTGTATAATCATAGTCCTTGATTAACTCCATCCAGCGACGTTGCCTCATGTTGAGCTCATGCTGAGAGAAGATATACTTAAGGTTTTTGTGGTCTGTGAAAATCTGGAATGTTTATTCGTAGAGATAGTGCCTCCAGATCTTCAAAGCATGAACCACAGCAGCTAACTCCAGATCGTGTGTTGGATAATTCTCCTCGTGTTTCTTAAGCTGTCGGGAAGCAAAAGAAATCACTTGTTTATCCTGCATCAACACACATCCTAATCCGTTCTTGGAAGCATCACAGAAAACTATATATCCTTTTCCTTGTTCAGGTAGCACTAGCAAAGGTGCACTTGTCAACCTCTCCTTCAGCAACTGGAAAGATTGTTGACACTTATCACTCCAAGAAAAAGGAACATATTTTCGGGTTAACTTGGTCAAAGGTAAAGCTATAGAACTAAAGTTCTTAATGAACCTTCGATAATAGCCAGCTAACCCCAAGAAACTTCGAATCTCCGTCGGTGTCTTCAGTTGTTCCCATTGTAGAACAGATTCTACCTTTGTAGGGTCAACACGAATTCCCGAAGCGGATATCACATGTCCAAGAAAAGATACTTCCGGTAGCCAAAACTCACACTTGCTAAACTTAGCATACAGCTTATGTTCTCTTAGCAAGGTCAAAGCTTGGCGAAGATGCTGCTCATGCTGTTGAGCATCCTTACTATAGATCAGAATGTCATCTATGAAGACGACAACACACTGATCAAGGAAAGGTCGAAAAACTCTATTCATGAGTTCCATAAATGCAGCTGGTGCATTGGTTAGTCCAAACGACATAACCGTGAACTCATAGTGACCATATCTTGTCCTAAAGGAAGACTTGGATATGTCACTATCCTTAATACGGAGTTGATGATATCCAGACCTCAAGTCTATTTTTGAAAAGACTGTTGCACCACGCAACTGGTCAAAGAGATCATCAATCCTCGGCAGAGGGTACTTATTCTTTATTGTTACTTTATTGAGTTGTCTGTAGTCGATGCACAAACGCATTGACCCATCTTTCTTTTTAACAAACATGACCGGAGCACCCCAAGGTGAAGTACTCGGTCGGATAAAACCTCTCTCAAGTAACTCTTGAAGCTGTTTCTTGAGTTCTGCCATTTCGGCAGGCGCCATCCTATACGAAGTTTGAGCTATGGGTTTCGTATCTGGGATCAGATTGATTTCAAAGTCAATCTCCCGAGGTGGTGGTATACTAGGAAGTTCTTCAGGAAACACATCTTCGAATTCCTTGACTACAGGAACTTCAGCAGGATTGGAACTTTCCTTGGTAACATCTACCACATGGGCTAAGAATGCATGACATTCTTGCCTCAACAGCTTATCAGCAACCATAGCTGACACAAGACAGGTGGGCAGAATCTTTCTTTCACCTTGAAAGATCCATGTGTTGCTTTCATCAGCAAACACAGCCAACTTGGACTCACAATACAAGACAACTCTATACCTTTCTAAGGTATCCATCCCGAGGATTATATCAAATCCCTGCATATCAAGTGGTATAAGATCCACTTGAATGCGATGGTCAGAAAAGAAAAGGATGCAGGGAGAACATACCTCCTGCAAAACGGCAGACCCACTCAACGGAGTCTCTAACAACAAACTATCTGTTCTATGACTAACAGTCACATTGTAGTTACGAATCACTTCACGAGTGATGAAAGAGTGCGTAGCACCCGGATCAATCAGAATAGATACAACACAGGATGTAGACATATCAGAATATAAAAGTTTCATCTAACCTGCCACTACCCGTGGATTGACCACTGCCTCAGGTGGGTTCATAGCATAGAACCTCGCAGTCGCCTGGTGTTGAGGTGGTGCTGATGATCCAGCTTGAGACGCTTGTCCACGTCCTCAATCTGCTCCTTGATGTTGTCTATTCTGAGATCCCTGTTGATTCTGTCTCGGAGATTGTTGTGTCACACTAGCAGGCCTAGAACGGAAATCCTTCATTAAGTGTCCCACCTTACCACAGTTGTAACAACTCCTCTCCTGTTGTTGTGGTCTAGGTGGTCCAGTAACTGACACTGATGAAGAACTGTGCGTCCCTTGAGGCGGTTGACTCCGTCCTCTACCTCTGCTTGGTGTCCATTGGGTTTGAAAACTCGATCTGGGTGGTGGAGGGTTAGGTGCAGAGAATCTAGGTTTCTTGGAATCCCTAGATGAAGAACCCTGGAACTGTGGATATCTTTTATGGGTTTGTCTTTTCTCAATCACAGATCTCTCTATCCTTCGGACTGACTCAACAAAGGTAGAGAATCTCTCTCTGTTTTCTAAGGCAGACACAGGGGTTGACATATCAGAATTCAAACCCTTCTCGAATCTTCTGATTCTTTCCTCATCCGTAGCAGCCATGTGCAGACAGAACCGCAACAACTCCATGAACTTAGCTTCATACTCACTAATGTTCATCATACCCTGCCTTAGTTTCTCAAACTGAGAGATCTTCTCATCTAGGAAGGTTTTTGGAAAATATCTATTGATAAATTCCCGACGAAACTCTTCCCATGAGAACTCTACTCCAGGTCTCTTCTGCTCTTCCATGTTCCACCAGTGACCAGCACTGCCTTTGAGAAGATAGACAGCATGTCTAACCTTCTCAGCTTCCGGAATCATAAGAATCCTGAAAGCCTTCTCCAACTCTGTCAACCATAAGTCAGCATCTGCAGGGTCGGCAGTTTCGAAGTACTCGGTAGCTCCGACACGACGAAGTCGTTCGAATGTCTTACTGATACCTTGTGCTTCAGGCTGGACAGGTGCCCTAGGTGCAGGAATGGGCATCCTATCGGTTATATGTGTCATGGCAGTCATGAACTGCCCGAACATCGTCTGTACAGCTGGATCACTCATGTCAGCTGGGTCGAACTGGGGTAGCTCTCTTGGTGACTCAGGTGCAGGTTGTTCTATTCTCGGAACTCTTGCACCGCCTTGAGGTGCACTAGCACTACTCTCTGCCACGTGCTCATCACGATGTTCTGACATTCTTATGTATCTTCTTCTCCTGAGGAGCAGAAGATTCTATTAGATGAGGAAGGAGTACTAAAGGTAGACTCGACATCCTAAGTCCTATGCCTCTGTAGACTCAACTGAACCTGGAGCTCTGATACCACTAGTTGTGGGCTCTGATCTCCAAACCATGACATAAACACGATTAAAACTTAGCGGAAGCGAATCGGTAATAAGCGGAAGACAAAAATCACGGGAAATTAAAACTTTTTGTGACAAGAGCTCGAATCCATAAAAGCTTCTTTCATAAAGTGAGATAAACTGTTTACATCTCAGGATAATTACTTCTTGAGTAATTATATACATCAAGATACAAAATCTCAAGATCACTATACAAAAGACTCCAAGACCTGAGAGTACAGAGGACACATAGGACTGACTCTAACTACACCATATGGAAGGACAATCTCCACGTGAGATTACTGCTGCCCCTGGTGCTGCTGCTGAGACTGGTCACCTGTAGACTGGTTCCTTCGTCTCCGACGTCCACCTAAAAAGTTGAAATCTACGGGGTGAGACAATTATACATAATTGTCCCAGCGAGAGTTATAACTCTTCGCCAGAAGCTTTATTATAACATCAAAGAATATCTTAAGCAGTAAAGCCATCAAAGTATTCTATAACTGTTGCAGGTATAACAAGATCTCTACAATTTAGAAGATATGGAGAATATAAACACTATTGCAATGTAACATCAATCAACTAACTTGGAGTTATCTCTAACAAGTTATACTACATGGTTGATTATGTTTTACAAACAACATTATGCCCTGTGGAGATGAGGCTTACCACTCATACTCCAACTGATCGCTGAGAAGTCACATCAGTATCATACATAGGTCATTAAGAGAGCCGGATTCTCATGACCTTCACCTTCCTCAGTCAGTAAGAGGATCACTTGTAGGACATCTCGTGTCTCTACTAATATAGCTCACCAGGGTAAACTGGTCCTTCGCTATTCTAGAGTCACAGTGGCGTTCTGTACTCTCTTCGTCATCAGGAGGTTTCATATTTACCTACCACTGATACGGATATCTGTGCTTTCTTCATCATCAGGAGGTTTCATGTTTACCTACCACTGATACGGTATGAAATTATAGTGAAGGATGGATGGATTCCACATCTACATCACTTTCCTACACTAGGATGTAAGGTTCTACACATCCATGTACCCCACATACTCAAAAGTATGTGCTCTAGGAGTTCCCTGAGGAAAACCTGTTTCACCATCACTTAATCTCTGACAATGATGGATCTATGATCAGGGCTCTACATTATACTTGATTAGTTAGGTACATTCAGTATTCTTTAACATCATACATTGTTCTTCAAACAATAACAGTAGCATAGCAGCTATGAAGGAAGAATACTAAATGTAACAGGCCTAACTCATATCAATCATCATTTCTCATTATCCTCATCACAAGTCATCTCTAAGGCATGACTTTGATGGTATTCATGGCTCTCACAGCCCATTATCAGCATAGGATGCCACTGACAAGACATCAGATTACTTTACTTATTCATAAGGCTAACAACATGCCTTTAATGAATATAACATCAACATCCATACATGGATATGATTACCTTCATATCAGAACCTGCATGGTTAATACAACTGATAAAGGTAATACAAAAATAAGGAATATCCTTCCTACTCTTGTCATAAGAGTTTAAATCTCTAATTCTCATCAAATAGAGTTTAATATTCAAAAGCATGTCATTACCCTTGAATTAGGGTTTACTATTCACATTACATGTCATCACCCTTAAATTAGGGTTTACTATTCACATTACATGTCAGCACCCTTGAATTAGGGTTTACTATTCACATTACATGTCATCACCCTTGAGTTAGGGTTTACATTCATATTAAGGTGAATTGAACTCATAACATCATTATGTATGAGTAACATCTTCATTGATGCTCTTAGATTAGTTAAAGGTTTATCATTTGTCATAATTAGGGTTTCTATGATCTCACACAGGTGGATCATACCCTAAATATGTTCATTCCTATGCATTGGAGATGCTTTAATTGAGTTCCCACTTAAAAAGGGTACTTTCTCTCTCTAGAAGTACTTTCTCTCTCTAGAAATACTTACTCTCTCCTCATACTGTTAGGTGATGTCATCATCACTCTAGATTAGGTTGGATTGAGTCATCATAGGCTAACATAGCTAAAACATCATCATCATGTGATTAGGGTTTGATCTGATCAAGGTATTACTCTATTTACCCTTTTGGGGGTATTTTGGTAATTCTCCCCATTGATCATCATCATGGTCAAAACCTTAGTCAATTAACCCCTTAATACCCTAGATTAACATTAAGGTTTGATTAGGGAAACATTGAACCATTCACATCATCAGTTGATTGAATGAAGTCAAACTTGATTCACATTGATCGATCTTCAACCATCAATCTCCAACTGATTTGAGATCGTCTGATAGTGTTGACCGTTTAGCTACTTTGACTTTCCAAGACCGTGAGCCCTCCTCTAGCTTCAAGACCGCGAGCCTCTTTAGACTTCAAGACCACGAGCCTCTTCAATTGGTCCAAGACCGCGAAGCTCAACCTAATGTTAAGACCGCGAGGACCAAGTTGATATCAAGACCGCGAAGAGATGTTGACCGTTTGCCCACTTTGACCTCAGGACCGCGAGGCCCCTCACGGTCTTGAGACCGTGAGCCCCCTCACGGTCTAGAGACCGTGAGCCCTCTCACGACCTTGAGTCCGCGAGCCTCCTCACGACCTTGAGTCCGTGAGCTCACATGGTCTTAACCACTTGGACCATCAACAAGATTCGATGATACAACCGATAATGTCAACCAATGTTGAAGCCCTCATAAGGTCAAATCTCTGTTGACCACCTATGGATTGAGTCAACTAAGGTTATGTTTAACCAATTGGTCATTCAATTGACCCTCAATTGTTGACCAATTAGGGTTGAAGTCGATTCAATTAGGGTCTATCAATGTTCACCCATCAATACTCAACAATGTGCATTAACACAAGGTTGAACCCTTCAATTGAGCTCCAATTGGGCCCAAACTTGGCCCAAACGGTCTTGAGGTCATGTGGATGGACCCCACATGGTCTTGAGATCGTTTGCCCAAGATTTCATCAAAGTCTAAGGTGATTTGATAGGGGTTGAACCATGATTGATCCACAAACAGAATTTTGATTAAATTGACAATTTATTTGCAATTAGGTCCTCAATTGGTCAAATTACTTAACCCTAGACCTTCAAACGGTCTTGGGTGATTGTCCTCTCGGTCTTGAGACCGTTTGGATGAGTTCCAAACGGTCTTGAGACCGTTTTCCAATCCAATTTTGGATTCTAGTGCAAATTCATCAAGGTCTGACCCATTGAGTTGATGATCATATCAATATTTAATTGCAAAGTAATTTGGTGTAATTATACCTTCAATTTGTCAACTATTCTTGACCCCAGACCTCCAAACGGTCATGGTTTATTGCCCTCGTGGTCTTGAGACCGTTTGGGTGACCCCTAAACGGTCTTGAGACCGTTTAGGTCAATCAACCCTAAAAACCCTAATTAGGTCACCATAATTTCAGTACTGATTTCATCTAGGGTTAGCCCTAGTAATCACCCTTCAACTCTTAGCCCGTTTGGAATTAGACCATCAAACTTGGTGAGTTGTTAATTAACATTATTTTGAACAGTAATATCATACGGTCAACGCCTGGTAAACGACCTTACACGGTCTTGAGACCGTTTTCCCAAAAAGGCAATTTCAGACCGTTTGAAAATTAGGAATAAATTCAAATAAAGTTGTTACTTAAGAAGGTCATATCTCCCGATTCCTTTGGAGTTAGTCTCCCAAATGTTGAGGGTAATTAGCCTATATAATTCGGAACAGGTTTCTTATACGGTCCATGCTCGGTCAACGGGGCCAAATGGTCTTGAAGACCGTTTACCCTGTCGCGGTCTCGAGACTGTTTGCTCACCTCGCGGTCTTGAGACCGAGAGAGCAAATTGGTGAGTCCGTTTAAGGAAGTGAAAAGCGGTGGGTTTTTCTTGAAAATCACGCCTTCATCTCCTAGCTCAAGAACAGTACGAATATCCCATGGATTTGCTCGCAAAATAGCAGGGAAAAGTAGTGGAACACTAAGAGCTATCATCCAACCGCATATAAAGATGCACATAGTAAAGCATGGGTTTAGAGTTATAAAACCTGCCTAAAGCTTGCTTCTTGAGATCCAAGCTTTCAAGCTCCAAGCTCTAATGGCGTCCTTGAGTTCTTACAGGTTGGCCAAGGTGAAAACTCCAAGGAAGGATGAAAATAGACGGCTAGAAAGGTAGGGTTTCAAGAGATAGCCATGAAGATGACCTTGAATTCGAGTTCTAACCATGGAATTAGGCAAGAAGAGGGGTTTAAACCTACCTTGCACCCCTTGGTCGTCCTCCTTAGCTCCAAGGCAGTCCTTGGTCGTCTTTGGTGAAATGAAACAGTAAGGGAACGAAGGTTAAGTTCCCTTGCAACTAAGGGAAGGAGAGCTTATATACATGGGGTAGGATTTTCAACATTAGTTCATAAGTTGTCCATAATTCCAAATAGGTCCCTCTTTCTTTACTTGATCATCCCTTCCTCTTTATTCTAAGGACAAACCTTCTCTTAAGGTCTTAGGAAAAGAAAGTAAAGGAGAGCAAGCTAATAATGAGGTACATACATAAAGAAATATTGCACATATACCCTGATTATTCAATCATAAGGCATATCTCATAACTTGATAATTCAATTGAGGTGACTCCCTCATCATTTCTTCTCTTAATGATGGCAAGAGTCTAAAAATATACATTAGATGACATGTTTTACAATTTGGATTCCTTAATTTGGGTAAATTGCATTTTACCCCAAATTAGGGTTTCAAGCACCGGGATTGCTTCCACAGCTGCACCTTGGTGCCCTAGCTTGGGAAATCCCTCAAACTTTACCAAAAAGATTCTCATGATGTCTCAACATCAGAGGAACATCTCAACATGTGCAAATTGCAAGCTAACCCTTTTAACTGGGTAAATTGCACATAGGTCCCTATATATCAAAACAATGCTACTACTTTAAATAAAAAGGAGCAAATACTGAGATATATGTTTCTGAGAACTTAATTACATGCTCAGAGTTAATCACAAAGATTTAATTACATATTTAGGCAAAACACCTAGGGTTAACTCACAACCTAGGTCAGGGATGTTACATTGTCTCTTTATGAAATTGGTATGTTCCTCGATATAAACACTCACTTCGTCCATATTGTGTAAAATATACAAGTGAGCTTGTTCCAACTGCTCACGGCTGATTACTTTCACCCGTGATCCGAAAATTCCTTTGCCCTCCTCAATATTCTTGTCATTATCAGGAGTGTCATTACCACTGAGAAAGTCATTGCAAAAATCCATAACCTCTCTCGCCACATAACCTTCAATAATACTCCCTTCAGGCCGATAACGGTTTCGAACATCACCTTTAAAAACGCTCATGTATCGTTCAAAGGGATACATCCAATGCAAGAAAACGGGTCCCAACATTTTCACTTCCCTAGTCAAGTGGACAACAAGATGTACCATGATATCAAAGAACGAAGGAGGGAAATACATCTCAAGCTGACATAGGGTAACAACCACTTCTCTTTGCAAATTATCGAGAGTATCAGGGTCAATAACTTTGTTGCATAGACTGTTGAAAAAGAAACAAAGGCTGGTAATTGCAAACCTTACATGCTTCCGCAATATAGATCGAATTTCCACGGGCAATATTTGTTGCATTAGAGTGTGACAATCATGAGATTTAAGACCTATCAACTTCAGATCTTTCATTGATACCAATCTACGGATGTTGGATGAGTAACCATGTGGCACCTTAACATTTACCAAGCATTGACAAAAAGTTTTCTTCTCCTTTCTAGACAACGTGTAACAAGCGGGAGGTAAGTATGTTCTTTTATTACCCATTTCACGTAATTCTGTTAATTCTGACCTTATTCCCATTTCACGTAGGTCCAGTCTGGATTTTATCCCATCTTTAGTCTTACCTGGTATATTTAACAGAGTACCAATGATGCTATCACAGACATTTTTCTCAACGTGCATTACATCGATACAATGTCTGACTGTCAAAGAACTCCAATAAGGAAGATCCCAAAATATTGACTTCTTCTTGAATGAAGAATTGTCACTCTGTGTGGCCATACTACATTGTGATTTCTTACCAAATTCATTGACAATGTCTTTTACTCTTGCATAAACAACATCCCCTGGTATAGTTTTAGGTGCACTCCGTTCATCATTCCATCCATTGAATGCTTTGCGCTTCCTACGATACAGATGGAATTTTGAAAGAAACCTTCGATGACCAAGATATACAGTCTTGCCGCCATGTTTTATTCTTATTGAATCAGTGTTTTCTTCACATATAGGACACGCTTTAGCTCCTTTGACACTATATCCAGACAAATTCCCATATGCTGGAAAGTCATTAATAGTGCAAAACAACATAGCGTGCAAACGAAATGTCTCTCTTGCTGAACCATCATAGGTCATCACACCTTCAGCCCAAAGTTTCTTTAAATCATCAATCAAAGGTTCAAGATAAACATCGATATCATTTCCGGGTTGTTTAGGGCCCGATATCAACAACGACAACATAACATACTTATTTTTCATACACATCTAGGGAGGAAGATTGTATATAACAAGCATGACTGGCCAAGTGCTATGTTGGTTGCTCAATGTCCCATACGGATTCATCCCATCTGTACAAAGCCCAAGTCTTAGATTCCTATCTTCTTCACCAAATTTGGGGTACAATAGATCAATCTTCTTCCACTGTGGGGAATCAGACGCATGTCGTAGGATCCCATCATTATTTTTCTTAACATCTGCATGCCACCTCAAATTCTTCGCATCTTTCGGATTTGCAAACAAGCGTTGAAACCGTGATATTATAGGTAGATACCACAACACCTTGGCAGGAGAACCAGTTTTGGACTCCCCCAAAATCGTCAATTTATACCGTGACGCACCACATTTTGGACAATCTTTCAAATCTACATAGTCCTTTTGAAATAATACACAATCATTCGGGCATGCGTGTATCTTCTTGGCCTCCATTCCCATTGGGCACAACATTTTCTTTACCTGGTATGTTGAGATTGGCAGCTCGTTTCCTTCAGGAAGCATTTCTTTCAACAAAGTCAACAATGAAGTGAAGCTTTTGTCGCTCCATCTATTGTTAGCTTTCAACTTATACAATCTCAACACAGCGCTAAGCTTCGTAAACTTAGCACAGCCTGTGTATAACGGTATCTCAGCATCATGCACAATGTTTCTAAAGATAGGAGGTGGATCAGTGTGCTCTACCCTACAACTATCCAGCATCGCATCAACGATGTCTGCTGGAACTGGTTTGTTCACATTTACGTCATCGGAGGCAATTTCTTCTTCCACCCAAGCACTGCTATCGACATCTACAGGTTTCGATTTTGAAATCTCTCCATGCCAGTGCCATTCTGTATAGCCTTGTACAATCCTGTTGCACATGACATGACTTTTGATTTCCTCACCAGTGTTGACTTTCAAGTTGTTACCGCAATGCCTACATGGACAGTAGAACCTATCTGTAGGTTTTTTCCTATGTTCCTCGGCAAATCTAATAAACTGATCAAGACCAAATATAAACTCTGGGGTGCAACGATTACGAATGGACATCCATGATCTATCCATTCTATGATCAGAGAAAACAAGTATATATTAGAAAACAAGTATATATTAGGAAAAGATTAGGGTATACACTTACATCCTAAGTGTATAATGTGATGTCATTCTTATATATAATAAATGTGTACCACCTATCCCATCCTTGAACACCTAATCTCACTAGTAAGTGTATAATGTGTATTGGGTTTTCAAGAAACTTTTGGCAGCATTTCCCCGCTGTTCTCTAAGTACATATGTACTTAGAGAACAAATGGGGAAATGCTACCGAAATTTTCTCGAAAACCCAATACACATTATACACTTACATCCTAAGTGAGATTAGGTGTTCAAGAACAGTCCCAAACTGGGGACTATCCAAGATTTACTCCTAATGAGTCAATCTTGGACGGGTTTCTAGGCCAACAAACACATTTGATGTCATTCTTATATATAATAAATGTGTACCACCTATGTTACGACCCCATCTGAGTTTAATTGGTAAACTAGGATTTACCTAGACAATTGCAAAGATTAATTGGAATAATCATTATTGAAATATAATTGATGACGATAACACAATTAGGATGTTTTAACTATGATAAGAAGTCTAAATGTTCTTTTGTCTTGAGAATTAGGGTTTGAGAAGCATAAACCCTAATCGGCCCGAGAAAATAGGGTTTTGATGATACATGAATACAGAATTTGATAAGTAGAATGTCTCACTAAATGATTTTTAGTATTTTATGTGTAACTCTTATTTAATTCAAATTTGGATATGAATTGGATATATAAAATGTGAACAACATTGGAAAATATCAGAATTTTTGAAGAATGCTCTGACCTGTTTATCGGCCGAGTTTCAAACTCGACCGATCACATTTCCAGAATTATACAGCAATGTGGTAATTGAATTTTATATTTTTATTAGTAAATCCAATTGATCTCAAATTTTCACTGTGCTTTAAAAACACAGTTTTAGACACTCTATTAAATTGGCATAATTTTTGGATGACTTTTGAATCCCTACAGTAAGAGTGTCGGTCGAGTTTGTGCAGGACAAACTCGGCCGAATATTTTGCAGACTGCAATATAGCAGTGCACTGTTCTATTTTTAATTATTTATTGGTAACTCCAAATGATCTCAAATTTTAACTGAAGCTTTATAGATCAATTATTAACAACTTTCTAAATTCCCATAATTGTTGTAGAATGTTTGATCTCTGAAATAAGCGCATTACAGTAACTTTCGTAAAACTGAATATTCAGCCTATATAATTAAAGTTAAGTGTTGGGTCAATATGCAATTGACCCAAGCAGCTCAATTGACTTATATGAGCAACCAAACACACACACAGCTCTCATTCTTCGTCATTCACTCCAGAGAAACGAAAATCTAGAGAGAGAGGGAGAGTTAGGGTTTGAGTGAAGAAAGTGGGGGAATTGCTGAATTAGGGTTCTGCGGTCCCAAGAGTGGTGAAATCAAGTAAGTTTGGATCCTTTGCATAGACTTTTATGGTGAATCTTCTCTCTAATGTCAAGATTCCGTCCTTGCTCTGATTTGATCCAAGATGATGTCGAAATTCCCTCTTTTCTCACCCTTTCTTCATAATCCCTCTTTTTCAAGGTTCCCGAGTTGAATGGAAGAAGAATTGGGAGATTTGCTAGGGATTTCATAGGAATTCGAGATTCCCTGAGTTGAGCTGCAGTTGTCAGGTGTTTTCACACCTTAGGGTGAGTGGGTTCTTCCTCTAAACAGTGTAATGCACGAATTTGATTATAGCATCCAAATCCCTAATTGCTTAGTATGTGATTCTAAAACCTGAAATGTCCGTTGATTTAAGATTGTTGCAAATTGATATGATGTGGATTACTTCTCTATTTGAATGACTCCTAAATGGTAGATTCATATCAGAAACGTATACAACACTTCCTAGTTAGAATGCTTTTTAGATTTATATCAAATGAGGTAATTAGGGTTTAACCTAATTGAGACGTCACTAGTGTTTCAACCTTATTGAAAAGGACTAGTAATCCTATAAGTGGTTAGGATGTATCTCATGGGTTATCTTAATTGAATTTTATTCTTGATACATGATATCTCAGTAAATGATATGGAAAATCTAAATTTAGTTAAGTTTCCATGATTTCATATCTATATTGATTATATATGATTTGTTGGAAACAGTCTTTATTTAGTGAATGCTTATATCTTATGAGATCATGATAAGAGCCATGTGACAAGTGAATGAGGCAAATGAAACCCTAAGAGTAGGGTGTTGGCATGTGATAAATGATTAAGGCAAATGAAACCCTAAGAATAGGGTGTTCAATGAATCATGCTATGGGAATATGAAAGATCTCAATATGAGATATGGTAATGCTTAATTGTTGAATTGTATGTTTCTAGTGCATTTAACTTTATATGCTTGTTCTCTCTGAAATGATATTTACATACTGCAGGGCTTCTTATATTTCAATACATATCTCGTAAATTGCAGGTGATGAGATATGACATGCCCTAGAAAGGGATGTTACTGAGACATGGTATATGTTGAATACATGAGCTATGATATTTATATGTTAATCAGTTAATAGACCTAGATGCCATAACACCATAGAACCCCTAAGAGGTATCTGCAACTTAGGGGTGAAACTCGTGTTGCAACATCATCCGTGCTTGTGTCACGGACAAACGAGGAAAAAGAGAGGCAGTGTCCAACAACAATCGTGCTTGTGTCACGATGGCACTGCGATAACAAAAGAAAACTTGGTTATCTAACACCATTCGTGCTTGTGTCACGAAGGTAACCCTGTGACTCTCCGCCGGTGTACTCAGGTTAAAGGAGAAGTCGGGAGCACACGTGGTTGTGCGTTGAGGCCGTAGAGCCTGGGTCCTGTGCAGACCAGGACGAGTAGTCAGACTTAGCACTTCCCGGGTGTGTCGCTAAGTCTTGTACGGTGGGACCGTAGCATGAACTTGCTGCGGATCTTCATATGCAGAGTACACTGCATATGTTTAGGGCATAATCTAAAATATGATCATATAGGTTCACAGAGTTCTTTATAAATGAAAGAGTTAAGGAAGACTAGAAGCATAGTCTTCTTGTAGTTATTCTTTGGATGCAATATTTACATTCTTTGTTATTTCAATTATATTGTTTTAGAACTGCTCAGTGTAGTATTAAATGTTGTTAAATTTCATATCGTTTATTCAAATTATATCTGTAATCACATTAGTGCATTAGTCTGTTTCCATGAAGTACTCATTCACTGAGCGAGTAGGCTCACCCCTCTACTCAAACATTTTAGGGTTAACCGCGTGGACTTGAAGATGGTCAGAGCTTCAGTGTAGATCTGCCACAAGAGTCAAGTATGAGATTAGTTGAGTCAGTCGGTCCTTGTCACTCTAGGTCCTCAGTAAGAGTTTAGAGAGAGAGTTGTAATTACAATGTGTAATATTGTTCCTCTTTGATATGTATGCTAATTAGCAAGTTTCATGTGCATAATGTGTGAAAGACATCGTGAATGCTTATACATGTATCCTTACTATTGAAGTCTGATTAGTAAAAGAAATGTTCAGATTCCTTTGTTAAGATGATATGTGGTTCAATGCGGGGAAACAAGAGTTTTAAAGAAAAACAAAGTTAAGGGTGTTCTTTGTGTTGCATACAAATCCCATCTTATGCCCTAATCTCATGATTTGAGGAAATTGTGAGATCGGGGTGTAACAGCTTGGTATCAGAGCTTAGGGTGAGTTGTCAAGGACCATTAAGTTAGTAAGTTAGAGTCCTAAGTGTGGCAGATAGGAGATGTTTGATGTTAGCTTTGGGGATTTGAGTATTTGGATATCCTGGCCCGATATCTGAGTACTTGGATCAGCCAGTACAAGCTACTCTGTCTATTCTTTCACGTATACCCTGGCCAGGTATACAGTGCAAGAATGGGCTAGAGATGAACCCTAGAAATGTTAGGGTTAGAAAACGAGAAAAGAAACAAGAATTAAGAGCATAAATGTAAAAGGAGATAGAACTTACATTTCATAATGTTGTTTTTGTTGGAAATGTATAGTAATGCTCTTATATGTTTGAATTGAAATATTCAATACTTTGAAATATGGGTCTTTAATATTTGTTGCACACTATGCAGTTGTTGCATTTATTGATCTCATTCTTTGTAACATGTAGATTAGAAATCATCTTGAAATGAGCTTTTGTTTCTCTGGTTTTGCCCGCTGATTCGAGTGAAATTGACATCAGCAGGTCTGTTTAGGTTTTCAGTCTGTACGCGATTCGGCCGAGTTGTATGTAATTCGGCCGAGTTTCCTTAATAGGCAATCAAATAGCAAACTGATCGGCCAAGTTGTATGTAATTCGGCCGAGTTTCCTTTTTCAGAAAATCAAACGGCAAGTTGATCGGCCGAGTTTCAAGCGGATCGGCCGAGTTGTGAAGCAATCGGCCGAGTTTCTAACCAATCGGCCGAGTTTCTGAGCTGTGAGTGGCAGTTAAGGAAGAATGTAATCCTTTGTAGTTCTTGGCTTCAGGATTTCAGGTTTGGCCTGGTCCGGTTGGCAGGATGCGTTATTAGGATCTAATGAATCCTATTAATAGCATAATAAGAATAGAATTTGAATAATTAGACCCACATCAGAGTAAGAATGTACATACAGTAAGATGTTGAAACATATGGGCAAGATCATAACAACTAAGAATTAGTTGAAACTGATATCTGAAGTTTAACTTTGGGATCTCAAATGTGAAACCCTTAATTGGGAATAATAGAACATGATGTGAAGCTCATAATCAGTTTATTGATTAATATTATATGAACTATACATATGAAATATAGAAAAGATATGTGAAATGTATGTATGGTTCAAGATAACAAGAATCAATCATGAAGAATGAATCATAGAATAGAGTATAATGCTTTTATGAACTCTAAAGCAAAGGCTAAGTAGAGAATAGGGTTGAGCATTCAATAGGTCCATAAAAGTAAAGAGTCTTCAAAAGGGTAAAAGTGAAGAGGATCGTATGAACATGTAATTCATAAGACTAGGACAACAAACTAGTTTCTAAGCAAAGAACATAGGTATAGTTTAACGAATGAATAAGTCATACAAAGGTAGACTGTATTCAGGAGAGAAAAACTTGATTGAAAGAGAAACTATGTTTGACCCATGCATGATCCACTTGATTTAAAAATGAAGAATATGTAATGTATTCAACATGAGGAAAAACTAATAGAAGGACTATCAATTTATAACGTTAACTTCACAATAGTATAAAGATAAAGGAGGAAATATGTGCAACATGGTATACATGACCATACATATGAATAAGCAACATGGTCATAAGAGAAAAAATTAGAATTAAAGATGACGGGTTAAAGAGTAGTATAGGGAAAGAGGACTATGAAATGTAAGAAAGGGTTTGAAATATGATGGAGAAGTTATAAATAAAGAGGTTGTGAGATTCAAGCAATTGCTAATTAATCAAATATCTCTGTTGATAACTAAGTAAATCTACATACGAGAATGTATTAAGGGAATGTTTGAATACAAGTATTCCAAGTCTTAAAATCATCTTCTCTTTCATATATTCCTTAATGGGAGCAAGATGGAAATGAAATGATAAGAGAAAATGAATCATATATGATGCATAAGTACCTTGGTGGGGTCATCTAGTGAATGTAATAGTGACATACAGTATGATGAAGTGCGATAAGAAATAAATTCTTGGGTGATAGCAAGAATGATGAATAATCTATTCCTATCTTAAATGCTTCAATGTTAATGATGTTTATTGTATATAATCATATGAAAAGGATAGGTAGCAAAAAGTAAAGAAGTAATGAATGAGTAGAGAGATATGAGAAAATACTAGCTTTGTGTAATACGTGTATTTGTTTTTATATGTATGATTTGTTGAAGGCATATTAGGGTATGAAAGTTGGTTCTACATATGATTTCAGTGTATGTGTGCAAGCTATATGTTAAACTAAAGGCGTATGATAGTTGTAGTAATTCATACCTGATATGCATCTTACTATTGTATATTTGTGATATGGTGTTACGGTTTGGATGATGTCAGAACATATGGAGAGATACCCTGAACAAGGTAGTCATACTTATTCACTCATATTAATAGAAAAGGATGATAATTAGATTGTTTGGACAAGTAACCCTAATGAGGTGTAGCTTGTTATACCTAGCTCTAATATAACTGAGTGATGGTAATTGAGTATGATTAATGCTTGAATGACTGATACAATTGTGGATTACCTTATTACTGTTGTTGAAACCCTAAAATGATATAATGCGATGGTTACACTTTGAATTGTGTGTGGGCCCATAACCCACAGGTCCCAGGATCGAAACAGGATAGAATGGAATGAGGTGGTAATGCTTCACCTCATGCATCCATGACCCAATGGGGATGCCAAGAGTAGTATTGTGCAATTGATTGTTGAATTTAGTCTATTAATTCAAGACTTTTTTGCTATCTGAGTAACATGTTATTAAAGTTTAAAACAGTATGGTGAACTTGCTTTTATCACTTAAAGGTGATACAAAACAATAGAACTCTCTGAGCAGCATAAGTTGAGATAGTTGTATCAGAGTATCAGAGTTGCGCAGCGAAAGCATGGTGGTTTATCTTTGCATTCTATGTTTGACTGTGGCATAAATAATTTGCTTGATATCATTGAGAACTATTTGAAATATGTTGTGATTTAGTAAAGAATTAAAAGATCTAATGTTGAAAACTACATTCAGGTATGAAATACAAGAATATAATGACATGGAAGGATTTAGAAGCTTAGAATAACCTTGAATGTATCTTTCTTGTAGGTTTATGTTTCGAGGACGAAACATTCTAAGGGGGGGAGAGTTGTTACGACCCCATCTGAGCTTAATTGGTAAACTAGGGTTTACCTAGACAATTGCAAAGATTAATTGGAATAATCATTCTTGAAATATAATTGATGACGATAACACAATTAGGATGTTTTAACTATGATAAGAAGTCTAAATGTTCTTTTGTCTTGAGAATTAGGGTTTGAGAAGCATAAACCCTAATCGGCCCAAGAAAATAGGGTTTTGATGATACATGAATACAGAATTTGATAAGTAGAATGTCTCACTAAAAGATTTTTAGTATTTTATGTGTAACTCTGATTTACTTCAAATTTGGATATCAATTGGATATATAAAATGTGAACAACATTGGAAAATATCAGAATTTTTGAAGAATGCTCTGATCTGTTTATCGGCCGAGTTTCAAACTCGACCGATCACATTTCCAGAATTATACAGCAGTGTGGTAATTGAATTTTATCTTTTTATTGGTAAATCCAATTGATCTCAAATTTAATTGTGCTTGAAAAACACAGTTTTAGACACTCTATTAAATTGGCATAATTTTTTGATGACTTTTGAATCCCTACAGTAAGAGTGTCGGTCGAGTTTGTGCAGGACAAACTCGGCCGAATATTTTGCAGACTGCAATATAGCAGTGCACTGTTATATTTTTAATTATTTATTGGTAACACCAAATGATCTCAAATTTTAACTGAAGCTTTATAGATCAATTATTAACAACGTTCTAAATTCCCATAATTGTTGGAGAATGTTTGATCTCTGAAATAAACGAATTACAGTAACTTTTGTATAACTGAATATTCAGCCTATATAATTAAAGTTAAGTGTTGGGTCAATATGCAATTGACCCAAGCAGCTCAATTGACTTATATGAGCAACCACACACACACACAGCTCTCATTCTTCGTCATTCACTCCAGAGAAACGAAAATCTAGAGAGAGAGGGAGAGTTAGGGTTTGAGTGAAGAAAGTGGGGGAATTGCTGAATTAGGGTTCTGCGGTCCCAAGAGTGGTGAAATCAAGTAAGTTTGATTCCTTTGCATAGACTTTTATGATGAATCTTCTCTCTCATGTCAAGATTCCGTCCTTGCTCTGATTTGATCCAAGATGATGTCGAAATTCCCTCTTTTCTCACCCTTTCTTCATAATCCCTCTTTTTCAAGGTTCCCGAGTTGAATGGAAGAAGAATTGGGAGATTTGCTAGGGATTTGATAGGAATTCGAGATTCCCTGAGTTGAGCTGCAGTTGTCAGGTGTTTTCACACCTTAGGGTGAGTGGGTTCTTCCTCTAAACAGTGTAATGCACGAATTTGATTATAGCATCCAAATCCCTAATTGCTTAGTATGTGATTCTAAAACCTGAAATGTCCGTTGATTTAAGATTGTTGCAAATTGATATGATGTGGATTACTTCTCTATTTGAATGACTCCTAAATGGTAGATTCATATCAGAAACGTATACAACACTTCCTAGTGAGAATGCTTTTTAGATTTATATCAAATGAGGTAATTAGGGTTTAACCTAATTGAGACGTCACTAGTGTTTCAACCTTATTGAAAAGGACTAGTAATCCTATAAGTGGTTAGGATGTATCTCATGGGTTATCTTAATTGAATTTTATTCTTGATACATGATATCTCAGTAAATGATATGGAAAATCTAAATTTAGTTAAGTTTCCATGATTTCATATCTATATTGATTATATATGATTTGTTGGAAACAGTCTTTATTTAGTGAATGCTTATATCTTATGAGATCATGATAAGAGCCATGTGACAAGTGAATGAGGCAAATGAAACCCTAAGAGTAGGGTGTTGGCATGTGATAAATGATTAAGGCAAATGAAACCCTAAGAATAGGGTGTTCAATGAATCATGCTATGGTAATATGAAAGATCTCAATATGAGATATGGTAATGCTTAATTGTTGAATTGTATGTTTCTAGTGCATTTAACTTTATATGCTTGTTCTCTCTGAAATGATATTTACATACTGCAGGGCTTCTTATATTTCAATACATATCTCGTAAATTGCAGGTGATGAGATATGACATGCCCTAGAAAGGGATGTTACTGAGACATGGTATATGTTGAATACATGAGCTATGCTATTTATATGTTAATCAGTTAATAGACCTAGATGCCATAACACCGTAGAACCCCTAAGAGGTATCTACAACTTAGGGGTGAAACTCGTGTTGCAACATCATCCGTGCTTGTGTCACGGACAAACGAGGAAAAAGAGAGGCAGTGTCCAACAACAATCGTTCTTGTGTCACGATGGCACTGCGATAACAAAAGAAAACTTGGTTATCTAACACCATTCGTGCTTGTGTCACGAAGGTAACCATGTGACTCTCCGCCGGTGTACTCAGGTTAAACGAGAAGTCGGGAGCACACATGGTTGTGCGTTGAGGCCGTAGAGCCTGGGTCCTGTGCAGACCAGGACGAGTAGTCAGACTTAGCACTTCCCGGGTGTGTCGCTAAGTCTTGTACGGTGGGACCGTAGCATGAACTTGCTGTGGATCTTCATATGCAGAGTACACTGCATATGTTTAGGGCATAATCTAAAATATGATCATATAGGTTCACAGAGTTCTTTATAAATGAAAGAGTTAAGGAATACTAGAAGCATAGTCTTCTTGTAGTTATTCTTTGGATGCAATATTTACATTCTTTGTTATTTCAATTATATTGTTTTAGAACTGCTCAGTGTAGTATTAACTGTTGTTAAATTTCATATCGTTTATTCAAATTATATTTGTAATCACATTAGTGCATTAGTCTGTTTCCATGAAGTACTCATTCACTAAGCGAGTAGGCTCACCCCTCTACTCAAACATTTTAGGGTTAACTGTGTGGACTTGAAGATGGTCAGAGCTTCAGTGTAGATCTGCCACAAGAGTCAAGTACGAGATTAGTTGAGTCAGTCGGTCCTTGTCACTCTAGGTCCTCAGTAAGAGTTTAGAGAGAGAGTTGTAATTACAATGTGTAATATTGTTCCTCTTTGATATGTATGCTAATTAGCAAGTTTCATGTGCATAATGTGTGAAAGACATCGTGAATGCTTATACATGTATCCTTACTATTGAAGTCTGATTAGTAAAAGAAATGTTCAGATTCCTTTGTTAAGATGATATGTGGTTCAATGCGGGGAAACAAGAGTTTTAAAGAAAAGAAAAAAAGTTAAGGGTGTTCTTTGTGTTGCATACAAATCCCATCTTATGCCCTAATCTCATGATTTGAGGAAATTGTGAGATCGGGGTGTAACAACCTATCCCATCCTTGAACACCTAATCTCACTAGTAAGTGTATAATGTGTATTGGGTTTTCAAGAAAATTTTGGCAGCATTTCCCCGCTGTTCTCTAATTACATATGTACTTAGAGAACAAACGGGGAAATGCTACCGAAATTTTCTCGAAAACCCAATACACATTATACACTTACATCCTAAGTGAGATTAGGTGTTCAAGAACAGTCCCAAACCGGGGACTATCCAAGATTTACTCCTAATGAGTCAATCTTGGATGGGTTTCTAGGCCAACAAACACAATAATAGATATGTACATGTTAGAGTTTCATCAAAATTAATGTTAGGGTTTCATCACAATTGATGTTAGGGTTTCATCAATGTTAGGTTTAATCAAATCAAATTAGGATGCTAGAATTTACAAGTTTAAATCTTATTTTAACATGCATCAAAATTTACTGAATTAAGTCAAACATTAGGATTAGAAGCACAAATATATGCAAGCAAAAAATTTGTTCATATCCTAGGATTTACATAAAACATTACATGAAAATTTGTTCATATCCTTACCAACAGCAAGCACGGCCATGGCTGTGTTGGCCTACCACGGCCGTGCTGGACAGCACGGCCGTGGTAGGCCAACATAGTCATGGTCGTGCTTGCTGCATGTTGGTAAATAGCTAGGGAGAAGGAGAGGTAGCGCTACCTGGAGCTAGTGTGGAGAGGACTGCCGGCGGCAGCAGTGTGTGGAGGAGCTAGAGGAGTAGTGACAGCGACAGCAACAAACGACCGGGGTCGGGCGGTAGGCAGAAGCAACTGACGGTCGGAGAAGCAGCAAGCGCCGGCCGGAGAAGCACCAGGAGAAGAAGCAGCAACGGCGGGTGGCGGGCAGCGGCGTCGGTGAGCAGAAGAGAACCAGAGCAGCGGCGGCGAGCAGCAGCAACTGACGATGGGTGATTTTGGGAGAACGGCGGCGAGCAGCAGCACAGAAGAGAAGTCGCGATGAAACAGGAAGAAAGGGGGAAGAGTCGGGTATCGGGTCTATTAAGTTGATCAACGGCGTCAGTTATCTACACAACCGACGCCTATTATGCTTTAGCGTCGGTTAATAGTAAAACACTGACGCCCAAATAGAAAACTTTTACCCTAAATTATTTGGCGGGAACTATTATCAGCGTCGATTATCCAAGGATAACCGACACCTAAAGTGGAACTTTTCGCGCAAAATTTCATTTTAAATAGGCGTCGGTTAATAATTAAAAAACCGACGTTGTATGTGGCCCAAATTTTTTTCGTCCGAAAATTGGATTTTGCGGGCGCTTTTAGGCGTCGGTCGGTTATAGTCAGCCGAAGCTGAATACAAAGTGGTACCTGTGTCTGGCTGGTCTTCGAATATAGACGTCGGTTTACCTACATAACCGACGCCTGATATTATAGGCGTCGGTTTTCCTTAATAACCGACGCCCAGAAAAGCGACACTGAATGCTATTTCTGTAGTAGTGATTTTCACCACCAAAACCCTCGTTTCCTAGTGTTTTGACCATATTCCACCACCATTCCATTCCTCCACACCTTAGAGGAGAGAGGAGGACATCTAGCAAAAGCTAAACTGGATGATTACCCCATCTACACCAAGCTCCATGGCTTCTTCTACCTCTATCTCCCTTCTTTTTGTATTTTTCTTTGCTATGAGTAGCTAGACCCCTTGGGTGGGCTGTTTGGGGTGAAAAATGTTACTTTGATACCATGTTGAGGGGAAATGATATGTAAATATTTTAATTTCATGTTCTAATGATTTTGTTCTATTTCTATCTCACATTATATGAATTGCTTGTTGGTTAGTGTTTGAAATCACCTAGGAATTTAGGGAAATTGCTTATATGTGTGAATTGTGGGATTTGCTCCAAGGTCCAATTCTTGGATCCCTAGCTAGCCACCCATCTTCCTACATCCTAATCAATTCTCCTAACCTAGTTGAGAGATCTAAGTTGCTGGTTTAGATGAATTTGGTGTGTTTAGCATGGAGCTTTCTCAAGGCTAGAATGTGGGTGATGGGAGGACTAAAACCTCACTTCCACTCCCATTACTAACCTCAGTCCCTAATGATCCTAATATCATCTAACATAGAAACCTAGACTTGTTTAGACTCTAATTGAATTACACATAAATCCTAACCTAGTTGAGCCTCGCAAGGGTAGTAGGGAGTGGTAGGGACTAGTTCCCCTATACACAACCTAGCATATCCATGGCCAGTTAGTAGTTTAGGATAATTCATTAGACTCTAGCTTGTTGTTTGGTTTGATAATCTAAATGAAATTATCATGTTCATATGTCCCCCTCAACTTAATTGATAAGTGCATCCCCTAAACAACCCACATTTCCCTAAATTGCTTTAAAATCCTCATTGCCATCTTGCTTAGCTAGTGTTATCTTAGTTAGCTCTTTGCTTTCTTAGTTAGCTTATTTCCTTGCTCTTTCTTTGTTCTTCCTAGTTTAGTTCTTTACTTTTTCTTTTGCTCTATTTGCTAGCTTGGTGCAATGTAGACCTTACCTTGCTTCCCTTAGTGTAGGTTGCTCTCTTCTCACTTTTCTTGCTTAGTTGAATTAACTATCTAAGGTTAACTTAGGTTTTGTTCTCATATTCTTTCATTTACTTACTTTCTTGCTAAACCCTTAGTTTAATCATTGAATTAACCTTCAAACCCTAAACCCTAGTCTTTGCAGTAGGAACCTAGCCCAAAAACTGACCTAGCTCTAGTGCTCCCTTTTCTCCCTGTGGATCGACCCTACACTTGCCACCTTACCTATACTATGACATGAACCTGTGCACTTGTAGGTTAGTGTTTTAGTTGAAGTAGTTTGTTTATGTAGGTCCTTATAAATTTTGAAAGTGAATCCATTGTGTGTGTCTATTCAAAAAGTTGTATTTATTCAAATCTCAATTGAGTAGTGCGTAACGCCATTGGCAGAAATGCACCAAAAACCTAAAGCGGTTTGTCACCATGATCACCATTAGTGTCACCCTTCCCTATTGTGTGTACACTGACACCCTTATTGCATTCAGGATCCATTAGTTTGTCGACCACATATTGTGACAAAAAAAACTCTCATTTCCCTTGATGGATCCTCTCTATCTTCAACAATCTTACTCTAAAGTTTGTGACCACCTTTCATAGACTCCATGGCTCACATGGATCCTGTTTCCTGATCCAGAATTTTGGGTAGAATGAGATCACCGCTAGGAAAATCACCTCTATCATCTTTGATGACGGAGATCCTTCTTGTCTATTGATATGTATGGAGCACTCCCACACTTCCTATCACATTCATTATGATCCATGCAAATTCTAAGAGGATTTCATCAGCATGCCTCCCACTCTGCCACCAGCACCCAAGGCCTCTAGTCTGCATAAACTGGTGGTTTACTACCTTCATAGGATCCTCACCCAGCACTATCTATAAAAGGTCAGGCACTTAGGGCACCATCACTCATATAGATCTCTACACTCTTTGGTGCCTGCTTCATAACAAGCCTCTCAACTGGAGGAGCTCCATCCTTGAACACATCAACATTCAGGTGTTTCGAAGCACTAGCTCAACTTTTAGTCTGGGGTCATATTTTCACTGCCATCTCTATCTTTTTGGGATACACTCATATCCACTTTAAGATAATTTAGCCTAAGGGGACTTAACACTTGATTGACCTCGTCTTCCAACAAGCAAGACATATTACCCTCCATTCACAATTTGCTACATCAACCCTCTCCTATGAGCTATAGAACCTATTGGCCCAAATCCAACTATTCCTTCATGGGAACCTTGTTCCAGAGTGCGCAGTCCTTGAGCCCACAACCCATCACCAGAGAATCTCTCTAGGTGCCAATGATGGTGAGATCACCCCCTCCCCCTCTGCCACCACGACACACTAGGAGGAACACTACTGTGTATGATGGTTCTGAAGGGCCTTACAGATTTCTTAAGATCCAACAACATCTGGACCACATAGAGTAGTTCAAATATCGCATGGAGCATGAACAACAAATCTAAGGTCACCAACTTAACCATCTTTAACTCATGCAATGCTCCCAAGAACATTGGCATGTTGAGACTGGCCAATTTTCTCCCACACATCCCTTTTATGAGCACTATGGGGCTCATCAGGCCTACCCTGACCCTAAAACTCATTATTGGGGATATGACTACTATGAGAGTGGCTCTTCATCCTCTTGCACCCACCCCGAGTGATATTCTTTCCTCAATCTTGAAGTTGAGATTTTTTGGGGATGAGAAACATTTTAAGGGTGGGGTGGATGTGGGTGGTACATTCCATTTTCCACCCCCTCCATCTCCTCTTTTTCTAGCATATCTATCTTTTATTTTTACTTGCATGTAATTTAGTTTGCTTTTGTTTTAATTTCATTTGTATGCGATATGTCCCTTATCTAGTTGGTTAGTCATTTCATATGGTTGGAGTCAATGTACCCCCTTAAATTGAAGTGAATCTCTTGCAACTTTATCATAACACCATCTATATTAAAAAGCACCTATCATCAAGCACCTCAATAAGAACTATTACTCAGGAAAGTTGACAAGCATGAATGGATTGATAGGAACAAAAACATAAAGTTTCTTTATTAGAATTGTGGAATCATCTTGTAAAGTTAAAACTTTTTGCTTATTTTAGAATGGTCTAAACTAATGTTATAAAACTCTGAAGGCATTGAAATTCTAAAAATTGAGAATGCACAAGATCAGTCTCTTCCACAATTCTTATACCACCTTCTTATCTCTCCTCCACCAAAACAAAATATAATCAAAAGCCAAGAAAATGTGTCAAACTCCAAGTCCTATGTGCAACACCCCCTCCTCCTCTCTACCGCTTCTTTCACCCCTCATAAATTTAACAAGGGCATACCATTAAGAAAGATTCCAAAGTTCACATCAAAACATAGAAACAATATAATTGCAAACAAATAAATGAAAAGGTCCCGATTCGAATAGAGGAGAGACCACCTCCTTCCTTACATTAGGGTACTTGGCCTTAAAAAGGTGGTGAGAACAAGGTAGTGCCATGCAAACAAGGTGAATAAGGTTTGAGTATAATTGGTGAGTGTATGTAATTTTGTGTTGTTTGAGGATTAGCAACAAATAAGTTTTGAGTATAATGATGAACACATATTCATCTCCTTTTGGGTTAATTATTTATATTTTTTTTACCTTTTTCCTTTATTTTAAAGATTTAATTACCATTTCTTTGTTTTCCTCCTTTTATTTTAATTCTCATTATTTTGTCCTTAATTTATAGGTTTTAAGACTTTGTCACTCCTTCAAAAATTACTTTATTCTCAAAAGAAATATGCAGAATAAAAGTCTATGTTCAACCTATCCAAAGGCCAAAAATTTGAAGATAACCATGATCCTAATCTAAAAATTATCTAAAAGATATAAAATGTTACTAAGATAACCACAGGGTTTGCAGTGGTCAAACCCAAATTTCTGATAATCCCATAAAAATCCAAATTAATCTTAATTGATTGTTCTTTCGGCTCTATGTTCCCTTCACTCTTAATTCTTTTGATAATTTAGTTTCACTTCTTAAAATTTCATTTAGTTCAAATTGTTCCCTTTATTTCGTATTTCAATTTAGTACTTTTCAATATATCAATTTTACTTCATGTTCTAGATCAATCACTCATCTCAAAGTTGGCTTTATATATTGTTCATCGCTTCTAATTTAATTTGACTCCTGACACGCCGTCTCTTGGGATCGATACCTTCTCTAATATGTCAATTCATTTGTTCACAAGTGGATTGAGTAGCCAATTAAAACTTAAACTCCGGAGACATTTTCTTTAGTAAATTTTTTTACTAGTGACAACACATCAGAATGTATTTGTGAAGAGCCATGGTTCATATTGTGACACTTTACTCTCACATTAAGGCCCTAGATATGCATTTTTGAGGTGTCATGGCTCGTGTATTGAAAGTGTCCTCTCATAATAAGTCTTTAAAAGTGTATTTAGGTTGAATATCATAAAATGTCATCTCATAGAAAGTTCTGAGAAATGCATATGGCAGGATACAAGGTACATATCATGACAATGTCCTCTCATAAGAAGTCCACGAAACACTTCCGGGAGGAGCCAGAGGCCCATATCATGACAGTGCCCTCTGATCGCAAATCTTGAGAAATATTTTGATCTGAGACATTTATATATGTATTGTCCTCTTAGCTATTCATAAAAGAGACGTGTATGAGTTTTGGGAAGATCAGAGCATGGTCAGTCAAGTTCTTGTTCCACCACTCATTTGTAGAAATTGTTGCTAGGGGTGGATGGTCAAATAGAATAATTCTCAACAACAATTTCTCTCATACATCTCCTTTATGTATTGTCAAAAAATGTATTGATATATCTCTATGCAAATACAGTGAGAAAATGATTGATATGTTGTTATTAGTTAGGAGATGTTGGATGACTATCATATATGTCACCTAAAAGGCTAGGTGACAAGCTTGTATGTCACCTAAGAGTTCGACGATGTATATCATGTAAACAATATACTTCTTTGTAGATCACAAGTGACTTATATACATGTCACTTATATGGTTAACTTCATCAGAACATATGTGATTCAAATGTATGTCACATATAGGGTGTAACCCGTTGAAGTATGACAAAATATATATCATCTATGCTATCCAGATCATACAAACTACAAGTAATTTACATACATAACACCTAATATATGCAACTTTTTCAAATATATTAAAATGTGTGTCATCTATTTTACATTGTCCTATGCGGATCATAAGTGATTTACAAACGTGCCACCTAAAGTGTATAACCATGACTGTCATCTATACTATATTTACCTATACTATATTTTTTGGTAGTGATAATTGCAACTCGAAGGGAGTGATTCTGTTTGAAAGGAACGATGGAAATATGGGAAAAGCCAATGACATTTTATTTTTTAATCAAAGTAACAATGTAGGCCAGAACACATGGCAGCTGATCGCATTTGTCATGAGCTGGAAGACATGCAGTGCGGCGGCCAGCCAATATTGCTATAGTGGTGAATGGATAACGTTGGTACATATTCCAGAATGGTTGACATGTGGACGGAAAGGAGAAAAGAAGGGACAGCGGCATGGAGATATTCCTTGTGAAGTTTGCATGACTCTTCATGCAACCGAATGATCAAAAACTGGATTTAGTCATAGATTTGATCGACTCCACGCATGACACGCTTACCTGAAACTTGTGTCTGAGTCGGGTTATCAAAATGTAAGATAACGACAAACTACTGTGAATCAAGGCAAACAGAAGAAAATCCCTATCTGACTCTTCAATGATCTATATAAACCAAAGAGCATGTGGATGTTTTCCTCACCACTTCGTCAAGGTCCTCCGTGAGTGGTTGTTCACTGTGAAAGAACTACACAACTTGACCGAGTTCCTCCAATTAGCAGAGGTGTTTGCTCTCTATCTCCCTCAAAGGCCTCCAGGGAATTTGTCGGAGATAGACGGCGGGCTCCTCTAAAATATCATGGGCTGCTGGATCTCATTGCATAGAGTTACGTCTGCTAGCTAGGTCTTTCGTTAGCTTCCAGTTACAGGTAGTTCTGAAATTGTGATTCTCGAGGAAGTCTTTTCTCAGCGTACATACCCAATTGTGGATCTTTTATGAATTTGTCAGTCTCTGTTTTCCTTCGCCCAAGTTTTGGGCGTGTTTGATTAGGTGTAACCAAATAACAAATTGTGAACTTGATTTTGATTTATACTTTTCGCAATGAATCTGACTTTACAGCCCGACAACATCCTGCCAAAGTATATGTTAAGAAGATGTAAAACATTTATGCTAAGTTTGGTATGTGGTGAAAGGTGAGGGGAAGATAGAGAAGGAGAAGGGAGGGGAAGGAAACGGAGGAGAGGAAACACGTATATTAGTCCATTTAGTTAGCATGATGAGAGAAGGGAATTAGAACATAAAAATAATATGAAGTTAAAAAACATTGTTGATTTAGAAATTTGGTGCTATAAAAATGTTACTTTGTGTCATTTTTTTATATCTATGGTGATTTTATACAAGTAGTTCCTTCCATAATTGTAATTTTCAATAAACTTTTCCTCCACTATATAAGTTCCCTCTAGGATTCAGGACTTCTTTCAGGAGTTCTGCAGCTTCATCCAATTATCAATTTTTTATTTATTTATTTATATTTGTAGTTTTTATAGTCTGAAATTTATTTTTTTATCAAGAAAAAAAATACTTCTAAGTGGTGCAAACTTAAGTTTCAAAATTTTTTTTAAATTTTCTCCTCAATTTTTTTGATAACCTAAATCATTCTATATGTTCTATGCAAATGACGTAGAATATACATAAGAGACTACTTCTTCTCCATTCTCATTGGTTGTGGCTCTACTATTATTTCCATCATTTTTTTTATTTTGATTTCTATATTGCATATTTCCTTTAACCTTTTTAAAAATATTGTCAAGTCTTTCCACTTCTCCTCACTCACTCAGATTCCATTTGGAGAGAAGTGAATGAAAATATAGTATATTCTTATCTTTTTGTTCCTCTCTATTCCTCTTCCTTCCTCATTACTTTTGCCAACTGAACTTAAGTTTCTTCCCTTCCCTTTCCTTCCGCTTCATTCGCCGCGTACCAAACACACCCTTAATACTCTTCGTAATGATATCTATGTTTTCAAAATTTCAAATGATGTTTTGAAAAGGGTGACATGACATTTCAGCAGATGTCATGGCATTATGTTGGGACCACTAATTGCCATATAATAATGCCCTTATGTTACAATATAATCCGTCCTTCGATGTCATTCAAGTACAAGGATTCCCGCAGTGTGTTGGCTTGAGTCGCATTCCTAATTCTACTACATAAAATGAGTGAGTTATACGAGGGCATTATTACTAATCTTTTAATTTCAGCCGTCATCTTACCCAATTTACATCCCTCATGTAGTTATGAAATGATGAAGATAAATTTTGGTATTGAGTTGTTTATATACTTTCATAACTAGGTAATAGGTGCACACCAACTAGCTAGGAGGTGGATGCAGTGTAAGCTATAAGGAAACGGCGAAAAGAAAGTTTCTTTTAGAGAAGATGACATTTAATTTGATTATATTTCGTGCAAGCAAACGAGATAAGCTGGATTGCCACATGCATTTCATTAATTTTGGTAATCCTGCAGATTATCTAGTTGGCGTGATCGATTGATTTCAGATCTCGGAGTAGTCAGTAGTCCTCGGAAGTGTTAGCAAGCGGGCGTTTGAGGTCTGTTTTAGATGTCTATACCAGGTGTTCTAAATATTGATCACCCTATAGCAAAACTTTTGTTACAGGACGTCAGCTCCAATATAAACCTTTTATGAAAATATATTAGCAATTTGGTCGACATGAATTAGAACCAAATCTACTTGAGTATTTACTTGACTCTAGTGTTGGTATGTATTGCCTGAGAACCAATAATGGGATGATTGGTGGGATACATTAATATTGATTTGATAAGCATCAAAGGCAAACTTCCAATTCTTTCTGGTTCAGTCATATGAGATAATGATAGAACATATTGAATATCTAGAGAATGACGGTACTCAATGACGTATGCTTTCAGGTTAAAGACTTGAACGATGAGATCATACGGATGTTAAGAGTTTGTACATTCTTATTATGTCCCTAGTCGGATGTCATTGTGGAAGGTAGATAGACAACAACGACACACAAGACTAGATTGTGGTGTTGGTTGATGACAAAATCTCGTTAGTCATGATATGGAGATATCAAACCAAACATATAAGTACTTGTTGGAGAACAAGTATATCGGATAGACCCACTGTGAGTTTGACACATGGAGCCATGACATGGTAGTCATAGTCATTTCTCACAATGATGGTGGCGAGTGTGGTTCTTTGACCTAAAATCACTACACTCAACACATGTGGTTGGGTATACTTTGACATCATCAAACGCAGTCCTGAAACATGGGTTGTTATAAAGGTGATGATTGAGTGGCTTTGACACATGGGGCTTTTGAGGGGTGAGTGATAGATATGAGATTTGTCTCTCCCGAGGGAGTTTGATATCCATAGCCACTTGATGAGTAGGATTGAGATAGGCATGCGCACGCATGTGTGAATCAGTATGTGATATTGATGTCATACATATCTCATCCAATCTACTCTGAGATCAAGAAAGTGAATGAACGTTGACAGGATGATTGTTCCATGCCTTGAGTTCATTCGGGATATTAGTGACAAAGGAATTATACATTCACTGTAACACCATTCACGGATTGTAGGACTGAAAGTTATTCTCCAACTTTCTTTTTCACTTGGGTAGCACTGATGTGCGACTAGGCACCGCTCTTTGCTAGTGAAGTCATAAGTGTTATGAACTTTCACTGCCAATGTGAAATGGGCCTGTAGGGTCACAGACATATGATTTAACCTGGAAAAGGAGTTTATCCACAAAAGATGTTTAGATTGATTGCTAAAGGAGTTTAGTAGTTCAATTAAACACTCAATTAATTGATAACTCAAAATCATAGGGTTCAAGTTGTTGGACCAGATAATGAAGAGTATCAGATTGATTGAAATTGCAATTGAGTGATTTTTACATAGTCTACACTCCCAACCGATCAGTTTAGGTGTGAACCGATCAGCTTAGGTTGATGAACCGATCGGCTCAAAGTGATGAGTCGATCGGCTCATGTGTCAATGAAACAATCAGCTCAATTATTGAACCGGTTAATTCGTGTGACCAACCGAGATCGTTTGGAAAGCCAGAAGACTCTTTTAGCAAAAACATATTTGTTTCACTTGTACACACTTTATTTTGACAAGGACTAATATTTGATTAGTTAGAAATAAACATGGAAAGTCAATTCGAGTTGGACCAGGACCACGAACTGATCGACTCATTCTTGAACCGATCATCTCATGCTTGAACTGATCAGCTTAGGTGTCCCAACCGATCGGTTCAGGTGTGAACCGATCGGCTCAGGTCCCCAACCGACCGTTTCATGCTTGAAACGATCAGTTCATCTGGCACAGTTGATTGTTTTTGTGGAAAATCTCAAACCCTTCTACTCCTACTTTAATCTCATATTGTCCGGGATAGAGAACCCTGTCCTATGACCCTCCTATATATATACGAGTATTGGGGGCTTCTCAAGTATAACTCAGAACACCAGTTGCTCTGCAAAGTTGTTATTCTCTCTGGTTGTGGTAATAGAGAGAGTCCGAGAAAGTGCTACCCGATAAGGGAGGCACAACAAGGAAAACACAACTGCAGAAAGCCAACTGGTGGCAGGAGAGTGTGTCGGTGACTAGTACACCGACAGGAGGGTGTGACTCCTTTCATTGCCTTGTGAGACAAGGCGATCAGAGTTCCAGGTGGTCCGTGTGGACTACTTCAGAGGCGGGAGACTTCTACCGCTCGGAGGACATCTGTCAATCCTGACAGTCCCAGTGAGACCAGGAGCTGCACAGACACCGTCCAAGACCGGAGGTGAAGACCGCGCAAGCCGTGAGGTAACGTCGCCGAGCAAGCCTCGGGACAAGGTATGTCTCTACAAACCATCCTTCCTATTGTATAGACATTGACGTGATTCCTTTATTCTAGGTTTAGGAGAAGAATTTTTTTTATTTCTGATGCCTTCTCTATCTCCCCTAAAACTCAACAGTGGTATCAGAGCCATGTTAACTTTTCTATACTTTAAGATTATCGATGTGATCGATTTTGGTTTGTCGCCTTTATTTGTTGCATACGATGCGAATAAAATTGGTTTTATGCATGTTTAATCCTAAATCCACAAATCCCAATATACATATATGACATGTAATATGAAAGTACTCGATACGTGTCACCCTTAAATGAGTTTTGTGGTGGTAGTATAGTGTGGTTATGGCCAATAAACCCTATATTTGTGTATGGTTGAATGTGGTTGCTTGCATCTCGGTCTGCGCACCGATTCCCTACCACCTTTTCTTGATGTAACTCGAGATAACTCGAGATTTATTTCCTACCTTTGCTCCTCCCGAATGTAACTTGGGGTTTCTCAATTCAAATGTAAATAGGATAGAACTTTTATTTCCTATTATGTCAAAGAACGGCGGACAACCTGACGACAACTGAGACGATCGGTTCAAGGCGTGAACTGATCGGTTGGCGTTCTAGATGACTGGTTCGCGGAGCGAGACGAGCGGGTGGCGGCCATGAGGAGATGCACGACGACCAGTGAACCGATCGGCTGGAGGTGCCAGTTGATCGGCTGGTGACACCCAACCAACTGGACTGATGGCGAGCCAATCAATCATGGAGATGAGTTGATCAAACTCAGAACGGCAAAGTGTAGAGTTTATCTTGTACAGGTTGCATGTGATGTAGACCTAGATGACCGTGATTCTTCTTGGCTCGAGGAATCATATTAGTATGGCCATAATCATCACTTTTATCGTTTCACATGTTTTCTATGGGATATAACATGTATATGATACGTACAATGTATTGTGGTGATTGGATATGTATATGTACCTATAAAAACCCAAATCCCTCAATTAAATATCAAAGTTTTAGACGCCTTCCAAATGTGACACACATGAAAAGCTTGATCGACCGTGTGGGCACGCCCTAGTGTGGTGCACCGTCTATCTCGTGGAAGCGTGAAGGATAGATATGTGGGTCTGCCCTAGCAGGGTGCATATTCATCGTGTTGGCTTTGGGTCGGACTTAACAAGATGGCCTAGATAGGATCTAGCACCTTGAGGCATGGAAGTGATCATGGCAAGGAGTTGCATATGACATCTTTCAAGAGTTTCATATGATGCAATTAGTAAAAGTTTCCTACCTGGAACATCTAAGTTGTAGGTGATAGCCCTAGCTGGTCCATGACTCAGAGGATTTCAGGATCTTGACCCACTAGAAGGTTGTACACTGTAATCTTCCGAATTGATGGTGAGGGCTATCAATTTGAAAAAAAATAGTGGGAATGATAATTAATTAAAATCCTAGTCCTAATTATATCGTCAACCTTTCAAATCAATCAAAAAAGTCAAAATTGAGTTTTGGACTAAATTGCATATGTTTCCTTTTGTAGTACAAATGACAACAAACAACAATCAGTTTTTATTGCGATCGGTCCTTGAAAAGGACAAGTTGAATGGTACTAACTTCCATGACTGGTTTAGGACATTGAGAATTGTTCTCACTCAAGAGCAAAAGCTCTATGTCCTGGATACTCCAGCTGTAGAGGAACCTACTCCTACCACACCAAAGGCAGAAAGGGATGCTTGTAAGAAGCATTTTGAAGATTCCATTGATGCAAAGTGCTTGATGTTGTGCTCCATGAACTATGAGTTGCAGTGACAACATGAGAACATGGGTGTTATTGAGATGATTCATCATCTCAAGAACATGTATGAAGATCAAGCACGACAAGAGAGATATGATGTGTAACATACTGAATCTCAGGGTCTTCCCTACAATTTACCCATTCTTGTGCTTTGCTTTGCCTTTTAGTTCATTTGGACCTTTTCTATAAATTCCACATCCTTTTGGATCATTCTTGGACTCCTTGTGCAATTTAAGCACAAATTGATGTTGAAATCACTATTTACCCTCATTGATGTAAATTGAGGGGTGTTTGCACAAATAACCCACATTAGGAGATAAGTTAGGGTTAATTATGTAATTTGGTCTTTTATGGGATAATATATTAGATTATGTTTATTTGGAGCTTTTTGGATAAATATGTTATTAATAATATGTATTTGAGTTCATATATGTGTATATTAACCTTTATTGTTTCTCTCTCCTCGAAATATGATTTTAATTCATATTAATATGCTATTTTGTTGAGTAATGAGTATTTGTACCCTAATGTGTTTTATATGTCGAATTTACTCACATATTTCTCATTAAATAGCTTTTTCATATAATTCCTTGATTTTAATGTATTTTTATGTTCCTTTATGAGCTATATATTTATTAATGGCCATATTATGCATTAAACGAGATTCTAATTATATAGCATTGTATTTTGCGTCGCTATAAGCCTATGGTTCAAATTTGGTGTTGTTTGGAGTTGATTTGACCTTTCAAATCCATTTTATTAGCTTTTAATATGGTGTGTATATAGTTATTGCATCGATTTCTTTTACATCAAAATGTAACGCTATAGTTCCGTTAATCTCCTGTCACGCGACTTGAGCAATGCCTGGGGACCGTCGATCTTAGATCGGACGGTTGGACCCTTGTCTTCTACCTCCGACCGTTTCTCCAGACTGGCCGACTCCCCTACCCGCGCGACGTTCTCTCTGTGTGGCTAACCGTTTCACACGATTTCAAGCCCGTTACCTTCGTCTTGACGAGCCGGTTCCAACGAGCCATAGGTCGCTACCTAAGTCTCCCTAAATGCGAAATGCCCAATTGGGCAGTGAGGGTTTCTCTCCACCCTTGAGTTACAGCCGGCACCTTGAGCTCTCTCCCACCTATATAAGGCGCCGTCTAGCACCATAGGGCCTCCACTTTTCCTCCTCCTCATCTAATTTCACCTCTGCTTGCCCGATACTCCCCGACCTACTCGCTTTCATCTCCGGCGAGCTCCATGCTACCTCCGACGAGTCCCACTTCCTAAGATCAATTCCTCGCGCGGTAAGCACCTTGGACCTTAGCTCTTCCTTCTCCTACTCCTTGTTTTCCTCTTAGTGCTCTAGATCACCGGGTCCTATAGACCACGGTTTGACCTCCGCCGCCACATGCGCTTTTGTGTTCTGGTGGTTCTCCGCCCTCGCCGACGACTTCGCTTGGTTCACCTTGCATCCGCGAATGTTCCCTGACTTTTGATTTTCCATTTCTCGGTCCCTATCTTCGGTTTTGAGCTCCGGCTTTGTTCCCCTATTTCCGGCCAGGTTGGCCCTTGTTCTTCTGCTCCAGAGCACTAGCGTGCATGGGCAGGGGATCCTCGTGTTCGGCTGGGCTTAGGGAACTCATTCCCAGGTTCAGTTCTCGGTCGCACGCCCTGATGGCGAGTTGCGCTATGGAGGCGAGCTCCTGGCTGCGCTGCTCGCGCCCTGACCATGGCTGGAAGAAGCCAGGTCGTGGAATGACCACTAGGGTCATCCACAGGCAATGTAGCGTTTTGCAATCACAGGGGCAATCTCGTCTTTTCCCCCATGAGTTTCTGTTTCTCGCTTGCAAAACAATCGATGGTTCCAAATGACCGATTTGCCCTCGAAGTTTCAATTGGTTTGATTTAACAAGCAAGGGTATTTTGGTCCTTTACTCTGTTATTTACATCGAAGCCTATCTTTATTTAAATACATGTCACACTATGGTTTTCCTAATTTCTGATTGGTCAGATTTACTTAATTCATAGTAAATCGATCCTTTGTCAGAAAAATATGAATAAATAGTCGATGGAAAGGATTTTTAACGTAGAATCTGATTTTAGGATTTTTGAGGCATGATTTGGATTCCTTTTCTGAAGTTTGCTTTGTTTGGCATTTTTAGTATGTAAATGTTTTAAAATACATAATTAATTCATTTTAACTCTGTTTTATATAATAAAATATGTTTTCTTAATCAGGAGATTATGAGTAATCGTTTGGACTTGGTTTCGAACTCTAAATCGTAGTTTTGTAAAATTAGGGTTTTTTCTATGTTTATGTCTTTATATATATTAATACTTGTGTTATGTTTATAACTAGGATATAATGGTATGGTGATACAATCAGTTTGATGGATATGATGGTAATGTATTTAATCTAAGGTATGTGAAACTTATTATGTATGTGATTCCTATGTATGTGCACCCTATTCTAGTATGTGCAACCTATTTTGTATGTGAATCATATATATATGTGAACATCCATGGTGAATGTGAAATCTATGTGGGATGATTATTGTGCAAACTACCTATCTTTCAGTTGGGCTCTTATCCAACCTTACCCTAAAGATGTGCTAGCCTTGTTATCCTTCTATTTACATTTATTGGCTCTTTACTTAGTTTATGCCATTGTGGCTCATTCATTTGAATAATGTGAAACTTGCTATATGTTGCCTCCTTTACTTGGAAATGCTTTAATCTTGTTGTTGCCTATGTTGGCTTAACCTTTTGAAATATTTGGAGCATTGTATAATGTTGATGCTTATTGACTCTCTTAATTCTTGGAACTCTTGGATATGGTTGTGACCTATGATGGTCTTGTTATTTGTTTATTTGGGTTTTATTCCCTATGCTATCTTGTTACTTTTCACTATGCTGCCAAGTGAATGATTATGCATGATATAGTTATTGGCCAATTGACAATGTAGTGTACATGAGTACAAACCACCCACAGGGCACTGAGGTTTTAGTCCTCCTGCCGGGCACTGGGGTTTTAGTCCCCCTGCCATTTTATATATTAGGCACTGGGGTTTTATTCCTCCTGTCACTTTTTAGGCACTGGGGTTTTAGTCCCCTTGCCATTGGTGAGGTCCGGTAGGTGCCTCACCCTACATTGAGAGGATGTTGAGTCATAATTTATATTCATGCAAATGTGATAATTGTTGATATTTAAATGTGGCAGTTTCTCTCTCTCATATTCATATATTTGCCTCATTTCTTTTGAAATCTCTTATTGTAGAGAATCCTTTATATTGCAAAGCTTTTTATTATTATTTGTCCTATTCCTTTTTATTAACACATACCTTGTTTATCTTTCTCTTGCTGGATGACCCCAACCATCCAGGTTAGGATCAGAGTGCGCATGGAAGCTTGGTGAACCTAAGACTAAGGATAGAAGATGAAGAACATATAGTATATGATCATAGTTGCTTTTATGTTTGAAGTAGTTTGTTTGGAGACAATGTTGTTTTAGTTAAGTCTTCCTCTACCTAGATCCTTGTTCTTGTATAAAGTTGTACTTCCTTTATGGAAAATTTATAATGTACTCTTTATACGTTTTGAATTAAGTCAAGATTTAATTCTTCCGCTGCCATACTTTTGATGATTTTGTTTATCATGTTTAATTGTAGAGACTTGGTCCTTACAGCATGGTATCAGAGCATCAAGGTAGTCGGATTCTTGACTAGTTCAAAATTGTCTCCTAGATAGAACCCTTATCTTATATAGTATCCTATAGTAAGTTTTTCACCTTAGAGTTGACCTATAAAGAATGTTTCATTTAGGATCATAATAATTTCTTATTAGAAATAAAATTTGTCAACTTTTTGGTGAATTGTCTAATTGAGTAGCTATTAGAGCAAGAAGTTGAAGTGATGGTGTCTAGAAAGGGTCAGAGCTTGGGGGCTGGCAATATTTTCCTCCGCCCCACTAGCTTAGTCACGAGGACTCCTGAGCTCATATGACCTGGCCTGGCCTGATCTGAAACGGACAGCTCAAAATAGTCTACCTTTAGACATATTACCTTATTGTTGAATAACCTTAGAATCCTTATATGATGATTTGATTTCTTTTCTCAAACAAAAATCATCTTGTAATCCCTAAGTATCTTATATGAGCCTTAGATTTCCATGTTTAGGGTTTAGTGTACCCTATGTTATACCTTTAGTTTGGAGGATAGTGGATAGTAAGACTTTCATGTTGGATCTTATACCCTTAGAGTAGTTTGACTTAGTCAACCTTTTGAGTGGAAAGGTAGTGTTAGTACCTTGTTAGATTTTGGAGTTGTTGATTTCGAGGATGAAATCCTCTTTAGGGGGTTGGAGTCCCTCAATGCCTTGAAATCAAGAAACTCTAACTCCTTAGATATGGGATTAGTGAGCTTATATGTTTAGTGTTGAACAAATGGATAAGTCACATAATCCTTATTCTTGAACCTTAATATACTCTTGATGCACATAATCATTAATTGTTCATATGTAGATATACATAGTTTTGATTAGTCACCCTAATGGTAAAATGTGTATGATAAAATACACCCTAAGGATGCTTTATCATGTTAGGGTCATGTTGACCTAAACCCTAGGATGTAATCATCTAGCCTTGACAACATATGTACATATAAACCCTTCATGCCTTTCATGATACTCTAGTGACATTAGATGTCATCACATGATATACCTTAATGCATGTAAATGGATTATAATCCCTTAATCATATTTGTGACCTAATCATCAACACATGTTAGGCATAGCACCTTGTTGACTAAAATACATCTCATTGATCATCTTATTGGTTTATGAATCAAATCAGTAATGAGATGTTGAGTAATTAGATTCATATAATGTGAGGTTAATTCATAGTAATTAGTGTTATAAGATAAAATGATTAGTGATGCCATGGATATGAGTATGTTAGATGTTGTGTCAATATGTAACTTAGATATAAGCCATTAATGTGACACATTTAGTCTTGTTATTAGATTAATAATTTGTTGGATAATATTATGTGGCTCTCACCCAAAATTATATGGCATAATCCCACATGATGTAGTTATTGGGTAATAATATTGAGTTATTTAGGTTTTGACCTAATACATTAATTGTTGTTGGGATCGGTTTAATATAGGTTGTAATGGCCTTGTAAACCCTAATTGTGCTTAAAACCCTTAATGAGGGAGATACCCATGATATAATATTGAGATAAAATTGTTTTGGATAAAATGTGGCACAAGTTATAGTATAATAGATATGCTGCCTTTTCATGATAGAGTTTATGCAACAAGATGTTATGTTGAGTTGGATAAAATGATATAGGTTTGGTGGAAACCTTAGTAATACCTAACTTATGTGGGTTTTATGTGGTACCCTAGATTAAGGGTTATAATCTAGTTGTTTATGGTTGGGATGTTACACACTCACCCTCTCTTTCCTCTTGTTGTGATTTCGGGGACGAAATCCTCTTTAAGGGGTGGTGTGCTGTAACATACTGAATCTCAGGGTCTTCCCTACAATTTACCCATTCTTGTGCTTTGCTTTGCCTTTTAGTTCATTTGGACCTTTTCTATAAATTCCACATCCTTTTGGATCATTCTTGGACTCCTTGTGCAATTTAAGCACAAATTGATGTTGAAATCACTATTTACCCTCATTGATGTAAATTGAGGGGTGTTTGCACAAATAACCCACATTAGGAGATAAGTTAGGGTTAACTATGTAATTTGGTCTTTTATGGGATAATATATTAGATTATGTTTATTTGGAGCTTTTTGGATAAATATGTTATTAATAATATGTATTTGAGTTCATATATGTGTATATTAACCTTTATTGTTTCTCTCTCCTCGAAATATGATTTTAATTCATATTAATATGCTATTTTGTTGAGTAATGAGTATTTGTACCCCTAATGTGTTTTATATGTCGAATTTACTCACATATTTCTCATTAAATAGCTTTTTCATATAATTCCTTGATTTTAATGTATTTTTATGTTCCTTTATGAGCTATATATTTATTAATGGCCATATTATGAATTAAACGAGATTCTAATTATATAGCATTGTAGTTTGCGTCGCTATAAGCCTATGGTTCAAATTTGGTGTTGTTTGGAGTTGATTTGACCTTTCAAATCCATTTTATTAGCTTTAATATGGTGTGTATATAGTTATTGCATCGATTTCTTTTACATCAAAATGTAACGCTATAGTTCTGTTAATCTCCTATCACGCGACTTGAGCAATGCCTGGGGACCGTCGATCTTAGATCGGACGGTTGGACCCTTGTCTTCTACCTCCGACCGTTTCTCCAGACTGGCCGACTCCCCTACCCGCGCGACGTTCTCTCTGTGTGGCTAACCGTTTCGCACGATTTCAAGCCCGTTACCTTCGTCTTGACGAGCCGGTTCCAACGAGCCATAGGTCGCTACCTAAGTCTCCCTAAATGTGAAACGCCCAATTGGGCAGTGAGGGTTTCTCTCCACCCACGAGTTACAGTCGGCGCCTTGAGCTCTCTCCCACCTATATAAGGCGCCGTCTAGCACCATAGGGCCTCCACTTTTCCTCCTCCTCATCTAATTTCACCTCTGCTTGCCCGATACTCCCCGACCTACTCGCTTTCATCTCCGGCTAGCTCCATGCTACCTCCGACGAGTCCCACTTCCTAAGATCAATTCCTCGCGCGGTAAGCACCTTGGACCTTGGCTCTTCCTTCTCCTACTCCTTGTTTTCCTCTTAGTGCTCTAGATCACCGGGTCCTATAGACCACGGTTTGACCTCCGCCGCCACCTGCGCTTTTGTGTTCTGGTGGTTCTCCGCCCTCGCCGACGACTTCGCTTGGTTCACCTTGCATCCGCGAATGTTCCCTGACTTTTGATTTTCCATTTCTCGGTCCCTATCTTCGGTTTTGAGCTCCGGCTTTGTTCCCCTATTTCCGGCCAGGTTGGCCCTTGTTCTTCTGCTCCAGAGCACTAGCGTGCGTGGGCAGGGGATCCTCGTGTTCGGCTGGGCTTAGGGAACTCATTCCCAGGTTCAGTTCTCGGTCGCACGCCCTGATGGCGAGTTGCGCTATGGAGGCGAGCTCCTGGCTGCGCTGCTCGCGCCCTGACCATGGCTGGAAGAAGCCAGGTCGTGGAATGACCACTAGGGTCATCCACAGGCAATGTAGCGTTTGCAATCACAGGGGCAATCTCGTCTTTTCCCCCATGAGTTTCTGTTTCTCGCTTGCAAAACAATCGATGGTTCCAAATGACCGATTTGCCCTCGAAGTTTCAATTGGTTTGATTTAACAAGCAAGGGTATTTTGGTCCTTTACTCTGTTATTTACATCGAAGCCTATCTTTATTTAAATACATGTCACACTATGGTTTTCCTAATTTCTGATTGGTCAGATTTACTTAATTCATAGTAAATCGATCCTTTGTCAGAAAAATATGAATAAATAGTCGATGGAAAGGATTTTTAACGTAGAATCTGATTTTAGGATTTTTGAGGCATGATTTGGATTCCTTTTCTGAAGTTTGCTTTGTTTGGCATTTTTAGTATGTAAATGTTTTAAAATACATAATTAATTCATTTTAACTCTGTTTTA
The DNA here is from genome assembly GCA_963693085.1 of Alisma plantago-aquatica. Lineage (NCBI taxonomy): Eukaryota > Viridiplantae > Streptophyta > Magnoliopsida > Alismatales > Alismataceae > Alisma > Alisma plantago-aquatica. The sequence goes on from OY856415.1 coordinate 345,087,835, forward strand.
TATAATAAAATATGTTTTCTTAATCAGGAGATTATGAGTAATCGTTTGGACTTGGTTTTGAACTCTAAATCGTAGTTTTGTAAAATTAGGGTTTTTTCTATGTTTATGTCTTTATATATATTAATACTTGTGTTATGTTTATAACTAGGATATAATGGTATGGTGATACAATCAGTTTGATGGATATGATGGTAATGTATTTAATCTAAGGTATGTGAAACTTATTATGTATGTGATTCCTATGTATGTGCACCCTATTCTAGTATGTGCAACCTATTTTGTATGTGAATCATATATATATGTGAACATCCATGGTGAATGTGAAATCTATGTGGGATGATTATTGTGCAAACTACCTATCTTTCAGTTGGGCTCTTATCCAACCTTACCCTAAAGATGTGCTAGCCTTGTTATCCTTCTATTTACATTTATTGGCTCTTTACTTAGTTTATGCCATTGTGGCTCATTCATTTGAATAATGTGAAACTTGCTATATGTTGCCTCCTTTACTTGGAAATGCTTTAATCTTGTTGTTGCCTATGTTGGCTTAACCTTTTGAAATATTTGGAGCATTGTATAATGTTGATGCTTATTGACTCTCTTAATTCTTGGAACTCTTGGATATGGTTGTGACCTATGATGGTCTTGTTATTTGTTTATTTGGGTTTTATTCCCTATGCTATCTTGTTACTTTTCACTATGCTGCCAAGTGAATGATTATGCATGATATAGTTATTGGCCAATTGACAATGTAGTGTACATGAGTACAAACCACCCACAGGGCACTGAGGTTTTAGTCCTCCTGCCGGGCACTGGGGTTTTAGTCCCCCTGCCATTTTATATATTAGGCACTGGGGTTTTATTCCCCCTGCCACTTTTTAGGCACTGGGGTTTTAGTCCCCTTGCCATTGGTGAGGTCCGGTAGGTGCCTCACCCTACATTGAGAGGATGTTGAGTCATAATTTATATTCATGCAAATGTGATAATTGTTGATATTTAAATGTGGCAGTTTCTCTCTCTCATATTCATATATTTGCCTCATTTCTTTTGAAATCTCTTATTGTAGAGAATCCTTTATATTGCAAAGCTTTTTATTATTATTTGTCCTATTCCTTTTTATTAACACATACCTTGTTTATCTTTCTCTTGCTGGATGACCCCAACCATCCAGGTTAGGATCAGAGTGCGCATGGAAGCTTGGTGAACCTAAGACTAAGGATAGAAGATGAAGAACATATAGTATATGATCATAGTTGCTTTTATGTTTGAAGTAGTTTGTTTGGAGACAATGTTTTTTTAGTTAAGTCTTCCTCTACCTAGATCCTTGTTCTTGTATAAAGTTGTACTTCCTTTATGGAAAATTTATAATGTACTCTTTATACGTTTTGAATTAAGTCAAGATTTAATTCTTCCGCTGCCATACTTTTGATGATTTTGTTTATCATGTTTAATTGTAGAGACTTGGTCCTTACAGCATGGTATCAGAGCATCAAGGTAGTCGGATTCTTGACTAGTTCAAAATTGTCTCCTAGATAGAACCCTTATCTTATATAGTATCCTATAGTAAGTTTTTCACCTTAGAGTTGACCTATAAAGAATGTTTCATTTAGGATCATAATAATTTCTTATTAGAAATAAAATTTGTCAACTTTTTGGTGAATTGTCTAATTGAGTAGCTATTAGAGCAAGAAGTTGAAGTGATGGTGTCTAGAAAGGGTCAGAGCTTGGGGGCTGGCAATATTTTCCTCCACCCCACTAGCTTAGTCACGAGGACTCCTGAGCTCATATGACCTGGCCTGGCCTGATCTGAAACGGACAGCTCAAAATAGTCTACCTTTAGACATATTACCTTATTGTTGAATAACCTTAGAATCCTTATATGATGATTTGATTTCTTTTCTCAAACAAAAATCATCTTGTAATCCCTAAGTATCTTATATGAGCCTTAGATTTCCATGTTTAGGGTTTAGTGTACCCTATGTTATACCTTTAGTTTGGAGGATAGTGGATAGTAAGACTTTCATGTTGGATCTTATACCCTTAGAGTAGTTTGACTTAGTCAACCTTTTGAGTGGAAAGGTAGTGTTAGTACCTTGTTAGATTTTGGAGTTGTTGATTTCGAGGACGAAATCCTCTTTAGGGGGTTGGAGTCCCTCAATGCCTTGAAATCAAGAAACTCTAACTCCTTAGATATGGGATTAGTGAGCTTATATGTTTAGTGTTGAACAAATGGATAAGTCACATAATCCTTATGCTTGAACCTTAATATACTCTTGATGTACATAATCATTAATTGTTCATATGTAGATATACATAGTTTTGATTAGTCACCCTAATGGTAAAATGTGTATGATAAAATACACCCTAAGGATGCTTTATCATGTTAGGGTCATGTTGACCTAAACCCTAGGATGTAATCATCTAGCCTTGACAACATATGTACATATAAACCCTTCATGCCTTTCATGATACTCTAGTGACATTAGATGTCATCACATGATATACCTTAATGCATGTAAATGGATTATAATCCCTTAATCATATTTGTGACCTAATCATCAACACATGTTAGGCATAGCACCTTGTTGACTAAAATACATCTCATTGATCATCTTATTGGTTTATGAATCAAATCAGTAATGAGATGTTGAGTAATTAGATTCATATAATGTGAGGTTAATTCATAGTAATTAGTGTTATAAGATAAAATGATTAGTGATGCCATGGATATGAGTATGTTAGATGTTGTGTCAATATGTAACTTAGATATAAGCCATTAATGTGACACATTTAGTCTTGTTATTAGATTAATAATTTGTTGGATAATATTATGTGGCTCTCACCCAAAATTATATGGCATAATCCCACATGATGTAGTTATTGGGTAATAATATTGAGTTATTTAGGTTTTGACCTAATACATTAATTGTTGTTGGGATCGGTTTAATATAGGTTGTAATGGCCTTGTAAACCCTAATTGTGCTTAAAACCCTTAATGAGGGAGATACCCATGATATAATATTGAGATAAAATTGTTTTGGATAAAATGTGGCACAAGTTATAGTATAATAGATATGCTGCCTTTTCATGATAGAGTTTATGCAACAAGATGTTATGTTGAGTTGGATAAAATGATATAGATTTGGTGGAAACCTTAGTAATACCTAACTTATGTGGGTTTTATGTGGTACCCTAGATTAAGGGTTATAATCTAGTTGTTTATGGTTGGGATGTTACACACTCACCCTCTCTTTCCTCTTGTTGTGATTTCGGGGACGAAATCCTCTTTAAGGGGTGGTGTGCTGTAACATACTGAATCTCAGGGTCTTCCCTACAATTTACCCATTCTTGTGCTTTGCTTTGCCTTTTAGTTCATTTGGACCTTTTCTATAAATTCCACATCCTTTTGGATCATTCTTGGACTCCTTGTGCAATTTAAGCACAAATTGATGTTGAAATCACTATTTACCCTCATTGATGTAAATTGAGGGGTGTTTGCACAAATAACCCACATTAGGAGATAAGTTAGGGTTAACTATGTAATTTGGTCTTTTATGGGATAATATATTAGATTATGTTTATTTGGAGCTTTTTGGATAAATATGTTATTAATAATATGTATTTGAGTTCATATATGTGTATATTAACATTTATTATTTCTCTCTCCTCGAAATATGATTTTAATTCATATTAATATGCTATTTTGTTGAGTAATGAGTATTTGTACCCTAATGTGTTTTATATGTCGAATTTACTCACATATTTCTCATTAAATAGCTTTTTCATATAATTCCTTGATTTTAATGTATTTTTATGTTCCTTTATGAGCTATATATTTATTAATGGCCATATTATGCATTAAACGAGATTCTAATTATATAGCATTGTAGTTTGCGTCGCTATAAGCCTACGGTTCAAATTTGGTGTTGTTTGGAGTTGATTTGACCTTTCAAATCCATTTTATTAGCTTTAATATGGTGTGTATATAGTTATTGCATCGATTTCTTTTACATCAAAATGTAACGCTATAGTTCTGTTAATCTCCTATCACGCGACTTGAGCAATGCCTGGGGACCGTCGATCTTAGATCGGACGGTTGGACCCTTGTCTTCTACCTCCGACCGTTTCTCCAGACTGGCCGACTCCCCTACCCGCGCGACGTTCTCTCTGTGTGGCTAACCGTTTCGCACGATTTCAAGCCCGTTACCTTCGTCTTAACGAGCCGGTTCCAACGAGCCATAGGTCGCTACCTAAGTCTCCCTAAATGTGAAATGCCCAATTGGGCAGTGAGGGTTTCTCTCCACCCACGAGTTACAGCCGGCGCCTTGAGCTCTCTCCCACCTATATAAGGCGCCGTCTAGCACCATAGGGCCTCCACTTTTGCTCCTCCTCATCTAATTTCACCTCTGCTTGCCCGATACTCCCCGACCTACTCACTTTCATCTCCGGCTAGCTCCATGCTACCTCCGACGAGTCCCACTTCCTAAGATCAATTCCTCGCGCGGTAAGCACCTTGGACCTTGGCTCTTCCTTCTCCTACTCCTTGTTTTCCTCTTAGTGCTCTAGATCACCGGGTCCTATAGACCACGGTTTGACCTCCGCTGCCACCTGCGCTTTTGTGTTCTGGTGGTTCTCCGCCCTCGCCGACGACTTCGCTTGGTTCACCTTGCATCCGCGAATGTTCCCTGACTTTTGGTTTTCCATTTCTCGGTCCCTATCTTCGGTTTTGAGCTCCGACTTTGTTCCCCTGTTTCCGGCCAGGTTGGCCCTTGTTCTTCTGCTCCAGAGCACTAGCGTGCGTGGGGAGGGGATCCTCATGTTCGGCTGGGCTTAGGGAACTCGTTCCCAGGTTCAGTTCTTGGTCGCACGCCCTGATGGCGAGTTGCGCTATGGAGGCGAGCTCCTGGCTGCGCTGCTCGCGCCCTGACCATGGCTGGAAGAAGCCAGGTCGTGGAATGACCACTAGGGTCATCCACAGGAAATGTAGCGTTTTGCAATCACAGGGGCAATCTCGTCTTTTCCCTCATGAGTTTTTGTTTCTCGCTTGCAAAACAATCGATGGTTCCAAATGACCGATTTGCCCTCGAAGTTTCAATTGGTTTGATTTAACAAGCAAGGGTATTTTGGTCCTTTACTCTGTTATTTACATCGAAGCCTATCTTTATTTAAATACATGTCACACTATGGTTTTCCTAATTTCTGATTGGTCAGATTTACTTAATTCATAGTAAATCGATCCTTTGTCAGAAAAATATGAATAAATAGTCGATGGAAAGGATTTTTAACGTAGAATATGATTTTAGGATTTTTGAGGCATGATTTGGATTCCTTTTCTGAAGTTTGCTTTGTTTGGCATTTTTAGTATGTAAATGTTTTAAAATACATAATTAATTCATTTTAACTCTGTTTTATATAATAAAATATGTTTTCTTAATCAGGAGATTATGAGTAATCGTTTGGACTTGGTTTCGAACTCTAAATCGTAGTTTTGTAAAATTAGGGTTTTTTCTATGTTTATGTCTTTATATATATTAATACTTGTGTTATGTTTATAACTAGGATATAATGGTATGGTGATACAATCAGTTTGATGGATACGATGGTAATGTATTTAATCTAAGGTATGTGAAACTTATTATGTATGTGATTCCTATGTATGTGCACCCTATTCTAGTATGTGCAACCTATTTTGTATGTGAATCATATATATATGTGAACATCCATGGTGAATGTGAAATCTATGTGGGATGATTATTGTGCAAACTACCTATCTTTCAGTTGGGCTCTTATCCAACCTTACCCTAAAGATGTGCTAGCCTTGTTATCCTTCTATTTACATTTATTGGCTCTTTACTTAGTTTATGCCATTGTGGCTCATTCATTTGAATAATGTGAAACTTGCTATATGTTGCCTCCTTTACTTGGAAATGCTTTAATCTTGTTGTTGCCTATGTTGGCTTAACCTTTTGAAATATTTGGAGCATTGTATAATGTTGATGCTTGTTGACTCTCTTAATTCTTGGAACTCTTGGATATGGTTGTGACCTATGATGGTCTTGTTATTTGTTTATTTGGGTTTTATTCCCTATGCCATCTTGTTACTTTTCACTATGCTGCCAAGTGAATGATTATGCATGATATAGTTATTGGCCAATTGACAATGTAGTGTACATGAGTACAAACCACCCACAGGGCACTGAGGTTTTAGTCCTCCTGTCGGGCACTGGGGTTTTAGTCCCCCTGCCATTTTATATATTAGGCACTGGGGTTTTATTCCCCCTGCCACTTTTTAGGCACTGGGGTTTTAGTTCCCCTGCCATTGGTGAGGTCCAGTAGGTGCCTCACCCTAAATTGAGAGGATGTTGAGTCATAATTTATATTCATGCAAATGTGATAATTGTTGATATTTAAATGTGGCAGTTTCTCTCTCTCATATTCATATATTTTCCTCATTTCTTTTGAAATCTCTTATTGTAGAGAATCCTTTATATTGCAAAGCTTTTTATTATTATTTGTCCTATTCCTTTTTATTAACACATACCTTGTTTATCTTTCTCTTACTGGATGACCCCAACCATCCAGGTTAGGATCAGAGTGCGCATGGAAGCTTGGTGAACCTAAGACTAAGGATAGAAGATGAAGAACATATAGTATATGATCATAATTGCTTTTATGTTTGAAGTAGTTTGTTTGGAGACAATGTTGTTTTAGTTAAGTCTTCCTCTACCTAGATCCTTGTTCTTGTATAAAGTTGTACTTCCTTTATGGAAATTTTATAATGTACTCTTTATACGTTTTGAATTAAGTCAAGATTTAATTCTTCCGCTGCCATACTTTTGATGATTTTGTTTATCATGTTTAATTGTAGAGACTTGGTCTTTACATGATGTCTCCAGGGCGTTGTTCAAGTGTGTCATGACAGAAGGAGATCCAGTTGGTCCTCACACACTTAAAATGATTGGGTATGTGGAGAACCTGACAAGACTGAGATTTTCCCTGAGCCAAGAGTTGTCTACTGACGTGATACTGCAATCATTGCCATAATCTTATAGTCAGTTTGTGATGAACTACAACATGAACAACTTTAACAAGCCGTTGACAGAGTTGTTGGGCATGTTGGGGATAGTCGAGGCACAGATGAAAAAGGAAAAGCCTAAGTCTGTGATGATGATCAGCAACAAGAAAGGCAAGTCCAAGCGCAAGGGCAAGGCTAAGAAAGGTTCTGATGCTAGCCAGCAGCCCAAGTCATCTTCAACTCTCAAGGCCAAGGGAGGTGTGACCAAGAGAGGCAATTGCCACCATTGTCAAAAGCCAGGACATTGGAAAAAGAATTGTTCACTCTATCTGGATGAACTAAAGAAGAAGGAGGTGACAGATGTCTCCACCTAAAGGTGTCATGAAATAAACTTATAACACTTTTGAGGTATATGATACCAAGGTATAAAGTGTAAAGCACCTAATAAATGGGGCAAATGTTGCCGCCATAGATAGGAGTACTTTAGTTTATTTTCAGTCTTGAAGGCATGTAATAGAGTTATGAACTGCTATTTCATATTTGCCAAAGGATAGAAACACATTATTTTTGCATATTGTATGACAATGGTGGCAATTAATAAAGTTTATGTTTCAATCTTTGTGGCAATGCCTTGTTTATCTTGTGGTACTTGGTATGTATAAGATAAAATGATTCCTAAAAGTTATTGATAACTCAAACAATCAAATTAGCATAAATCATGAGAAATTCATTTCTATTTTCCATATCATGGATAAATCTAGACTCTTTTGGTTAGAGAACCAGTAAGAGACATGAATCTCTTAGACATGATTAATCAATCTTCACTAGTGGTAGTGGGAGAATGATTATCCTATTAGGTATAATACATATGATGTATTTACATACCTATTAGAGTTAATGCTAGTACTTCAAATAGTGTTTAGAGAAATACCAATATGAATATCTTGAAGTGTTCAAGAATATCATAGATGAAGTACGAATTTGGTAAAGTGTTAATTCTTGATGAGATCAAGGAATGAAATACTTGCACCAAGTGTTTGAGAACCTTGTGATTGATTATGATAGTGTATCATAGTGAACTCATGATTAAGGAATGGTGATGTCTAAATCAACAAGGAGTCATACTCTAAGGAGTTAGAGGATGATTATCAAATAACTAAGTTCTTCTTAAATAAAGAATACCCCACACTAATAAAAGACATTAAGAATCACAAAGGGTTGTGAGTTCTTATATCCTTGACAGATACACCTCGATTATCTATGTGACGAATTGATCATGTGATGAGTCAACTATCTAGATGAATATGAGGAACATGATTTTGAGTTATGGTTTATGACCATTACATTCTAAATGACTTCCTTGTGAACCATAAGGTATGACCTTGATGGTAGCACCCATTGGGATGAAATCCATGAGTGCAAATGAGTCTTAAGCGTTAAGACACATGGATAACATTTTGAGAAGGATGATGCTTGTTGATTGAAACTTAATGAATATGACATTTGGCATACGGATACTAAAACTGCATTCATATGAGGAATAAAGCAAGGATGTGTATGTGACACAACCTATAAGGTTTATGAATCCATTAATGCAAATAAAGTCTATAAGTTACAATGGACTAATCAATGTGATTGATTGAGTACAAGCAACTCAGAACTGGGATCTTTATTTTGATAATATAGTCAAAGGGTTTGACTGATATGACAAAGATAAAGAAGGGATCTGTGATTTAGTGGGAGTGTATTTGTATTCCACATGTCGATGAGGAATGAAATGTTCTAGAATGGAAATCCTTTGTGAAAATTATCTTTAGGGAAGATAGAGACATTTCCAATGTAATAGGAATTGAGATATATAGAGATAGTTCTCGAAAACCTCTTGATCTAAAAAGAGAAAGCATACATTGGCAATCTATATTGAAGGGTTCAGTGTGCATAGATTCAGTGGGAGAAAACTTATCCATGTGACATGGAGTTAGTATCCCAATGCCAAGTGTCCAATTCTTATGAAGAATGGAAACACTAAGAATAAACATGGATCTATCATGTATGTAATCATCTCATTATCTTACATGAATAGGTCATAGCAAGAATAAAATGCATTCATCATCTTGTATGTAGGACATGACAATATGATGTGCACATCCTGATAACTTGTATGTGGGACATGAAGAGTGGATGTCTGTCTAGTTCCAGTAAGGGTTAGTGGGATACCATGAGAATCTGATAAGTACTATTTCTATGGAAATAAGGAAGGGTTCGCTCTAAAGAGTTACACTGATGCGAATTTCCGAAAAGGATAGAAAATTAATTGCAAAATATATATATGAGATTTATAAAAGTGAATGCTTTTTGATAAATGGAAACGTTCCAATAAAGTCGTTTAAAAGGAAAAGCTGAGTATCTGTGTGTTAGGGAACATTAGTGGATACTATATGGATCTGGAAGTTCATTAGATGAACTTATAGATATTCTGGTCATTGATGACAAATAAGGAGTACTTGGTCATGCAATGTGGCTAAATGTTAGCAAAGGAATACTAGATCGCATATTACGACAACTCCATCGCATACGTGTGACGTACAACAAAGAGATGAGAGACGTGCAATTAATACCGACTTTGCAAGGTGTTGTCATAACTCACTATGTTAGCACTAGAGCACAGAAACATGTGGGACATGTTTGAAGATCACTAAGAATATGATTCAAGGGTGATTGGCTCACAGTGCAAGTGGGAGTCTGTTGGTATGTATGCCCTGAGAGACAATCATTGGATGATTGGTGAGATACATTAATATTGATTTGATAAGCATCAAAGGCAAGCTTCCAATTCTTTCTGGTTCAGTCATATGAGATAATGATAGAACAAATTGAATGTCTAGAGAATGATAGTACTCAATGACGTATGCTTTCAGGTTAAGGACCTGAACGATGAGATCAAACAGATGCTAAGAGTTTGTACATTCTTATTATGTCCCTAGTCGGATGTCATTGTGGAAGGTAGATAGACAACAACGACACACAAGACTAGATTGTGGTGTTGGTTGATGACATAATCTCGTTAGTCATGATATGGAGATATCAAACAAAACACATAGGTACTTGTTAGAGAACAAGTGTACCAGACAGACCCACCGTGAGTTTGACACATGGAACCCAGACATGGTAGTCACAGTCAGTTCTAACAGTGATGGTGGTGAGTGTGATTTTTTGACCTAAAATCACTACACTCAACACATGTGGTTGGGTACACTTTGACATCATCAAAAGAAGTCCTGACACATGGGTTGTTATTAAGGTGATGATTTGGTGGCTTTGATACATGGGGCTTTTGAGGGGTGAGTGATAGATATGGGATTTGTCTCTCACGAGGGAGTTTGATATCCATGGCCACTTGATGAGTAGGATTGAGATAGGTGTGTGCACACATGTGTAAATTAGTATGTGATATTGATGTCATACATATCTCCTCCAATCTACTCTGAGATCAAGAAAGTGAATGAACGTTGACAGGATGACTGTTCAATGCCTTGAGTTCATTCGGGATATCATTGACAAAGGAATTATACATTCACTGTAACACCATTCACGGATTGTAGGATTGAAAGTTATTCTCCAACTTTCCTTTTCACTTGCATAACACTGATGTACAACTAGGCACCACTCTTTGCTTGTGAAGTCATAAGTGTTATGAACTTTCACTACCAACATGAAATGGGCCTGCAGGGTCACACACATAGGATTTAACCTGGAAGAGGAGTTTATCCACAAACGATGTTTAGATTAATTGCTAAAGGAGTTTAGTAGTTCAATTAAACACTCAATTAATTGATAACTCAAAATCATTGGGTTCAAGGTGTTGGACCAGATGATTAAGAATATCAGATTGATTGAAACTGCAATTGACTGATTTTTGCATAATCTACACTCCCAACCAATCGCCCGGCTCAGGTTAATGAACCAATCAGCTCAAAGTGGTGAGTCTATCAGCTCATGTGTCAATGAAACGATCGGCTCAATTGTTGAACCGGTCGATTCATGTGACCAACCAAGATCGTTTCGAAAGTCAGAAGACTCTTTTGTAAAAATATATTTGTTTCACTTGTACAAATTTGATTTGGACAAGGACTAATATTTGATTAGTGGGAAACAAACTTGGAAAGTCAATTCGAGTTGGACCAGGACCACAAACCGATCGGCTCATTCTTGAACCGATCGGCTCAGGTGTCCCAACCGATCGGTTCAGGTGTGAACCGATCGGCTCAGGTCCCCAACCGACCGTTTCATGCTTGAAACGATCGGTTCAGCTGGCGCATTTGATTATTTTTATAGAAAATCTTGAACCCTTCTACTCCTTCTTTAATCCCGTATTTCCCAAGGTAGAGAACCCTCTCCCATGACCCTCCTATATATAGGAGTATTGGGGGCTTCTCAGATTAAATATTTTATCTTGCCCATTGGAATTGTTAAAATGTTACCCTATCACACCTGCCATAGATGCATGGCCATGTAATGAAGTGTTGGTGAATTAATCCATATTTAATTAACATGCCTCATTCAATCACAAATTCTTGATATTGGCTTATAAAGATGTTAAGTATAATTATATACTATGAATTTGGCATCATAATTGGAAATGGGGGCTATCTTTAAGGAATAGGGTGGCCACTACTCCCACATATATGTTTGGAAAAAAGTATCTTACGATATCATGTTTTATGTCCAGAAAAATATTATGTAATTTTATGTCACGTCTCTAAGAATTTTGAAGAATATAAAAGTTTTATACAAATAATTCTAACATATATTTATTCGGATAGGAATCAAATACAACAATGCAATTATACTCTACTTAAATAAATTAAATACGAAAATAAAGACAAGATCATAAAGGGATTGAATCGGTCCACTATCATTTTTGTTAATTATTTATTCAAACAATGACAATGCATATGCAAACAAAGTTATATTATACCATATATCAACATAGTTAAATATAATAAAACGTAAAATTGTAATGAACGTATATGAAAAATAGAATATGATGGATATATGATATATTACTAAAGAAATTTAGGTATAAACTACTAAAAAAAATTAGGTATAAACTACTAAAACTAAAAAAAATTATTTTGACGCGACTTTCATATTATCCTTGCATTTAAGTATTTTATCAGATGTAGTCCTAAAGAATTTTAGTATGTGAAGACTAAATGAAAACGGATTGAGTTAAGAAGGGAGGATACTGATATCATATTAGCAAACAAAATATTTTTGATAAGAATTTTACCACATACAATTGATTATATTGATTGTAGTATAAAAAGGTATATCCATATGGTTCTCGCTAAAATTGATCCAAATATTTGTGTTCTCCATACACTTAATTTTTTTCCCATCTAATTACATAAAAATTTTCTACATGGTACTTATGTTTTTCTCGATACTTCTAATTAAAAATTTCCTATTCAATATTATAGTATATTTAATTTTCTATCAATATTTCCTCTCATTTCTTTTGTTCAAAATCTTCTAGTTTCCAAACTTCAAATCTTTTTAATGTTTCCCATTAAGTGTTCCCTCCACTTTATGTAATCCTTCTTAGATTTCTTCTTTTACTTATCACTCTTATTTGATTTGAAAACATGTGATAGAAAACAAATAAATATTATTCTCGCTTGTTCTCTTCTATTTTGTTTCCTTCTCTATCACTATGCCAAAGAAATCAAGAAAAAATAATTCTTTTCCCCTTCCTTTCTCAGCATTTCTCTCCTACAATACCAACTTTATCACTTTAAATAATTCTATCTATTAATAAGGTTGAATGGCTAGAATTTTCCATAAACATATTTTGATATAAAGCATGTTAGTCAAACTTTATTTATGTAAACATGTTTATTCTTATAAAAATAGTAGCACCTTATATTTATTTATTGTAACGAAATATTCATCTCATAAATTTTGATTTTATTCACCTCCCTTACATGTAAATTTCAAAAAAATATTTACCAAGATGACACTTTACAACCAAATAGAACATATGTTCCTTTTCATAACCATGGTTGTTCATTTTAGAATAGATCTTTGCTAAGTTGAAAATGATTTTACTACTAGTTATTTCAAAGATTTAAAGAAAAAATGTCACATTTTATAGGTAGAAAATTATACCAATTTTAAAACCCTATCTTAGATTTGAATTTATATGTTAGTTTCATGATATAATTTTTTAGTTAGTTATTACTTTTATATGCCTTAGTTAATAATAAAATAAATTATGATTTATGATTTTGTGATGGTAGGGAGACGCACAACAAGTTCTGTCACTAGAGCTTCTTGATGACAGGTCTAATTATTTTGATTAGTGGGAGATCACATTAGTTTTACACTTAACCAACTATAAATACATATGAGGTTCTTTTGGCTCTCCCAAAAAGTCTTATCAAGATCTGTGAGTGACGCTTGGCATAATGGGTTATCAGAATCACCCTAATCTAGTAAATTGTGTAGTTTTTCACAGTGGTGGAGCCAGAATTTGAAATTGTATGAGGCCTCCGATTAGAATATTATATTTTTTACAAGCTAATAATTTGATGTGTTACCTTTTTATATATATACAATTGTCATAGGATAAATTTTTAAAATAAACAAAACATAATAAACTTGTTACTTGGTTCCCCTGATAAGTTCAATCTGTTGGTTTGTGGTGTGTTATGTGTTACATGTATGATACTGATGAGCACTCGAGCAAAGAGTTTATATCAATGAAAAGAGCAATCTGTTGGTTCTCTGAAAGGCAGGACTGATCTCTCGTCATAATGTAAAATTATCTATAAAAAAAAATAAAGAAAACCTATTAAAAGCATAAAGAATGAATGTAGAAAAAACAAATGAAGAGGACGAAACATGTCCAAAAATTAATGAGAATTGTGGATGTGTGTTGACTATGTTTTTGAGAAAAGTGAAGATGCAACAAAGAATTATAGAAGTTGTGACATTATGACGTTACATCTTGATGGATCTTTCTCAGACTTTTAGTGAGACACCCTTGATCTTTATTTCAGTCGAGTGTACTTTATCAAGATGGAGCATCAGGAAAAACCTTTTTGTAAATAAAATTATAGCTACCTAAACGGAAGTGAATGTTAGAATTTAAAATATTTAAACTTTCACATAAATAAGTATTTCTAGACAACACTGACTTCAAAGATTTGCAAAATTCAATATAAGCCGCTCACCAAGTATACACATGTCAATATACATTCACATGAACAAATACAAAAAGATATCAGCAAGTGAAGCTGAAATTTGAATAAAATAAGTATATATGACACAGTTGTCGACATAGTTTTTTTTATATGTGTTTAAACGTAACCGAGTGATACTCTATCGACTCGCCTTGTGTACTATCTTGACGTGTTGTATTACAAAAACAAATGAATATATTACCGACAAACGAAGGAACGCTTTCACGTCCTCGGGCATGTATGGGAATATTGCGATCAGCTAAGTTTCTATGAGGATACGAGTACTTGTCTTCCGCTTGCGTCTTGTTACGCGGGGCTGCAAGCCTGGAACTCTCCTGGGTTGTGGACATTGGACATTGATTGAACAGAATCATCAAGCGGCACCGTTGAAAGGTCATGATAAGAATTAGGGATGTCTATTCAGTTTATACTGGGACCCTGCCTGTTATCTCGGAAGAACTCGATGCTCCATCCAATGACATATGTCTTGCCGCTTCTGGCCAGAGCCCCCTTCCTCTAGGCTCATTTCCAACTAGGAGCGTAACACACTAACACTATACAATTGTAAAATTAAAATTTACGGAAGTGAGATTTTGGAGTATTAGACAAAGGCCACTGCAAGTCAGCGGGTAATTTATATTTACAGGGGGTAGGGGCCTTTATATGATTTTTGGGGGAGGTACATGCCTCATGAGGTCCATATCTTGCTCGGCCATTGGCTTTTCATATGTTTCCATAACCTTTGTTTCATGCAAAATCATTCTTCATATGACATATACCATATTTCAACAATATTACTTGTAACTATTCTATGCAACCAAATAATCAAGAATATTTAAAGCATAATCATATTTTTAATTAGAGTACATGATTGCAAAAAATAAAACTTCACAAAATCATTGATAATGAATAATAGTAGAAATTTATCAATAAAAACTCTAAAATAATTGCCTGTCGGGAATGGAACTCTCTCATCTCCAGAAACCAGAAGTTCAAAGAGCTCCATATGGAGAGGTCGAAGACGTGTCGGGAGGTAGCGATATGGCGCTCGCACTTTGTGTCTGACCCTATACCCAAACCCAAGAAGGAGTTCATAATTCTACCTTATGGACAACCAATGGCCCGTACAGGCAGCAGGAACCGATTCCACCGTCCCTTTCTACAGAAAACTGTGTTTCCCGTTTTTGACAGATATGGTGCCGGTCTTCTCCTCCTTGTACAGTGGGTTGTGGTTACTATGAAATCACACAGCTAATTCCTACGGCATTGTAATTAACCCTGCAACAAAGCAGATTCTCCACCTACCTGCTTCCCAACGCGTTCAGATTTGTTGTAGCGTTGCTGGCTGTCCCAGCCTGTGGTACTTCGACACGTCACAGCAGCATGTCAGAACATGTTCCAGTCATTTCAGACTTTCAGTTGCTATACAAGCCCGAAAATCATTTGCAATTCCAGAAAAAAAAATTGAGACGGACTTACCGAACCGCATGCAAATTAGAAACATACAGTGTTTTATTGCCTTGTCGCTGCCACCACGAAAAGTCTTGTTGCCCTGTATTTTGCCGCCGCCAGCAAACTTTTTGTTACCCTGTGTTCTTTATGACTGACGGCCCCTCCATCAACGAGATCACAGCTGCTTCTAGTCAAATCCCAAACCCTCCGGAAGTGTAAAACGAGACAATCCGGCGAGTATACATTAAAAGTTAAACTTTTGGTCATGAAAGATGGATGCCCAGTGGTTCAGTTTCTCAATGAAAAACTTTAAGCAGCAGAATTAAAATTTTAAAGAAGGGTATTTTAGCATTTAAAACTTGTTCTTTCACTTGTTAAAGTATACCTCTTTTATTATAGTTGGAGCTGTTGGACGTGGTATCGCCTCATTGAACATTGCTTAAATTCATAGAGAACGGCAGGACAATTCTCAAGAGCAATACAACATACATGATTCACTTGAGTCTGGCAGGCAACTTTTAACAACAACTTCATGTGATGACATCATATGATCTGCTCGAATCTACTATGAAGGTACTAGAAGTTCGACTAATCGACGGTGACGAATCAGGAAATTTCCTTCTTTTGGCATCCATTCAATAGTGTTACAGGTAATCTTTCTTTGATATTTTTCTATGTGTAAATTGTTATTCTTCATGACATAGTCTAATGTTTTTTCTTTTGATAATCATCTTTGTTATTTTCTTTTGATCGAGTTGATGCATATTCTAATAAAGGCCATACAATATTCATAGTATATAGTATCGTTTGGTAATGTTATTTTAGATTTCTTATCGGGACTATTTTGTTATTCGACTACAACATCATCCAAATATGAATCCATATGATTCCAGTTCAGACCTTGATATTCAAAAAGATATGTCCTATTGCAACTTAGAACAATATACACCTCATCACAATGAAAATCTTAATCATAACTTTATTGTTGCTGAAGAAGTTTTTCATGACTTGAATAACATTGAAGACATACATGCACTACTACAGAAAATATTTTTTACAACGGGAGATAGACAACAGTTCTGATGATTGTGTTGTAGTTAGCATACTTATCACAACAAGCCCATTTTTGTATTGTATATTGTATATTTTATACAACACAAGTCATTTACAACATGCCAAACCTGTTGTAGTATAGGGGGATAGTACAACAACTGCTAAAGTGTTGTAATAGGTTTTAGTATCACAACATATTCAAAACCGTTGTAAAAGATGTTATTTACACAACATATTTTGACCCGTTGTAATAGTCACATGTTGTAATAGACCATCATTACACAACGCAGACTCACCCGTTGTAGTATGTATTAATTATACAACAGGCCTTTACATGTTGTATTTGGTACATGTTGTAATAGACCACCATAATACAACATATTAAAACTCGTTGTTATATCCCAACATGAGACAACAGACTCCAACCTGTTGTTATATATTATAATTATGCAACATGTTGTAACCTATTGTAATATCCACACTTAAAATATCGTTGTAATAGAACTCCATTACACAACGTAAACTAAACCATTGTAATATATTATAATTACACAACATGATATCACCTGTTGTACTAGCTACATATTGTAAAAGATCATAGTTAAACAACACATCATATTCACATAATTCTCTGAATTTTTCAATTGTTCGCGTATAATATGTAAATTTTTTATTAGACGTATGGCACACCTGAATTTCATATTAAACTCATATTTTCCCTGAATTTTACGAATTATTCGTATTTTATTTGTCATTTATGCATTTTCACGTATTATCCCGAACAAAATAATTTATTTCCGAATTGTTTAAAAAAATACTCACTTAGCAATGTTTCATGTTTCAATATTTTCTAAAGACTATTTCCCCTCAATCACTACTACAAAACTCAACAAGGCTGAAGGATTTTTCCTCAAGGACATAATCCCTGACAAGTGTATTAATTTTTCCGAAAGCTTATCCCTGACCCTTGTGATGCTATCCTTGATGAGTATATTAAATTTTCCCAAAGGCTTATCCCTGACCTTATAGAAATGTATCCCAGACTATTAATTTATTTACCCAAGGATTGCTCCTGACCCTCATTAACTTTTTTCCTAACCAATATTAACTATATTAAACCAACTATTATCTCTTTTACTTCCGTGAAGAAGATCCATTTTATTGTGGACATTTATCCTTTTCTTTTTAGATAATCATAATTGTTTAAATGGATCAGCCATTGATTTTAAACAACAATTGCAGTTTTCTTTTTTGTACCTTGTTGAATCCTAATTCATTTAGACGGTGGATTACTTTCCAATACATGCCTCCCTTTCGTTCTATATCTACCGCTCCGAAAACAAAAAAAGGCGCCAAACCCTCGCTCTCGCTCTCGCTCCCGCTCCACAAATAGAACGACGCCAAAGTCCCATCTTCAAAACCAGAACAAGCACTCCCTCTCCTTGTGCCACTGTAAGTCTTCTTCTGTCTGGTCTCCCATTGTAATAGCTACATGTTGTAATAGACCATAGTCACACAATACGCTATAATCCATTATTATATGCCAAGATTATACAATAGACTCTGACTTGTTTTATATACCTAGAACTGAGCTAAACCCAATTTCTTATTAGAGAATTTTATCATGAACATGTAATCAAATAATTATTTTTTCATATAAAATTATTGTCAAATATGGGTCCGAGTTCTTTTTGGGATTGAATTTTTTTAATATAGGTTGGTTTCAGTTTGAGAGGTCGATTGAACAAAATTTAATTTTGTGTGGTCATGGGAATGACAATTTTTTCACTCTGGGTAGATGTTTTGACCCGGAACCGACCACCCAATATTATATCACACGAAATATAATCATGAACATCTAATCAGATATTTTTTTTATATTCATTGTCAAATATGGCTCCAAGTTTTCTTTCGAATCTAATGTTTTCAATCTGGGTCGTTCTCAATTGAGACACCATTCGAACAATTAAAATCTAGTTTTGCATTTGGGTCCGACACTGACAATTGAACTCTCTAACTGGGCCATGTTTTGTCCCGAAACGGGCTGACTCGAAACCAATTTTTAACACCCTGTGTGATATTATAACATAGTAACTAATCAACCACTATATTTACATGTTATATATATGTATCTACTATTTTACATACAAAAGAGCCTTTGAATTATTTTGCTAAAAAAATTCAATTTTAGATTGGGTCCGAGATTGACTGGGCCGGTTCATTTTTTTACCCATAACTAAAAATTATTTAACACCCTTAAGTGATATTATTGCAGAATAATTATTAACCTACATGAATCATATACATTGCATATATGTACATGTCCATGTATAATACATGTATAGATCTAATTAATAAATAGGTGTCACATAATGGTAAAACAATTCAACACCCGCACTTCCTCTTTTCCTTCGTGCGCCCGTTTCACCCAAAATTCACTTCCACCGCAAACTGCCCGCCGTCCTAGAGGGCCGTAGAGCTCACCGCTACCTTGGAGAGACCGACGACGACTGCCTTCACATCGCCGCCATCCTAGAGCATTCGTACTACTTCTATAGAAAGCGCTACCTTGGAGAGATGGACGACGACTCGACTCTGCTGCCCTGGAGAGACCACCGACAACGCCTCCTCATTCACCAGAAAGCGCCGCTAGCTGTCCTCTGCAATGTCTTCGCCAGAAAGCATTTCACACCCACCTCTACTTTGAGCTCCCTTCAATCCAAGGTAACCTCTGCTTACACGGAAAGGACTCGTAGCCCTGGGTAAATTAAGTAAAGAGCCAATCAATGTCCCTGTAGCAAGATACATCCATAACTAGATCACCAATTAATGCTCCATCCCTTTCTCCCAACCCACACTATGTCCAAAAATTACTAATCCAAGTAATATGTGTTTCCTTGACCGCGCTGGAGGATATGGTAGTTCATACGTTTTGGTTTGCAGTATATTACAAATTTAAACTGTTACAGAATTAGAAATTTTTGCAATATACTACCATACAGACATGAAGCCCAATAAATATTTGCAATATTCATTCGTTTTGGTTTTATGAGCATCTTAACATGGATCCAACATTGTGATCATTGAATTTCCTTACAGTGACACAACTCTACCAACTGAACTGAATGTAAGATAGGTTGCAAATATATATGTAGATACAAGATTGTTAACAAACTACCTTGTTTTGATCTAGTTATTCTTTTGTATGTTGAACACAAACTCATGTATAATATTTCAATGGTTGAAATATTGGTGTGACTATGACCATCCATGAGGCTCCCAATCAAAAGGATGGTCTGACAGACTCTAATATATAACATAAACCAAAAACATGGTATTCAATTCTTGGTTTATGTGATAAGACTTAATAAATAAGTTTTATTGATGGATGAAACGATACAAATATTCAAAAGAATGTGAAAACCAATTGACCTTTGCCTATCATATTCAAACCTTTTAGCAGACGGATTTATAGCCATGAATGCAATAAGGTCGATTAGCGAACAAACACAGATGAATAGATTCCTGGAATACGTAAAAGTTAAAATTTAGGAGAGGCACCTTCTTCATTAGCATCTAAGGTCCACAGACCTTGTGAAACCACATGCTAATATTCTCAAAATCAGTGCATATCAAAATACTGATATTCTCAATGGTTTTTAGGAGCTTGTATCCTTTAACACCAATAAAAGATGAAATATTGAACTGAATGTAGACAAAGTCAACCTGATCATATTCGATGATTGATATAGAGAATAAATATCATACAATGGATATAATTATAAATACCACCTCAATAGTGTAGGGATGGTTTTGTAACCCACCCTTACATTTATGAGCTTTAAAAGATTAGATAGTAGATTACGTATATGGAATATTGATGCTAGTCCTTTTTCTAAATCCATAGTCCTTCATTTAACACAATAAACATTATAGAAACTAAAAATATTGTTAATCTTACCTGAGATCTCAAATTCAGACATGGAATGTGGTACATAATAGTTAAAATGAGATATATAAAACCGGAACATCCAATGTTAACCATTTTTCACAAAAAGTACATGAGATTTGATCAATTCTAGACTAAAAAAAAATATGAGAGGAAGATAAAACAATAGATTGATGGTCATACCTATGAGCACCAACGAAAATCCTATGGAATGCATCCCTCTTCAATCATAATTGTTGGCTCAACATGAGCCCAACAAGGAGATCAACCATGATTGCAGTTAAGCCAATCGATATACAAGTGTTTTGTAGCCTCATTTATTACAGTGATCATGTTGAGTTTTCTCATTTGCTCTATGTGGAAAATCAACCTAATAGTAGGTGAATGATGTGTACAAAGACTGCAAATACAAATAACTAAAATACTCTAAGAGTAATAACTAGTAATAAAATGAATGCACAACCCTGACCATAGCAGAACATGCTCTATTTTAAAAAAGAAATAGCAGAACATGCTCTCATCCAAGGTGTAGAATAACTTTCAACCCTAGTATCTCATGAATTATATGGTATCATTTATGGCCATCAATTATGTCATAAAGAAGGTTAGAAATAATACCAAGGGAGAGGCTGATCATGGACTTGACCTATCATCCGATGACAGGGAGATCATAACCTGTTATCTTTTACATCCCTTGATCTTTGAGAGAGGAAGCCCCAAAGAGGCAGGAACTGGCCACATGGTGGGCAGCAACTGATCCAATGGCTAGATCTATTTGATTTGACTGGTTGAGTGAGAGAATAGGAGTAGTTGTCCACATATTGTGATCCAACCTTTGCTTGTGGGATCAAATCATAGGAGTTTGTCTCCTTCTCAAACAATCAATTCATGTTGTAATCGTTAGCTGCAGTGGTGTCATTTTTAGATAGCAGGGGGGAAGCAAGAGGTTGGGGATCTTGGTACCATGAGGCCATGAGCTTGATGTTGATCTCGAATGCAAGTAGAGGGGCTGATGCATGGGTTTTAAGTCATTTTTATAGGCTTATTTTATATCTATTTTATGCATGTATTTGTCATTTTCTTGATTATATTTGCATAATTCACTATAGTTGGCCTTTAAACTCTTTTTGCATCAAATTATACTTCTTTTATAATATTTATATGATTTTATATAATCCTCGGACTTATACACATGTTTCGGCACTTTTTCAGGCACTTTTGCATTGTCCGGAGTCGATACTATCGACCCCCAGGTCGATAGTATCGACATTTCATCAAAAAGCAACCCCAAAACGCAATATTGGAAGGAATAACCTGTGCCATGGTCGATACCATCGACCTTGGGGTCGATACTATCGACAGCGTCGGGATTTGGCGATTTTCAGCACTAAAACAGAGTGTTTTAATCCGACGGTTGAGCTTTTTCAGAGCCGTAAAGTGGTCCTATGACCTAAGAAGAGCACGGACAACCCGAGGGGGAGAGGACATTGTGTTGAACAAAATCCAAGAAGGAGAGAGAGAGATAGGAGACGAGAGACGAAGGCCGTCAACCGAGCAATCTGGGCACCTCCGACGGGCAATTTTGCTGCCGGAAGACTGCAAAACGCACGTTTCTCGAGGAGGATCTCCATGAACACCTTTGTATCAGGGGTTACACGAGTTTTCTCCATGTTTCCCATGTTTTTCTTCTCTACTCCTCTGCCTTTCATTGAGATGACCATGCGGGGCTAATCCCCTTTGTCTTTAGGACCGGGAGTAGTCCGGGAATGCATTGTATGACAGTTTTATATTAATAATTCATATTTTCTCTCTTAAATCCGTGGTATAGTTTCGTTTTCTCCATATATTGTTATGCTTGATCACCATAATAATAACTTAATGCCCTTAATCACTTCGACAGAAGGATTAACGGTTGAAAAGAGACGAAACCTACATTAATCGATAAATCCCTTGACAAAGGAGGTGTAAAATTAATGGTGGAAACTGAGAGATCGGCTGTAATGTGCTTAGTTTAGGGGAATGATTACTACGACGGTGGAATCAACCTAAACCTAAGTAGTGAATTACACCACGACAGTGGGTAATTCTGTTTTCAGGCCACTACCCGGATAGAGAGAGAAGATTGAGGAGTTATATGAAACCTAATGCAATGTTGACCCGCGGTGAAACCGAAATCCTAAAGATATCCTTTCGAATTGATTAAATCAACCTTTAATCGATTGTTTGCTTTGTTTTATTTTTATCTTCTTTTAATTTCGACAACAAACCCTACTTTGTTATCCAGCTTAGCTGATCGCAAATAGTTAGTACAAGTCTCCAATAATTCAACATATCCCTGTGTTCGACTCGGGCCTCACAAAGGCCTATATTACTCGACGCGTACACTTGCATTTTTAGCGCGTAGTAAAATACACATCAAGTTTTTGGCACCGTTTCCGGGGATACGGCGAATTGTTGGAACTTTGAGTGCTACGAGCGGCCACTCTAGGCCACATTTTTTTTTATTATTTTGAAACAACTTCAAATATTTGTAAATTTCTCTATAATTGTTTACACTCGTCTAAGCATAGTACTGAACTCGAATTTTCTCATCTCAGGTACGTTGCATGGTGCATACACGTAGTACAAACTACGACAATCGCGCACCCGAGGTTCCGTTGCCGGGACCTGAGGACGAGGATTATCACGAGCAAGAGCAACCAGAAGAGGTAGATTACGAACTTGAACAGGAAGAGATGGCCGAGCCACAGACTATATGGGACAAGATCAAGGCTTCTTCCTCATCAGCTTCAAAAGGGCCTATAAAGAAGCAGGAAATCAACATACCTACTTATAAGATTGATCCGGCGTTGATAAATCTGGTGAAATCAAATGCTTTCCATGGGCTCAAGAATGAGGACCCCGTCGCGCACATTAGCCAGTTTGTTGAGAACTGTGACATGGTAAAAATCGATAGGTTTCCACAGGAGGCACTGTATCTCAAGCTTTTCCCGAGTTCATTGGCGAAAGCCGCGCGAGAATGGTTACATAATTTGGATGATGAGTTTGTGGAGTCCTGGAACCATATGGTGGAGGTTTTCTTTGAGAGGTTCTTCCCTCCTGAGAAGAATAATGACATGATCCGGAAGATTCATAACTTTACCCAACAGGCTGGTGAGACATATTCTGAGACTTGGGAGAGATTTCAGGTTATGCTGAGGAGGTGCCCGCATCATGGGCTAGATAAGGAGACACAGGTAAAGATCTTCAATTTTGCTCTCTCTGAGCACGATAGGAGCAACCTTGATTCAGCTGGGTCAGGATTCTTTCTGAATAATACGGACACCAGATGTTGGGAGATATTAAAGAACATGGCTAGGAAACAGTCATGGGGTGAAAGAGGCACTGTGGAGCAGGTCAGAGTTGCAGGTGAATCCAAAGTAATTAAGGAGCTGAACGACAAGTTAGATCTGCTAGCCAAGAAGCTGCTAGCTAAGGAAGATTCATCTGAGGATGAGGAAGCCCAAGTAAAGTACATGCAACAACAGGGCTACAGAAACAATGACTATGCGTGGAGGAAGGACAAAAAGTTCTCCTGGAAGGATCCTAACAATTTTCTGCAGGATCCGGAGGCGAAGCCACAGCCTAGAGCTGAAGATAAGAACACCGAATTACTGAGTCAAATGGTGCAGCAGAATCAGGAGATGATGGCTATGTTTAGTAAACAATTGCAATCTCAAGGTGATATTCCAACCAAATTTGGGAAGACGCTACAAAGCCATGGAGCACAGATGCGGGCATTAGAAACCACCGTGGCTCAGATTTCAAGTGAAGTGGCGGCCATCAAGCACGCCAACTAGCAGAAACCGACCGAGAGTGCAAATGTGGCCCAAGCACACCATCAAGTGGAGTACATGTCTGTGGTAAGCAATGAGGAGGAATCTCAGGTGTCAGAAGCAGAAGATCAAAGAAAAATGAAGTTTGATACAGAAGCAACACCGACGATACCGTATCCTCGTACTTATTATGGACTGCCGGGCGGAAACACTCTCTTCAGAAAATCCCACCACAAGCACATGATAGTTGCGCCTACACTTAGGCGAGAAGAGCAAAGTAAGACTGTCCGTCAAGGTGCTGATGCATCTATTGCATGGGAGGAGTCACAACACATGATTAATGTTGATGATGTTCTGATAAAGCCCACGCCAGAGGGAGTAATTGAAGCAAGCTTAGGGGAGCTGGCCCCGAAAAGCTCATATGTGCCTCCTCACAAGCGTGTCAATGCGGCAGATGTGTCAAGTCGGGACAATCCGAAGCCGAAGAAGGAGCATCGACACTATAGGAAATTCTTGGAAATATTCCGCAAGCTGCATATCAACATTCCGTTGGTGGAAATGATTGAGAAGGTTCCCGCCTATGGGAGGTTCATTAAAGATATAATCAACAAAAAGAGGCGGATCAAAGATACTGATGTATGCAGGATGAATGAAATGGTGAGCTCAATCATTCTTGGGAGCTTACCAGAGAAGAAGAAAGACCCGGGGAGTTTTTATATCCCATGTTCAATAGGTGACCAACATTTTCCACAAGCACAGTGTGATTTGGGCACCAACATTAATCTTATGCCTCTGTCCACATTTCAAAAGCTTGGGTTGAAGGAGATAAAGAAATTGGCGGCAACGATTGAGTTGGCGGATGGGTCCATTGTAAGGCCATATGGAGTGTGCGAGGATGTACTCGTCAAGGTAGACAGGTTCATCTTCCCGGTAGATTTTGTTGTCATGGACATGCCACAGCTCCAAAGTTTCAAGATGCTATTGGGAAGGCCGTTCCAAGCTACGACTGATGTCATCGCTGCCATTGGGAGAGGTACATTGACCTTGGGGATTGGACAGGATCAAGTTCAATTGAAATTGCCACATGACTCATTGGGGACATCTCTTGACAACCCAGGTTAAAGATATCTTTATGTCAAGCCTAGGACATTAAACAAGGGCGCTTGTTGGGAGGCAACCCAACTTTAGGTTCAATTTTATGTTTGGTTATGTTCTTTTATGTTTATGTACTTAGTTTTTGCTTAGGTTTTGATAATTTTTGTAAAAATGGTACCATAACTCGTGTTTTGAAGTGTGTAGAATGTTAAGGTCGATACTATCGACAGCCATGTCGATAGTATCGAGTTTGGATCAGTAAACGCTGAAGAAAAGTCGATACCATCGACCCTAGGGTCGATAGTATCGAGATTCCTGAAGATTTACAGAAACATTGGTGCCAGTAAAGTCGATACCATCGACCCTAGGGTCGATAGTATCGACACTTTTGAGTTCCCAGGCTTTTAGATGCGTCGATTCAACAAAATCGCTGAGTCTGGGTCGATACCATCAACCTTGGTCGATGGTATCGACACCTGCAGGACAACTACATAAAATAGGCCGTAAAAGGTATCGAAATGAGATTTTTTCGAACCGTTTTTTGCAGAGGAAAGATGGATGAAGCAAGTAACGTCTTAGAACCACTAAGACACAAAAATGGGCCACAAAAAGGAGGGAGATAGAAAGCATCACTTGGTCTACTTGAGCATCTAACCATCCTTCTTCACCACACTTCAAAGCGAATGTTACCGTTGTTCCACATCTTAAGTGAGAATGTTGACTATGAGGCCATAGTCCTATTCAATCTTGGGGGGGTGTTGGAACAACCCTCTATCTTAGTTTTTACTTACTTATTCTAGTTGCTTTTATTTTTGAATTATTAGTTGTTTTTATTTCTAGGTTTACCATTTTTGTAGGATCCACATCTATCTAGTGTAATCTGTGGAGTAATAAAGGCATGGTTTCAATTGGGAGTTTTACTCTTGGGTTGTGGGCACATGAAAATATGAGCATATTGAAAACTTTTTGAGCTTATTCTTGTGATTAATTGAGTTGCATAACTGAGGAAGTGCTTGGGTGAGTCAGCTTCAGGACACGGGGACATGAATGACCATCTTTATTGTCCAAGGAAAAGTGATTGACAAGGATGTTTGAGCCCAAACCGACCAAACGCTAACATGACCTTAGACTAAAGTTTAAGAGAGAAATCCTTCAGTTACCCTGTACACAGGTCTTTAGAGAGGGACATATGATATTTTCGAAAGGTTCTGTCAATTAGTCTTGTGATCTGATCCACCGCAATTTCATTCACACTCCACCATAAGAAATGTGAGCACATTACTGTCTTTCACTCTTTTTGATTGCATACCATGTAGATAGGTCTTGCATTACAACTATTTTCACATTTTTTGCATGATAATGAAAAAAAAAGATAGAGTAGTTATACATGCACATTATCCTTAGGTGCATGTCATAGTAGTTGCATAACTGTCATTATGTAGTTGCATTTACATCTTTTGAGCATATTGTACACCATGTATCTTATGTTACTCTGAAAACATTAAAGGTGATGAACTTGTTCCATACCCTCTAAATAGAATGCTTCATATGCACAAGTATATAACAAGAAGTGAGCCCGACATATAATTCATTGTCATCTATGAAAATAAGGGCTTGAAAAAAAAATTGAAAAAAATTGAAAAAAAAGAGAAGAAAAAAAAGAGAGAAAAAAAAGAATTGAGAAGTAAGTAGGAATGAGAGGGAGAAAGGAACATGTTCTCACTTACATACTAAGAAGAATAAGCACATGGTGTAGTTTTCTTAGATATTCCATCTCACCTTGAGACGGAATGATAGTGCATGCATCATTCCACCAAAAATGTAACATTAGGACATTTTCACTTGCATTTTACATCATGATAGGTCATTAATTTTTGTATTGCATGATTTAATATTATGTGCTTCCATCTCTTCCACAACCACCTATCCCATCCACCCGTTTCTCTAATCGGTAGGCCATCCATGATATTCTCCTCATTCATTAATATCAGGAGATCTGCTTCCATTTAGATGGTAGTTAGGAAATGAGCAACGTAGATAGGAGATCACAAGATGCATCAAGTATGGACCAAATGAGTTTATCATATTAACTGCTTTAATTGATAGTGTTTCATTGATTGGGGGACGGACATCTTTTACATAGGTCTTTGGTCGCCTGGATGGCAGTTAGTGTTCAGTGGTCAATGAGGGCTGGTTTGTGGAAAGAAAGTGGGGATGATGTAGATTCATTTCATGTATTTATGTCCTGTTGCTGACTTATCTCAACCAAATCCAAAGTTTTGTTGCTCGAGGATGAGCAAGGTTTAAGCTTAGGGGAGTTTGATGCATGGGTTTTAAGTCATTTTTATAGGCTTATTTTATATCTATTTTATGCATGTATTTGTCATTTTCTTGATTATATTTACATAATTCACTATAGTTGGCCTTTAAACTCTTTTTTCATCAAATTATACTTCTTTTATAATATTTATATGATTTTATATAATCCTCGGACTTATACACATGTTTCGGCACTTTTTCAGGCACTTTTGCATTGTCCGGAGTCGATACTATCGACCCATAGGTCGAAAGTATCGACATTTCATCAAAAAGCAACCCCAAAACGCGATCTTGGAAGGAATAACCTGTGCCATGGTCGATACCATCGACCTTGGGGTCGATACTATCGATAGCGTCGGGATCTGGCGATTTTCAGCACTAAAAAGGAGCGTTTTAATCCGACGGTTGAGCTTTTTCAGAGCCGTAAAGTGGTCATATGACCTAAGAAGAGCACGGACGACCCGAGGGGGAGAGGACATTGTGTTGCACAACATCCAAGAAGGAGAGAGAGAGATAGGAGACGAGATACGAAGGCCGTCAACCGAGTGATCCGGGCACCTCTGACGGGCGATTTTGCTGCCGGAAGACTGCAAAACGCACGTTTCTCAAGGAGGATCTCCAGGAACACCTTTGTATCATGGGTTACACGAGTTTTCTCCATGTTTCCCATGTTTTTCTTCTCTACTCATCTGTCTTTCATTGATATGACCATGCGGGGCTAATCCCCTTTGTCTTTAGGACCGGGAGTAGTCCGGGAATGCATTGTATGACAGTTTTATATTAATAATTCATATTTTCTCTCTTAAATCCATGGTATAGTTTCGTTTTCTCCATATATTGTTATGCTTGATCACCATAATAATAACTTAATGCCCTTAATCACTTTGACAGAAGGATTAACGGTTGAAAAGAGACGAAACCTACATTAATCGATAAATCCCTTGACAAAGGAGGTGTAAAATTAATGGTGGAAACTGAGAGATCGGTTGTAATGCGCTTAGTTTAGGGGAATGATTACTACGACGGTGGAATCAACCTAAAACTAAGTAGTGAATTACACCACGATAGTGGGTAATTCTGTTTTCAGGCCACTACCCGGATAGAGAGAGAAGATTGAGGAGTTATATGAAACCTAATGCAATGTTGACCCGCGGTGAAACCGAAATCCTAAACATATCCCTTTGAATTGATTAAATCAACCTTTAATCGATTGTTTGCTTTGTTTTATTTTTATCTTCTTTTAATTTCGACAACAAACCCTACTTTGTTATCCGGCTTAGCGGATCGCAAATAGTTAGTAGAAGCCTCCAATAATTCAACGTATCCCTGTGTTCGACTCGGGCCTCACAAAGGCCTATATTACTCGATGCGTACACTTGCGTTTTTAGCGCGTAGTAAAATACACGTCAGGGGCCCAGGGTGTGTAGACCATGATCAGCCTCTATTTTGTGCATCATGGTCAATTCATCGTCCTTGTCCTTTGCCTCTTTTGATTCTAGGAAACTGCTAGAGTATACAAGATCTACACAAGTCAGCTAACAAACAATTCATGCGATATACTACTCTATTTAGGAAAGGGAAATTGTTGTCTTTATGAACTATGCTGCAACACATGTCAAAAATATTATGTTTCATAGAGATCCACTTCATTCTTGTCCAGACTTTCCAACCATGTCGATGCCACATGTCAATGACCTTCACTATTATGGTAGTATTAAGCTGGATCCACATTATGTAGGATCTTGATTGTGATTTGGTAAGTTCCAAATAATAGATAACCAGTTTTGATAATTCTAGATTGACTCAAACACTATGCAAGTAATGGGTATGGAAAGGAGTGAAAATGCATTGAAGAGGCCATTTTAAAGATTTGAAAAGTGCAAATGTATTGGAAAAAAGTAATAAGTTTCTAATATATCCTATTGAGTGGGTTGTGGAGGGCATATGATACACTAAATAGATTCAGAAAAAAATTAACATGTACAGTTTATGAGAAAGATTTGTGTATGGTATTCACCTTATTCTTTCTATTGGTTAAGAAAGATCAAAGTTGTATATCTTAATATGCATGGTGTTTATCACAAGTAACTTGCTAAGTTAGGTCGTTGCTGAGAGAACATCATTGGCATACAAGTTTTTGTTGGGTTCATTTTATTTGCCTTCAACTCATCCAATGAGATAAGGGCTTGTACTTCATAAGTTCGTGACTAGTTCAATTCAAAGGAGACAAATGATAGGATAAATTTTAAAAGGGAATGGTAGGAGGGGCAATTCAAACTTACCTCAACAAATAACTCACCAGGATTCAAAATTTTATAGAAGAAACCCAAACACAGAGCTTCAAAGACACTGAGGTAAGAACACATGATCAACATGGGAGTAGTGAATGATATTTAACAGATTTAGCTCACCATTAAATAACTTTTAACATCTGTAAATTGAGTTGGAATTAACTTACATGCAACATACAACCATCCCTCGAGCATTCCTCCTTAAGGTGAAGTTTTTTATAGACCACAGGCTCATTAGCATAAAATATAAAAGTACCTCAAATGTATTCTTGAGGTAACAAAATATTGATTGGAATTCATTAGCAATGCCACTAAAATAGTGTTCAGAATCTTTAAAGTTACTTCCTTAATGTGTAGTTTTTCATTAGTCATTTCAGCTGCCCTGCATCCTGCTTCACTAAGCAAAGGGGTAGGAGCCATTATCAGAATAATGTCAATAATGAAAATCTTGTTATGTTTGTAGGAAGTAACTCAAGTATGCATAGAAGGAAAGCGCATAATAGATTAATCTACTTTAAAGATGCATCAGACATAAAAATGGACAGAATTGTTTCCAAGCCAAGTAACTAACATCAAGGCTACTCAATCCTCACAACAATAAAGAGAAATCCTGCACACTAATGGGAACTAGAGTATTCTGTAAGGAGGCCCACTTGTAGAGAAAAGTTGATAACATTCAGCAAAAGGTACCAACATAGCAAACAAACCGATCTAGTTAATGAGAACTAGAAGATTTTGTAAGGAGGACCACTTATTACACAAGCTTCTGTTTCATTTAAAGAAGACATGTTTTAGATGTTGTGGTCACTTTCTAATGGCCAACGTAAAAAAATTACAATTTCCTGTAACATTTTAGATTTAGTTTGTCAATGATCATTTGAATCTTCATTTGAAAAGTGTCATAGAAACCTATCTGAGATCAGAACAACATTTGAAAAGAGTCATAGAAACCAATCTGAGATCAGAACAAATTGAAACAATTTTGTAATTAAGATGCATAATGCCTATTCGAACTACCTATCCAGAACCAAATTACCTACAATCAAATATCTGATGGACATCTCTCATAAAGCCATTGATCCCAGGAAGAATCATTCCACATATTAACTAGAGGAACTAGGAACCCTGCCATGTGTAGGCACAAAAACATAGCAGGCTATGGAGATGGAGAACTCTAACAATCTATATCATATTTATGTTTGTATGGGTCTGGTCACTGTGATAGGGACACCGACCACTTGCATTGTTGATGAGATGATGTATGTGATCCCTGACATTCTAAAAGTTTATGACATTCATGTAATGGTACATATGAAGAACATAAAGTTTACTAGAAATAATACATAAAAAACACTGATTCCTCAACATATATTCACAACACAAAAATAAAATAAGAAATGTATGTCGATGAACATTGATTCAACTAGAAAGGATTAAATATTACCTACAACAGATAACAAGTTACTTATATTTTAGTTAGCTACCAGTCTGACAATAAATTTCTGGCAAAAGCTACTACGTTGGAAATCAAGATGGATGTTTCCTGCATAATAATTGTCCAACGAGAAACTGAACGGAACAAAAGAAATGATTGTAGGAAGTTGCCGCAAGAGAAGGATCATATGCATCATAAGTTAGTAACCAATTTTTCCATTGACCTCATATATCCATAGGTCACTTCAGTTCTCATTCTTTCAACAGAAGATAACCAAAGAAATTATAGTTGCTTCTACATAATAAGTTTCAGTCTGCACCAGTATTTTTAGGCGGTTGATACTGACTAAGACTCATACTGTGTTGTAAAGGAACAATCCAAGTGCAATAGTAGTACATAATCACAAGAAAATAAGTATTACAATAATAACAAATTAGTTTACCAGTCTAAAAAGTAACCCATTGTTGGCACTTTCAAATGTGTTTTATCTCAGGATGAATAACTAAGAAGCCATAATAGTAAGACAGAATTCCAGAGTAGAGATAAAAAGAAACATCAGAAGTCAGAGATGAGAAAATAAAAACAACATAATAGTATGACAAAATTCAAGTACCATATATTTATGGTTGAAATGTGCCAGGTTATCATTGATCATTGATTTCTATGTTATATAGAACTTGAAAATTTTGGTAGGAAAGTAATAATTTGAAGGGAAGACTAAAAACTTAAGGGGATGATTAGAAACTTGAAATAGCACAAGGTTAAGAACCAGAATATCAACTATGCCTTCCTGAAATTTTGCCCCATGCGCCATAACACAGATCTTAATATTTTACGACATTGCTACATCTCTTGAAAAATAAGCTTCCTGAGGATAATGTGCTTCCTCATCACACTTATGAGGCAAATAAAGTGCTTTCATCCATGGGCCTTGATTATGAAAAGATAATGCATGCTCCAATGATTGCATTTTGTATCGAAATGATCATGCTTTGAAGGACAGTTGTCCAGTCTGTGGAGAACCATGATACAAGAAGGATGGCAGCCCTAGTAAGGTGTTGTGGTATTTACCAATAATACTGAGATTTAGGCATTTTTTCAATAATGTTGATGATGTGAAGAAGTTGGTTTGCATGCTGAGGATAGAAAAAGAGATGGTTTTCTTAGACACCCTGTAGATTCTCCACAATGGATGACAATCGATAATATATTTCCAAAATTTGGTGGTAATCCTAAAAACTTAAGACTGGCACTTTCTGTAGATGGAATGAATCCCCATAATTCCGGAAGTCATAGTACATGGCCTGTAATTTTGGTTATATATAATCTTGATCCAGATGTATGCATGAAACACAAGTATATGCTTTTGACTTTGCTGATTTCAGGACCAAAGCAGCCTGGAAATGATATTGATGTTTACTTGGCTCCACTTGTTGAAGATTTAAAGATTATGTGGGACAAGGGTGTTGAGTTGTATGATGCATACTGCAAAGAGAATTTTAATATGAGGTTGATGCTATTTTGTACTATAAATGATAACTCGGCATATGGAAATCTATCTGGGTACAGTATCAAAGGACATCTTGGTTGCCCTATCTGTGAAGACGAGACCTCTTTCTGCCAACTGAAACATGGGAAGAAAACTATTTATCTCGGCCATCGCAGGTTCTTGCCTGAGGATCATCATTATCGTAGAGTGAAAAAAGCTTTTAACGGAAAAGTAGAACTACGAAGAGCTCCACAACCATTAACCGGTCAAGAAATATTCTCTAATGTGAAATAGTTGAAAGTAAATTTCAGAAAAAAGAATAAATCTCCAATTCTCAAAGGTCTCTACAAGAAGAGGTATATATTGTTTGATATTCCTTATTAGAAGTCTTTATATGTGAGGCATTGTTTAGATGTGATGCACATAGAGAAGAACATATGTGATAGTCTGATTGGAACATTACTTAATATCCCATGGAAGACAAAAGATGGCCTCAAGGCAAGATTGGACATGGTTGACATGGGTATTCGAGATAGATTGGCTCCACAAATGAGGGGAAGTCGGACCTACTTGCCCCCAACATGTTACACATTTTCAAAGTCTGAAAAAGTTGTATTTTGTGGGTTCCTCAAAGGAGTTAAGGTTCCAGAGGGATATTCTTCAAACATGAGTAGATTTGTGGATATGAAAGATTTGAAAGTATTGGGATTGAAATCACATAATTGCCACATCTTAATGCAACAGTTTTTGTCGTTGGCTATCCGTTCCATTTTGCCTAAGTGGGTTAGAAATGCAATCACTAAACTTTGTATGTTCTTCAATGCTTTATGCTCAAAAGTCATTGACCCTGAGACGTTGGACTCATTGCAAAATCATATCATCATCACTTTGTGTCAGCTTGAGATGTACTTCCCTCCTTCATTCTTTGATGTAATGGTTCATTTGATTGTGCACTTAGTTAGAGAGGTCAAACTATGTGGTTCGGTATTTTTACGTTGGATGTATCCGTTCGAGCGATATATGAAGCTATTAAAGGGGTATGTGAAGAATAGATATCGACCCGAGGGTTGTATGGTGGAAAGCTACATAGTAGAAGTGGCTATTGAATTTTGTGTCCAAAATTTATCCAATGTTGAATCCATTGGTCTTCCTAAATCACGACATGTCAGAAAAATTGATGGACAAGGCTGTACATGATGCAAGTTTGTACGACTTTCAATTGATGAATTACACACATCACATGTGTATTTCCTTCGTAATACAACCGAGGTTGAACCATATGTTAAAGAACACATTGATTATTTACAAACTCGTTACGATCTAAGAACGAGAAGGATATAATGAACTTGCACATCCGTTGTTTCGCCAAATGGTTAAAGAATCATATTAGTGAACAGATTGATGATTCACCAAATTCTATTTCAAAGACCTTGAAATGGTTATCTGTGGGGCCTAAATCAACCGTGTTGTCATTTGCTAGTTATTTTATAAATGGATACACTTTCTATACAAAATGTCAAGATGACAAAAGAACCATGCAAAATAGTGGGGTGTCTTTGGTATCCGAAGCTTTGCACATAGCTAGTGCTAAAGACAAAAATCCAGCCTGGTGTGACATGTCACTACAACAAAAGTAGTCATTAGTGGCATTTTATATGGTGGCATTTTCTTGAATATGCCGCTATACATCTGGCATTTCTTATTTAAAGCCACTAAATAC
This sequence comes from Alisma plantago-aquatica, assembly GCA_963693085.1. Taxonomy (NCBI): domain Eukaryota; kingdom Viridiplantae; phylum Streptophyta; class Magnoliopsida; order Alismatales; family Alismataceae; genus Alisma; species Alisma plantago-aquatica. The sequence goes on from OY856415.1 coordinate 345,122,715, forward strand.
CATACTATAACTGTTACACGATGAGCCCAATCATTTCATCATTTATAGATGTAATAGTGGCATTTTATGGGTGCCAAATCTACTTATTTTACTTTGCATATTCTATTTATTGCATGAACCCAAGAAGACCCCCTAAAATATATGTCGCATCAACCTATTCACCGTTTTTATTCATTATCTTAATATATAATTCTTGCATGGATTGTTTTGTTCATTGTCCTTGTGTAAACCTTCCAATTAAGGTGTTGTTTACTTACCTGTCATTTCTTTCAGAGTTTTTCCGCTCGCGCCATTTTGTCTCCCAAATTTCATCTCCCGCATTAGGCCTCCAGAACATTATCCTAGTTGCCGACCCTAACCAGATTGCTTTTCACATCTGGACTCCTTCCAATTTCTAATCGTCTGACTTCTTCTTTTTTCTCCTCACCATCCCAATTTCCCATCACTCCATCAGAGATCTCCTAGTTTGGATGACTATCCAAAGATTCTAGCCTCACCGGCGGGATGCAGGCCTTGCTGCAGTAATCGAGGTCTCTATGGACCGCCTACCCATCATCAGAATTCTCATCCCTATTGAGTTGCTTCTCCTGACAAAGCACCAGCGTCAATTAGGCTATCACCTCCCACCGCAGATATCGTACAGCTTAAGAAGGTCGGAGAGGATGGTAAGGAAACCCCTACCAGGGCGTTATCCTAATTTTTCCACTATAATGGTTAAGAAATTGCATAACATTTAGTCTGAGTTTTTCTTTCTTCGTGATATGACACTTTATCAACTTAATTTTAGTTTCCTTGAACCAAACTAGTCAGAGCGTCCTTCTTGGAAATGCACGACAAAGGGATGAACGCGCAGGGTGTATTTTTTTATTACAGAAACTCATTGACGCTAAGTGTACTTTGTTTGAAGTATGAATGCACGATAAAAATGCATGATAACACAATTGAAGCAATTGAGAAGTCAACTTCAGCCATCAGATGATGATGACTGGTAAAAGACATAATTTTTTTTCTTCAAGTGAATGACCACGATTACACGTTCAGTGAATATAAAAGGAACATAACAATGTAGCTCGTAGATGTTGATGATGTGATCGATTCGTGGAGCCGCTGCATATTTAGTATGTAGCTAAATTGGTGGAGAAGAGTCAGCTAATGTGACAGTGAAAAGTTAGTATGGTGTGATATTTAAAGCTCCTCATCTTTTCAAGTAAAAAGCTAGAGGCACGTTCGGGACAAGATTAAGAAGCATGTAAAAGGAGGGGTGTTGTTTGTTTCCTATCATGAGTAGTTTTAGAGTCCTTTTCCAACCATTCCCTGTGACACTATATGAGTTGTGTTGTGTGGTAGCATGGTAAAAGGCATAATATTTAAAAACTAGAAGGCACATGATGGAATCGATAAGTTATCTAGCAAATAGGGGATGAAATAGTGTTAACCAATTTTGCCATCGTCTGAATATGACATATAGAAAGTAATACAATATGTCTGATCATAGAACCTCCTGCTCAAATTCTTTATTTATCAAAAAGTTATAGTTAGCTAGCTAGCAGTTAATGTGAGCATGAGGGATTAGCAATTTCAAACATATAAAATAATGAGATTTAATTTCAGCACCTTTTACTCTTATATATTGAGATTTCATCGTGACAGCTGCTCGCAATTTTAAAGGCAAAAAAGCTCAAGGAGGTTGCATTCCACACAAGTTCTCTATCAACTTTTTACCTAGAGGTTGGTGTTATGACGCAAATTTACCGTGTGCAGCAACACAAGTGAACTCGTCGAAGTAATACAGGCCTTTGTGAGGCCCGAGTCGAACTCAGGGATACGTGAAATCGTCGGAGACTCCTACTAACTACTCACGATCAGCTAAGCCGATTAAAAAGTTGAGAGTTGTTGTCAAGATTAAAAGAAAATAAAAATAAAACAAAACAAGCAATCAATTAAATGTTTGTTTAATCAATTCAAGAGAAGATCTTTAGGATTGCAGTTTCACCGCGGGTTTTCATTGTATTAAATTCTACATAGTTATTCAATTTTATCTCTCTATCTGGGTAGTGGCCTGAAATCAGAATTGCCCACTGTCGTGGTACAATTCACTACCTATGTCTAGGTCGGTTCCACCGTCGTAGTAACCTATACCCTAAACTAGGTGCATTTAAAATGACCTCTCGGTATCCACCATTAATCTTACACCGCCTTGTTCAAGGGATTTGTCAATTAATGTAAATTCCGTCTCATTTCAACTGTTAATTCTTCTTTCAAAGCAATTAAGGGCATTAGATTATTATTATGGTGATCAAGCATAACAATATATTGGAGAACACGAAATTATACCACAGATTTAAGAGATAAGATATGAATTACTATTATAAAATCGTCATACAACGATTACCCGGGCTACTCCCGGTCCTAAAGACAAAGGGGATTAGCCCCGCATGTTCATCTCAGAGTACAACGTGGAGTAGAAAAAGGGAAACATGAAGAAAAACGTGATTGAGTGGTGAAACCCCTGAACAGAGAAGATCCAATCGATCCTTGGCGTGGAATACGCGCTCTCCCGCCTTTCGGTGGTGGAAATCGTCTTCTTCAGCGTTCGGATCGGATGGGGCGTGCTCTTGGGCTCCGTTCTTCTCTGCTTGATCTCCGGGATGTATGCAGCGGCTAATGACGTCCTCCCCCTCTCCTGGGCGCCGTCATTAGGTATATTTCCCGAATTAGGTCGTCAATTAATCACGGACGTCCGATTAAGATTAATCTGAAACAAACTCATATCTGATGGTGTCGATACCATCAACGCAGGTCGATGGTATCGACCTAGCGCGATATCGACAATCCTTCTTTTCTTTCATCTTGCGCCTGATGTCATCTCGATACCATCGACGCTGGTCGATGGTATCGACGAACCTGTAGCGACGGTTTTGTCTTTTTCTGTCATTGTAGCTCCACCAGTCGATAGTATCGACATTTTTGTCGATAGTATCGACTCACTTCTCACCAGCAACCTGATGATATCTCGATACCATCGACATCCCTGTCGATAGTATTGACCTTCGTCTGGTCCTTGCGGCTGGCAACCTGTGGTCCGGTCGATGGTATCGACCACCGTCGATGGTATCAACGGTAGCAGATACTTGTTTTTCCTGAAATTAACACACGAAACCACATAAGTTCACACAAAATGTATTCTTTTGATAATTAATACTCAAAATGCTTGAAATCGGGGAAAGTTGACATAAAGACGTAGCATAGACCAAAGTGAATGAATTATGCAACATTAACCATGAAAATGACTAATAAATGCATAAAACACATATCAAACAAATCTATAAATGTGACTCAAACTCATCACATCAAACTCCCCTAAGCTTGAACATTGCTCGCCCTCGAGCAACTAAACCTTAGAATAGAAGTGCCAAAGTCAACTAAAGAACAAAGCATCACAACAAACATCCCATATGACTCCCACCGGACATTCACATACCGGCCCTCGCTAACCACAGAATGATAATTACCCTAAAGGCGACAGTAATCATCCATAAAAGATATTAACCTCAAAACTGATGAACACTATCACATAAGGCTGTTAACATAATAAACTTCGCCGGTCCAGACTTAGTGCATCTTATGATCTCCTATACTACGTTGCTTGCCCTAACTACCATCTACATGGAAGCAGTTCTCCTAAGATTCATTAGTGAGGAGAAATTCACGGTGGCCTACCAATCTGAGCAACAGGTGGATGGAATGGGTGGGTCATGGAAGAAGTGGAAGCATTATATGATTTCAACATGCATAAAACAAAAATTCCCTAAATGATGCAAATGCACATGAAAATTGCCCCTAATGCCTATGATTGGGTGGAATGATGCATGCACTAACAATCCATCTCAAAATGAGATGGATATCTAATTAAGCTACATCATGTACTCACTCATCTTAAAATGCAGGTGAGATTATGTTCCTTTCTCCTTCTTGTTCTATTTGCTTCTAAATAACTTTTTTTTTCTTTCAAAATTTTTTTCAGATTTCTACAGATTTTTTTCTATTTTTTTTTCAAACCCTTATATCCACGATTGACAATCAATACTTTATTGGGCTGACTTTTCTACATAACTCAAATATTTGCACTATTTAGAAGGTATGGAACAGCTTAATTCACCATTAAAGAAGAAATGAGGTACATGATATACTCTATGCATAAAAGTTATGAATGCAACTACATGACATGCACCTAAGGGTAACCTGCATGTATACCTATTCTATATTTTTTTTCATGCAAAACATATGAAGGTGGTTGCAATGCAAGTCCTATCTACATGACATGCAATCAAAAAGGTTAAAACCATACTTTACTTCCAAGTCTTGGTGGATTGTGAAAAGCAATGAGGTGGAAGATCACAAGACTAATTGGCTGAACCTTTGAAAAAATATTATGTGTCCCTCCTCACTAACCTGTGTAGTAGTTAAGAGGTTTTTCTCTCTTACTGCAAATTAGAGTCTCATTATCATTTGGTCAGTTTAGGCTCAAACAACCAATTACGTCCACTTTCATGAATCATTAGGAATATACAGTTGTGATATTCTGTTTTAAAGTTGAAAAAACCAATCATTTTCTAAGTTAAGTGATCAAAGTTGAACAACACTCAAGCTTGTGAATTCTTAGTTTTCCCCTTAATTCCATGCACATGCAACTGAGATGACTCAAGATTAAAGACATCCACAATTACACTAGATAGAATGGGGATCCTACAAACAAACTAAAATTGTAAGAAACAAATGACAAGAAACAAAATCAATAAAACTAAAAACAGAGAAAATGAAAGATAGAGTTGTTCCAACACCCCCCCTAAGCTTGAATTCGACTATGGCCTCATAGTCAAAAAAAATCTTAAAGGTTGGAACAGAGATACCGCTTTACTCTTCAGGTGGAGGCGGGTACTGCGGAGCCGTAGGGTCCCAAGAAGGATACTCCCCCTGGAAGCTCGGATCAAACTGGGCCCTAGGTGGAGGTTGTGGATAGCCTCCAAAGTAATTTTGGCTCCAATAGTGGTCGTAGAAGGGTTTTTGTTGCATCTCCATCCTTTGCAACCGGTCATGGATTTGTTGTTGGTTGTCGGGGAGAAGACGCTCGTTCTCGAACATTGCCCTTTGATTGTCCAGTAGCCGGTTTGTAGTCTCTTGAATACCGGTGTACGTCGCAGTATGATGTTGTTGCGTCTGTTGTATGTCATGCAGCATAGCATACATGCCCTGCATAGAATAGACATCCTCGCTTGGCTACGAGGGCGGTGGTGGTGGCAGAGGCTGGGATGATGAAGATGCACCCGGATGCATCTGAGGACGCTTCCGTGGTGCCACTCATGCCCGAAGAGGTGTGACTGCTTCCTCTTCCTCTACAGCCTCGTTGTCATTACCGTCATCATCGTCGTTGCCACCGTCTTCATCGGAGTCAGCGATGGCTATGATAAGCCATCGGAAGTGTTGCGCACCTTCGATGTTGAAGACCGGATCGGGAAGCGAGCATTTCTGGTAAGCATGGTTGACGTGGCAGTGCGCATATGCCAAACCGTCTCGAAGAAGGATGAGGTTGGAGCAGTGTTGATGTTGTAAGTTCACCTTGCTCCTGGTGGAGAGAGGAGTCAAAGTAGAGAAATTCAGCATGAGGTAGAAGGCCAGCTTGGTGATAAACCCGCCAAAGTGAATCGGCACTTTCTATGTACTCCTCTTCACCGCCAAAACTCTCTGCAAAAATAAGGCACCCCAATTGCATTCTTGACGCTTCAGGATTTTATACAAGAAGGATAAGTCTGTCTCCTGAAACTTGCTGAGGGCCAAATTACCCCGAGCAAACCATGTAGAACTCAGCATCCGGTGCAGTATCCGGACGAAGGGGTGCTTGAAATCAGCTACCGTAGCATTATGGTAGCTTACTGACTTGCCCGGCGGAACCGTAACCAGCTCGGCGAAGATTGCATCATAGTCGGTGCGGTTGTCCGGTCGCCGGTAGTCTGACTGCGAGTGATTCCAGTTGAAAATCTCATTGAACTGCCAGAGTGTAATGGTGTAGTCATTGTTGTATAGTCGGAAATACACCCGGCCCTTGATCCACTCGCGGTCGGTGGCTATGACGTCGTTGGGTACGACGCAGACGTCCAATGACGCCATGAACTCAGCCACCAACTCCTTATAAGTAGGCCACTCGCCGAAGAACGGCTAGCCATCTGCATGAAATTCCAACTCGTCAGGCCGTCTTCCCGTGTGTCGGGCATGTCCCTTCAGAACGTAGGCAAGGTTGGCGTCGAACCCCAGGTTGCGAATGGTTTCCCGTTCAACATAACGGGTCAGCTCGATCTTCCTCTTTAGAATCTCCTCGTATATCTTCTTGACCTCTGTGGATGGATGGATCAGCCGCGGGCGTGAGATTGACGAGGTCGGAGGTGGCACGAACTCTGGGATGTCCATCGGGTTTGCGCGTGAAGACGATGCACCAGCTACATGCACCATGATTGTGACAGAAAGAGGAATAGAAAGGGAGCTCGGTGAAGATCGGAGAAATGAATCTCTGCTCGATGAAGAACTTGGTCGGTGCTGCTTGTCGTCGGGCTTGGATAGCTCTGGAACACGCTCGGCACAAGTCAAGGAGAATTGCACTGGAGTGGTGATGTCATATGACGCAAATACTCCTCATATATAGTTGTGGTCGGCGCTACTGTACGCCCATCGATACCATCGACGTGAGTCGATGGTATCGACCCTGGTAACACGATCCGTACCTCCGCGAGTATCGACGGTTTTTGATGGCTAGATCTGCGGAGCCCGGATTGCTGACACATCGAAACTATCGACGCGGGTCGATGGTATCGACCCGTCCCCCAGATCGACTTCCTTGTTGCTGCGATCACCGTTGATCTTTCCTCGCGGATCGTTGACGTGGAGCGTCGATACTATCGACGGGAGTCGATAGTATCGACTCTCTGATTAAGGCAAACCCTCGCGAGGCCCGGCCGCCGCCTTCTTTGCATGAATATGTCGATACCATTGACACACCCTTCGATGGTATCGACTTTCCTGAGATGATTTGTTCTGAAAATCTCCAGAGATCTCGATAGTATCGACACCCATGTCGATACCATCGACCTCTGCTTGCGATCTGCCTGTTGGTATGTCGATAAAATTGACGAGGCCGTCGATGGTATCGACGCAGTGTGATTCCTACAGTCGCCAACCTGTACCATGATCGATACCATCGACACAAGGGTCGATGGTATCGACTCTGCCTCTGCCCTGCACATGTAGCAAACAATCGCGATATCTTTTTTACACTACCAACTAAGTTAAAACGAATCAAACTACGAATGTAAAGGAACTAAACTAAAATACCAATGGTTGGGTTGCCTCCCAACAAGCGCCCTTGTTTAACGTCTTAGGCTAGACGACTTGAAGCACATCATGCATCTGAAAGTGAAATGAGTTTGACCTCATTCACCTTCCTTGCATAATCTTCACCAAAATATAGCTTCAATCTCTGTCCATTCACCAAAAATGTAGTCTCACCATCGCGCACCATGATTGTGCCATGTGGTTTGACCTCTTCTACCATGAATGGCCCACTCCATCGGGGTTTTAGCTTCCCGGGATGCAACTTCAGCCTTGAATTGAACAAAAGCACATGATCTCCCTTCTTGAAGGTGCACATCTGAATGTGGCGATCGTGGATCAACTTAGTGCGCTCTTTGTATATCCGAGAGTTCTCATATGCAGTCATTTGCAGCTCATCCAATTCATTTAATTCAAGCAATCTCTTCTTCCCAGCCTCATCGTAACTCAAGTTGAGCATTCTCAGCGCCCAATGTGTTTTGTGCTCCAACTCCACCGGTAAGTGACAAGCCTGGCCGTACGCCAACCTAAAAGGTGTGGTGCCTATAGGTGTCTTGTATGCCATCCTATATGCCCACAATGCATCCGATAGTAAGGCACTCCAATTCTTCCTCGTGGAAGCCACCGTACGCTCCAAAATCTTCTTAATTTCGCAATTGGAGACCTCCACTTGTCCTTGAGTTTGCAGGTGATACGGGGTACCAATGTTATGTTTGACCCCGTATTTCCTCAATAATGCCGAGAACTTTTGATTCTTAAAGTGCGTACCCCCATCACTAATGATCATTCGGGGTACTCCAAACTTGCAGAAGATATTTTCCTTAACGAACCTGCACACTACAGTAGAATCATTAGTCCTTGTGGGTATTGCTTCTACCCACTTTGACACATAATCAACAGCTAAAAGGATATATAAATTCGAATTTGAGGACACAAAGGGTCCCATGAAGTCTATACCCCATAAATCAAATACCTCAACCTCTTGGAAAATATTTACATGCATCTCTTGTCTCTTTGAAATGTTACCCGTTCTTTGGCAGGAATCACATTGTCTCACGAACTCATAGGCGTCTCTAAACAAGGTAGGCCAATATAGGCCACTTTCCAATACTTTGGCAGCCGTACGAGAGCTCGCATGGTGTCCGCCCATAGGTAGAGTGTGGCAGTGGCGAAGAACACTTTTGTACTCCTCTTCAGGCACACACCTGCGTAGGACACCATCCCTGCATTGCTTCAAAAGAATGGGGTCATCCCAAAAATAATATCGTAGAGAATGGAAAATTTTCTTCTTCTCTTGATATGTCCAATCTTCCAGGATGATCCTGCAGGCAAGATAATTCACAATATATGAAAACCAAGGATCTTTAGAATTCACTTTCAAAAGATGTTCATCCGGAAATGTCTCGGTTATGGATATGTGTAAATATTTTTCATCCACCCTCTCTAACCTAGACAAATGATCCGCTACAACATTTTCAATCCCCGCCTTGTCTTTAATTTTGATATCAAATTCTTGTAGGAGCAAGATCCACCTAATCAATCTAGGTTTGGCATCTTTTTTCTCCATCAAATATTTAATAGCGGCGTGGTCAGTCCAAACAACGACTTTCGATCCAACTAAATATTGCCTAAATTTTTCAAAAGTGAAAACAACAACAAGCAATTCTTTTTCAGTAGTCGTGTAATTTAGTTGGGCATCATTCAAAGTCTTAGAGGCATAAAATATCACGGCGGGTTTATTGTCCACCCGCTGCCACAACACAACTCCTACAGCAAAATCAGATGCATCACACATGAGTTCAAATAGCTTAGTCCAATCTGGTGTTTGAACAAATGGTGCGGAAATCAATTTCTCCTTCAGCACGTTGAACGCGTGTAAACATTTATCATTGAAATAAAAAACGACATCCTTCTTGAGAAGCTCGGATAGAGGTTTGGCGATTTTAGAAAAATCTTTTATGAACCGACGATAAAATCCGGCGTGTCCTAAGAAGCTTCTTACCCCTTTTACCGAATTTGGTGGGGGCAATTTAGAAATTACTTCAATTTTAACTGGATCTACCTACAAGCCTTTTCTAGACACTTTATGTCCTAGCACTATCCCTTCACTCACCATCATATGACATTTCTCCCAATTGAGGACCAAATGTGTGTCCTCACATCTTTGTAACACCTTATCCAAATTATAAAGGAATTCATCAAAAGAAGCACCATAAACCGAAAAATCATCCATAAAGACTTCTAGACAACGTTCTACCATATCAGAAAAAATGGCAAGCATACAACGCTGAAAAGTCGTTGGTGCATTGCATAATCCAAAGGGCATGTGGCGATACGTGAAAGTTCCATAGGGACAAGTGAAAGTAGATTTCTCTTGGTCCTTAGGATCAATCGAAATCTGATTGTACCCTGAATACCTATCCAGAAAATAGAAATGAGATCGGCCGGCTAAGCGCTCTAGAATTTGATCAATAAATGGGAGAGGAAAGTGATCCTTTAGTGTAGCGGCATTAAGACGTCGGTAATCTATACAAACTCGCCACCCGGTTACCAAGCGGGTGGTGACAGGTTCATTTAAAATATTTTGAGTAACAGTTATTCCCCCCTTTTTAGGGACTACCTGTGTGGGACTCACCCATGTCGAGTCTAAAATCGCATAGATGATACCTGCGGAGAGAAGCTTAATCACCTCTTTCTTCACAACCTCCATCATGCTTGGATTCAGTTGACGTTGCGGTTGAATCACCGACTTGGCTCCCTCCTCGAGCCGAATCTTATGCTGACACAAAGTAGGGGAAATCCCCTTGATATCTGCAACAGACCACCCAAATGTTCATCGGTGGTTCTTTAGCACTATCAACAACTGGTCCTCCTCCTTAGCACTAAGATAAGCAGAAATGATCACATGTAACTTGTCCTCCTCAGCTAGAAAGGCATACTTGAGGTGCGGTGGTAGCGGCTTTAACTCCAACTCCGGCGGGCTGATTAAGGATGATTGAAGCGGTGGGAGAAGTTTGCCTAAATCTTCATAATACCTCGCATAGAAGCATGGCAACATCTGAAGCATCTTGGCGCACTCCTTGAGTGATGTGCTTCTCATCCAATCATGAGTGAAATTGACTAAACAAGCCTCCAGTGGTAATTCCAGATATGCATCAAAAACTGAATTTGCTATAGCATCATCCTCCGTAGAGGGAGGAATGTCCTCATCCTCATCATTGGAGAGCCCCACAGCCTTGCAAAGGGATACCACTTTGGTCTATTCCATGATGTCTACAGCAAAAGTCCCTTTGTCCACCTTGGTCATTACATGAGCCATATCTAGAAATGGCTTACCTAGATAAAGTGAGATGTTATTATCGAAACGTTTTACCATGTGGCAATGCTCCTTGGATTTAGGTGAAGTAGCACAGGAAGGCATGACCATCTCAAATCGGTCATCGGCTATACCCAAGGTCAACCGACCTCTCCCCATCTAAAGTATCATGTCGGCCGTAGCTTGGAATGCTCGTCCGAGAAGTAGCTCATTGCCTTGTTCATCCTGCATCTCCATGACAACAAAATCTGCTGGAAAAACGAATCTATCCACTTTCACTAGCACATCTTCACAAATTCCATATGGCTTTACCACAGAATTGTCCACCAATTGGATTGTCATGTTGCTTGGCCGTGACTCCTTTAATCCCAGCTTCTTGAATGTAGAAAGGGGCATCAAATTAATGCTCGCCCCTAAGTCACATAGTGCTTCACCAAATTTTACTTTCCCGATGTAGCATGAAATGTTAAAACAACCCGGATCTTGCCTCTTTGGTGGCAATGTGCCCATGATGAAGGCACTCACCTGCTCCTTAAGCACAACTACCTCAGTGTCCGGGATTTTTCTCTTCTTGGTGATGATATCCTTCAGAAATTTCCCATAAGAAGGGATTTGCTCAATAGCTTCCAATAGAGGGATGTTGACTGAAAGCTTTCTGAAACTGTCTAAGAACTTTTTGAATTGGGCATCTACCTTCCTTGCCTTAGCACTATTCAGATAAGGGACCGAGACATCCTGTGCCCTTTGATGCGGTGGCACATGGGGTGTCCTTTTTTGAGGCTCCTCCTCCTCGGCACTAGGATCTTCAATAGTATCCACTGTTGCGTCATCAACTAGTTCTGTGACCAGTACGGGTAGCTCCTCAGTGGCCTCACCTTCAATTTCTGCTTGGGGTTTGCTTGTTTCATCAGCCCTGGAATTTAACAATTTCTTGCCACTTCTTAGCAAGATGGCCTTCGCCTGCTGGTTTCCTCCTGGGACATTAGTATTACCTAAAAAACCTGGATGTGTCGGCTTCTTCAAACTGGCTATCTCCGTTGCCATCTGTGCCATGGATGTCTCTATTGTCCTCATTTGAGCCCCGTGGCTTTCCAGTGTCTGCCCAAATTGGTTCATAAACTCCCCTTGTTGCTTTATTTGCTGGACGAAAGTAGTCATGAGTTCTTGATTTTGCTTAATCACTTGATTGAGCAGCTCTGTGCTCTTATCCTCCGCTACTGGCTGGGGTTTGGCATCTGGATCCTGTAAGAAGTTATTTTGATCCTTCCAGGAGAACTTCTTGTCTTTCCTCCATGGATAGTCGTTATTCCTGTAGCCTTGTTGCTACCTCATGAATTTAACTTGAGCCTCATCCTCAGACTCAGCATCTTCTTTTGCAAGCAGTTTCTTTACGAGAAGATCCATCTTCTCATTCAGCTCCTTTATTGCTTTAGATTCACCTACCACTCGAACCTGTTCCACGGCGCCTCTTTCGCCCCATGATTGTTTCTTGGCCATATTCTTTAAGATTTCCCAACATCTAGTGTCTGTGTTATTCAGGAAGAATCCAGACCTGGCTGAATCAAGGTTGCTTCTATCATGCTCGGAGAGAGCAAAATAGAAGATCTTGACTTGTGTCTCCTTATCAAGCCCGTGATGCGGGCATCGCCTGAGCATAATCTGAAACCTTTCCCAGGTCTCAGAATAGATCTCTCCTGCTTGTTGGGTGAAGTTGTGGATCTTTCTAATCATGTCATTGGTCTTCTCGGGCGGAAAGAACCTCTCGAAGAAAACCTCCACCATGTGGTCCCAAGACTCTACATATTCATCGTCCAAGTTGTGTAGCCATTCGCGTGCGTTTCCTGCTAAAGAACTAGGGAAGAGCTTCAAGTATAGCACATCCTGTGGAAATCTATCGATTTTTATCATATCACAATTCTCCACAAATTGACTTATGTGTGCGACGGGGTCTTCATTTTTTAGCCCATGGAAAGCATTAGACTTCACCAAGTTGATTAAAGCTGGATCAATCTTGTATGTCCGAATATTCACCGCTTGCTTCTTGATCGGCCCCTTGGAAGAAGATGAGGAAGAAGTCTTGATCTTCTCCCATATTGTCTGTGGCTCGTCCATCTCTTCTTGTTCGGGTTCAGAAATTATATCCTCCAGATGGTCTTGATTATATTTGCCTTCGTCTTCCGATTCCGGCAGCGGAACCTCTAATGCGTGCCTCGTGTAGTCTGTACTACGCGTCTGCACCATACACCGTACCTGCAAATATAAAAATTAAATTTATTACAGTGCTTGACGATTGCAAATATTTAGAAATTAGATTATGAATTTTTGAAATAAAAAAAAACTGTGGCCTAGAGTGGCCGCTTGTAGTACTCGTAGTGTCGACAATTCGCTGTATCCCCGACAACGATGCCAAAAACATGACACAAATTTACCATGCGTAGAAACGCAAGTGAACGCGTCGAAGTAATATAGGCCTTTGTGAGGCCCGAGTCGAACTCAGGGATACGTGAAATCGTCGGAGACTCCTACTAACTACTCGCGATCAGCTAAGCCGATTAAAAAGTTGAGAGTTGTTGTCAAGATTAAAAGAAAATAAAAATAAAACAAAACAAGCAATCGATTAAATGTTGGTTTAATCAATTCAAGAGGAGATCTTTAGGATTGTGGTTTCACCGCGGGTTTTCATTGTATTAAATTCTACATAGTTATTAAATTTTATCTCTCTATCCGGGTAGTGGCCTGAAATCAAAATTGCCCATTGTCGTGGTACAATTCACTACCTATGTCTAGGTCAGTTCCACCGTCATAGTAACATATACCCTAAACTAGGTGCATTAAAAACGACCTCTCGGTATCCACTATTAATCTTACACCGCCTTGTTCAAGGGATTTGTCAATTAATGTAAATTCCATCTCTTTTCAACCGTTAATTCTTTTTTCAAAGCAATTAAGGGCATCAGATTATTATTATGGTGATCAAGCATAACAATATATTAGAGAAAATGAAATTATACCACAGATTTAAGAGATAAGATATGAATTACCATTATAAAATCGTCATACAACGATTACCCGGGCTACTCTCGGTCCTAAAGACAAAGGGGATTAGCCCCGCATGTTCATCTCAGAGTACAACGTGGAGTAGAAAAAGGGAAACATGAAGAAAAACGTGATTGAGTGGTGAAACCCCTTAACAGAGAAGATCCAATCGATCCTTGGCGTGGAATACGCGCTCTCCCGCCTTTCGGTGGTGGAAATCATCTTCTTCAGCGTTCGGATCGGATGGGGCGTGCTCTCGGGCTCCGTTCTTCTCTGCTTGATCTCCGGGATGTGTGCAGTGGCTAATGACGTCCTCCCCCTCTCTTGGGCGCCGTCATTAGGTATATTTCCCGAATTAGGTCGTCAATTAATCACGGCCGTCCGATTAAGATTAATCTGAAACAAACTCATATCTGACGGTGTCGATACCATCGACGCGGGTCGATGGTATCGACCTAGCGCGATATCGACAATCCTTCTTTTCTTTCATCTTGCGCCTGATGTCATCTCGATACCATCGACGCAGGTTGATGGTATCGACGAACCTGTAGCAACGGTTTTGTCTTTTTGTGTCGTTGTAGCTCCACTAGTCGATAGTATCGACATTTTTGTCGATAGTATCGACTCACTTCTCGCCACCAACCTGATGATATCTCGATACCATCGACATCCCTATCGATAGTATCAACCTTCGTCTGGTCCTTGCAGCTGGCAACCTGTAGTCCGGTCGATGGTATCGACGGTAGCAGATACTTGTTTTTCCTGAAATTAACACACGAAACCACATAAGTTCACACAAAACGTATTCTTTTGATAATTAATACTCAAAATGCTTGAAATCGGGGAAAGTTGACATAAAGACGTAGCATAGACCAAAGTGAATGAATTATGCAACATTAACCATGAAAATGACTAATAAATGCATAAAACACATATCAAACAAATCTATAAATGCGACTCAAAATCATCGCATCATGTTAGTAGGATGCAAAATTTTTCTTTTACTTATTTCTTTTATTGGATACATTTTGTTTATTCTAATAGAAAATGTCATCTTATTCAATAGCATTGCGTCATCTGTATTATTTTCCATGAATATTTGCACGTAAACTGCAAATTTCCAGCGATCTAACTTCTTTTGGAGATTATGAGGTGGAGCATGTCTTAGGCCACAATCCATTGAAGAAACAGTATGTCATGCGTGTCTATGGCATGCTTGCAAGTTCTTGTGTTAAAGTAAATTTTGTCTACTGTTCGGTCCTATATTACTAAGTATATATAATCAACACGGTTTTGGCATTTGCTAGACAATAAAATAATTACAATATTATTGTCCTGAAATGATATATATGGTCTGAGATAATCATTTTATGTATAAAGTGTGTATGATGGAGCATCGTACCAGAACAACTCAATGAAGTCAATAGTTGGTGGCCCTCCAATATAGACCTCATCAGGATCACCAATTGAAAGTGAGGAAGAACATCTTCCCTAGCCATTTACCCAGACATGTCTGATTTGTTTTACTTATAGATACCCCCCTAGTGGTGGGCTTTTGTCTTTTCTAGTCTATGCTATTAAAAAAGTCATTCTTTTGAAGATATACCTTGTGAGCAATAGATATGACTATCTAGTCAACGTTTAGACTCACACAAGAGCTAACCCGTATAGCTGAGGGGAAAAGAATGTAATATGGCCATGCCGTTCTTGTCTTTGCATTCATTGGACTAAGACGAACCATGTCTCTCTATCAATGAATTGAAAAAGGATAATAGGAGGTATCTTTTTCTGCTTGAGGATACTAAGACGATACTTATCTTTGTGATAAGATGGCATAATATATTATCGATCTTACTATCACGTGTGGTGTTTGAGTTGGTTTACTACATGTTGTGTTAACATAATAAAAAAAATTGCTTATGATTTTCACACACAGATTGCATGAGATTTGCAATTCGTGTGTGATATTCATTTGCCATCACCTTTTCCTTAGAAAACTTCCTACCTAATGGTCTACAAAGTAGAGCACTATTTATACTCTTCATTCCCTTTTGGAATGTAGTATGCACCATTAGAAGTGGCAATTCCATAATTATGTTTAGAACAAGGTCGAGATAATCTAAACATAATTGATTATTTCAAATGTACTAGTATTCAAATGAATTATATGTTTACACAGTGAGAAAGGAAAATCCAATAGAATATAGTTATGGATTTGGGTCCTTTATGGGAAATTCGTTCCTTGTAAGTATTAGTATTGGGTAACAAATGATGTCCTGATGCGTTGTCAGGATATTGTACTTATCATTTCTAAAGAGGCATAAACTTAGTTCATATTAATTTGCAACATCCATTTCAATTTGTTGTTGGAAAATTGTCGATATAAATGTGTAACTCTAAATCATTTATTGTACATATGTATTCCATGTTCCAAGGAAAGATTCCTAGATCTACCCATGTCTTCCTACTACACTTCATTCAAAATAGGATTTCAACATCCACAGTGTACTCCACTATCTTTCCATAGAATAGCTTTCCCTTCTAGTGATCACATCAAAGAATAATACCATTAAATTCCACTTCTGGAAAAATAGGCTCTATGTCAACAAAATGAGCTATCTCTTTGTGAATGTGGTATACAGAGTGGATGTTGAGTCCACAGGACAAGGGCCTACAATGCAGTCTTTAGAAAATTTGATGAAATCCCCAGTAGGTTCATTCATGCATCTTCCAACTAATCCACCGAAAGAGTAGCTAGGATACCCACAACCTTGCTCACCTTGAAAGGGGATATGAGAGTGAATGATATATTGGTGAACTATTTCCCTATCAATTGTACTATATATTGGTGAAATCCCCAGTAGGTTCATTCATGCATCTTCCCTATCAATTGTACTAATTTTATGCTATGATTAGGTCTCAGAAATTTAGAACCTGGGTATTACAACACGAAGAAGCTTACAGATTACACCTTTAGTCTAGCCCTCTGTTTTACTAGATCCTTATGATTTCATTGTAATCCATAGATACAATTTTACCCATAATGTATTGGAAGGGGAGCCCCACTTGTAGGAAATTCACAATATTCACCCATAATGTATTGGAAGGTTCTCCAAGAAACTGCATGGCTGCGACACCCCCTTGAAGAAACACAACTAAACCTAGATATATACAATTTTATTGTTCCATACATAGATATATACAAAACTTTAAAAGTTATACTTGGATGCATATACTAACTGTGGTAATATGGGTATTTGAGGTTCCACTAATACACAGACAGACTCTTATATAAGTTATGTAATTCACTATACATCAGTTTTACACCTAGTAAGGGGTTAAAGAGAGCAGTGCTTTAAAAAGCAGCAGTAGATAATTTTGTTTCAGTAGATAATTTTCATTAATTTAGGGTTATTTCAGCTTATATACATAGTTTTTGCAGCTAATATGGCTTCTTGAAGTTCCTAAAGCAAGCACGAAGGGATGTAGTATAAGTAGCAATGTACTGATATTGCAATTGGCTAGCTATTCAGGGGATGAAAATACCTCAACATAAAGATCAGATTCAAACAACTATCAAAGAAATAGTAACACAAATATCAAGAGTATTATCCAGAAAATAATGATAGTGTAGAACAAACATACATACATATACTTCATTTGTATATTACAACATGTGTATAGCAAATAAATACATATATATAGGGTCAAGGGTCCATAAAAATACTTAAGGCGTCATATTGGCCAAGGCACAGGTCAAAGCACACCACCTTAGGGCACCTTGCTGCCTAGGCGCTCCCATTGACAAGTCGGTTATGCTTGTTTAGAATAAACCTTCATTAAACCCTTCCATAGGAATAAACCCTACCATAGGAAGAGCAAGGGAGAAGATGCTCCATGGACTATCTGAATAAACCTTCATTAAAATAGTTGCTGATAAACAGTAAACAATTTTCTCAGACATGTATAGAATTATACTACATGGAACATTCAACAATCTATAGTAGCATACTCCCAGCTATTCATTAAACCTAGAGATGGCGACTTATTTACCATGTAAGTAAAAATAATAGTAAGAAGTATTGTATTATCTAAACTGTCATTTGCTATCTTGCTGAGAGTGTCTGTCTTTGTATATATAATAGTAAGAAGTACTGTATTATCCTACCAAACTATATATATACAAATCATTACATCAATTTATAACATCACTATAATTTATTAGATATGCTACTCAAAAAGTTATAATGCAAACCTGATAACAATCTCCACGGCATGCAGCACATTTATAATACAAATTACGGTCAGCCTAATGAGTGACCAATCAAATAACACCAGTTACCATCTGTAACTAAGAAACATTTACCCCATTGGCTGCTTCAGGTAGACGATCCTTGTGGGTGCTTGTAGAAGGTACTATGTTTTGAAGCATAGGTTTTCCATCTAACCGTCTTGCAGTACCAGTGAAAGGGTTAAATTTGGGTCTTGTGTTTTCTGGAGCTTCAACTTTAGATGCCTTAATAACAGGAGTGGGAGCAGCAAGACGCTCAGGTTATATAATGTGCTTGGTTTCTATAATGTCTATGTAGTATTTTTTATTATTATAAGCTACCATGATACTGTCGCCAGTTGTCAAACACGAGTAGTTCCTGAGAGTTGTTTCCAAAATAGCTTTGGGGTTTGATATATCTATAAAATCTTTTGTGTGAGGCTGCAGTTTAACAAAGGTTCCTTTTGTAAGGGTGGCATTCTTCACTCTTACAAAATCCCCCTCTTGCAAGAGCAAGTTTTGCATCATCCAATATAACATATAAACCACGCCTTCTTCAGTAATAAACCATGCCTTTTTCATTCTTATAGCATTTTTTATTCTATTTACACATACCTTTTATTAAGTTTTCTGGCTATTTATACCTTTCCATCCTCTTATTTGCTAACAAGTTCTCACAATTATTTGGATAACAAATTAATATTTATTTTGTATAGTGTCCAAAGCAGCCGAACAATACAGATTGCAGGTATTATGTGCTGAAGTATATGAAAGTCGTCTTTGATGTGAGAAATAGAAATATTCCTGAATGTGTAAGGTACTTAACATTATATTCTTTTAGTTTGTTCAAATTTCTAAATAAATTGAAAAAATCACAATATGTTGATATATTTTTCATATGATTGCAGTATTATTTGAAGTATATTGGTCGTTGCTTTAACCAAGAAGAAATCGATGAGGTCTGAAACGAGTGGGCGACATGTGTTCTTGAGCACACATAAGATTATGTGACATGTGGGGGAGACATTTGTTCTTTACCATAGACCAATGTGTGAAACTTTTTTAGTTAGTTTTCAGTTCGATTCTAGAGTGGATACTCAGTACTTTGTATTATTGAATCATTGTATGGATGATTTAATATTAATTAAATTTAGTACGAGTTTCTTTCAAGGTTTGATGGAAATTTTGTTCAACTATGTGTTTGTTTGTGAAATGAAAAAGTATAATTGCATATTTATTATAATTTATTAATAATATGGTTAATTTGATCAATATAATTGGTTCGATATATGACCTTTCAAATTCTAATCAAAGACAACAGTTAATAATATGTTGTAAAATGTATGATTCTACAACAAACAACACATGTTGTGCTATCCACACCTATTACAATAGGTTTGTCAGGAAAAATACACCTATTACAACAGGTGTTTCTAGTGAACTACAACATGCATAACCTGTTGTATAAATTGTGTATATTACAACAGACACACACCATGTTGTCTAAACAATCTTATTACAACAGTTAAATGTATGGAAAGACAACATACTCTAACTGTTATATAAACATGTATATTACAACAGGTGCACTGCATGTTGTAATAGACCTACCTATTACAACGGGTGTGTTTAGTGAAAGACAACATGCTTCGACTGTTGTATAATATATATTACAACGGGTGAACCACATGTTGTAAAAAACACCCCTATTACAACGGGTGTGTTTAGCGAAAGAC
The DNA here is from genome assembly GCA_963693085.1 of Alisma plantago-aquatica. NCBI lineage: Eukaryota > Viridiplantae > Streptophyta > Magnoliopsida > Alismatales > Alismataceae > Alisma > Alisma plantago-aquatica. The sequence goes on from OY856415.1 coordinate 345,142,450, forward strand.
AACGTCGTTCAACTGTTGTATAATATATATTACAACAGGTGCACCACATGTTGTGTAAAATACCCATATTACAACAGACCATTCCTTAAAATACAACATGTTTCAACTGTTGTATAAAATACATCTATTACAACATGCGATCACATGTTGTGTAAAGCACCCCCCATAAGACCATGCGATCTAATACAACGGTTAACACCTGTTGTAAATTGAGAAAAGGAACTGTTGTAAAAAGCATTTTCTGTAGTAGTGATGCTAGCCTTAAACCTAAAAAGATTCCACAAGTTGGCAAATAATTTGAGACTGATGAGCCTGATGCTTATAATTTTTATAATAGTTATGCAAAGGCATTGGGCTTTAGTATTCGTAGAAGCAAATTTCACAAAGATAATGTTGTTATTTTGTTGGATAGAATATATTGTTGCCCTTGTCAAGGTCAACGTGGACTAGATAAAAGGTGTGAGGATGTTAAAAATCCTCATCCAAAAAGTAGGTGTGGTTGTTTGGCTCACATAAAAATTCAAAGGTCAAATGGAAAATATCAGATTGTTAAGTTTGTTCCAGAGCATTGTCATAACTTGGTTTCACCTAGTAAAATCTTCATATTGCGCTCACATAGAAAGCTAGATTTTTCACAAACTATGGAGGCTGACTTAGCAGACCAGTCTGGCATAGCCCCTAAAGCAAGCATGTCTCTCATGGCAAAAAGAGTTGGTGGTAGAGAAAATCTTGGTTTTACTTTAGAAGATTATAGGAATTATTTGTCTAAAAAAAGATCTATGCAAATGATGACAAGAGAAACTGGTGGTGTTTTTGAGTATTTGCAAAATAGACATTTGAATGATCCCAATTTCTCATATGCTATTCAAGTTGACATAGATGATCTTGTGACTAATATTTTCTGGGCTGATGCTAGAATGAAATTGGATTATTCTTATTTTGGAGATGTCGTTTGTTTTGATACAACATATAAGAAAAACAAAGAGGGTCGTCTATTTGCACTTTTTGTTGGTGTCAATAATCACAAACAAACTATTATATTTGGGGTTGCTTTACTGTATGATGAAACATCTGAAACATTTGTTTGGTTGTTTAATACATTTGCTAACACAATGTCAGGAAAGAAACCAAACACTATTGTCACGAATCAAGATTCAACTGTGGCAAAAGAATTGGCTTTAGAATGGCCTTCCACATTTCATTGTTTATGCATTTGGCATATGTATCAAAATACAGCTAAACACCTTAGTGATGTATTTGAAAATTTTCATGATTTTGCTAAAGATTGTAGTAGTTGTATTTATGATCATGATGATGAAGTGGAGTTCTTGGATTCTTAGAATTCAATGATTCAAAAATATTATTTAAGTGATAATTTATGGCTACAACAACAATTTGGCTTGAAAGAGAAATGGGCCTTAGTATACGGTAGAGAAACATTTTGTGCTGACATGTTTAGTACACAACGTAGTGAAAGTATGAATAGCCAAGTAAAGAGATACATTGGCTATAAGTATGATTTTCTACATTTTTTTCAGCATTTTGAAGACTTGGTCGATGATAGGAGGTATGAAGAAATGAAGGAGGATGTTAAAGCAGACCAAACTAGACCATCAATACCACATCAAGTTGATATCTTAGTGCATGCAAGTGAAGTGTATTCTCCTGCAATTTTTAAAATGTTTCAATGTGAAATGTGGTTAACATAGGATTGTGAAAAACATCTTGTTACTGTTGACAGATCAGTTTCAACTTATAAAAATTTTCCTCCTAAAAAGTCACTTTTCTACACTGTTGAATTTGACTCTGACAAGGGAAGCATTGAGTGTAGCTGCAAAAAATTTACCTTTGCTGGAATCGTATGTTCACATGCATTTAAAATTTTGTCTTTGCATAATATTAAGAGGGTCCCTGATAAGTATATATTGAGACGATGGATAAAGAAAGCAAAATCTGATTTAAACAAAGACTACATCTTAAACCATGCATCCCTAAATCAAAAATTGACTAAAAAGTTAAGATACAAGCAATTATGTCATATATTTATGAAAGTGGCAGGACGGGCTTCACTGATTGAAGAAACATATGAACTTTCTTCAAGCTCTCATGAAAATTTGTTTAATATCATAGAGTCTAAATTGAAAGAGTTATCTATTGATGATCCTAGAAAAGACACACATATTAACCATAGTGCAAATGGTGGTAAAAAATATAGTTGTGGCATAAAGCATGCAAAAAGATTAAAACATAAGTTGTCCAAAGCAAAGTCATCTAAAAGGTTAATGGGTGCATTGGAGAAAGCTTGCAAGAAGAAAAGATTTGGCAAGACAAAGGAAACACCGAGACAAAATATATCCAAGGTATAAGAAAAATATTATATATATATGATTCTGTAAATTATAGTTAAATATCATAATATTGTTTTACAAAATTGCGAACATCGTCACAAGGAAAGTGCAACAGGAAACACCCAACAATTTGGTCAGTTGCCAAGATTTGTGGAGGTATATTTATATATTTTTCATTTTAAGTACTTGTTATTAGAAAAGATCTCATGAAATTATTTCTTAGGATACAAATATTGACTATTCTGTTGAAATGCATAATGACTGACATGAAGCTTTTCATATATGTAGAGATCCTATTAGTAAGGTAATGTTTCTAATTGTGAAGCTTGTCATATATATATATATATATATATATATATATATATATATATATATGTGTGTGTGTGTGTGTGTGTGTGTGTGTGTGTGTGTGTGTGTGTGTGTGTGTATAGCCTATTAGTAAGGTAAATATATTAACATAGCATATCAATTATAACAATAATTTTTTAAATCCCAATTTTAGAGTCCCTATTTAGATTCTACATATAATGCTACTGGAACCTCCGGAGGTTTCATGCTACTCTTAATGGAGGTATTAAAATATTTTTGTATTGAATTGATGATCATACATTTTATAAATTTATTGATATATTTTTATACTAACAGGTGGATTCAACTGAGCTTGATTCGAATAAAATGAGAGAAGATCTTATCAATGGTCATAATATGTGAAGTGTTCAATATATTTTGACACGACAATTGTAGTTTAATATCAAAGTTATATGTCAACTTAGGATTAATATAGTATGTAATCAGTTTTGATTTTTTTTTTACTTCTTGTGGATCATCATAACTTCATAATTTGATTTAATTAGCAGCATGGATGTTCTATTCTTTTTGTTGACTAGTCACTTGCTTTTCGTACGTAATTTTTCTCTATTACGCTTAATCATTATTGAACTTTATCTTTTCACAGCATTAATGCTACTATGACAAGTGTTTATTGCCAATAGATCTGACATTGTGAACATAGACATGTAAAAATATGTCCCGCCTAATACAAATGAGCAATGATAGGAACCAACTAGCACTATGAATTGAGATGTCAGTTGGCGAGATAATGATAGAATCCACTTATGGGTAGGTAAAAAATATACCCTACGTTCACAACCTTACATCAGTAAGTATATATTAAAAATATTATGTAGGTGACCCAATGACATGAACCAATTAACTAGTATTTTTTAAATTAAATCAGACCAGGCAGTCTGACAGATTAGACCAGCCAATCTGACAGATCAGACCAGTATACCGGTGGCGCACTGGTTCGGAAGTCTAAAAAATCGGTAATATTTTTTCCAGTCCAACCGGTCGGAAACACGGTCCTACTGGTTAGACCAATTGACGTCATTTTCGGTTCAACCACTCCAGTTGAACTTGACTCAATACGGACGAAGTCAACACCAGTCCGACTACCGGATCAGTTCCGAAAACATTGCAACCAACACCGTAAATTGAACTGCCAGATTTTGTCCAAACTGTGATCCAATTTTAGGTTCACAAATTTTATCAAGAAAAATTTCACTATGTGAGCAATGATCTTATGGACCATAAATGATTTTTTGGCTTATGGTGACCTTTTTGGTTGGAACACCAAAGAAAAAAAAATTGGGTTACCCATGATCACATTTTGAAGGTTTTGTCCTCAATGAGCTAGAGCACTTTTTGTGAAGATTTTGTCTCTATTTACACTTCCTTAGGGTTTGAGATGTGACTACAAGCAGTTGTGATGTCGTTGATGAAGGGGCCGTCGGCCATAAAAAAACACAGGGTAATAAAAAAATTTCTGGTGGCGGCAAAATACAGGGCAACAGAGACTTTTCGGCAAGACAATGCAACACTATATCTTTCTAATTGGCACGCGGTTTTTTTTTTCTGGTTAATTGCAACTGATTTTCCGGCTCGTATAGCAACTGAAACGACTGTGTTCTGACTTGCTGCTGTGACGTGTCGAAGTACCACTGGCTTGGACAGCCAACCACGGTACAGCAAATCTGAACGCCTTCAACGCCCCCCTGGGTGGAGTTGGAATGCTGCAGTCTGGCAATTGATGGCTTTGGGATGCACTCGTGACAAAATCGTCAAAGTGGTTCGAGTCGTGCAGATGAGCTACCGTAACGATATCCAATTTGCTTGGCATGTTCTTACCATCGGAAACGGTGATGGTAACAAGGATGAATCCTGGAGACTGGCAGAGGGGCCTCCACATGGCTGTTTGGAAAGGCGGCCAGTGTTTGCGTCAGCAGACGCTAAAATCTACTGGCTTGCTAAATGCACCCACAGCCATGCCATTGTCTGCTTTGATTTGGATGCAGAGAAGTTCCAGAGCTCCCCAATTTTGTTTCCACCCGGCGAGGTTGAAGGTTGTTATTATTATTATTATAATCAACATTTTCGAGATGCATGATGGTCGTCTAGGGTTGGTGATGACATTGGTTGGTATCATGCGACGCCAGAGATCACCTCAGGTGGGCAGGATATGGGTACTGGAAGGAGGGGACAACTGGTCCATGACTAAATCATCTCTGACAGAAATACCTGCAATGCTCCTTCACATTGGAGACGGCAACGTTCTTGCTTACAGGGGTCGGATAAGTCCGCAAGTGCTACTGTTCAACGTCACTTGTTCAGATGTTGCAAAGTTCGTCAATCTCTCTGCCACCATCGACGACGGGTTCAAAAATGTTCACCCTAATTCTAGTAAGCATGTTCAGTTGGCAGTCTACCGTGAGAGCTTATTTTATCGTACCCCCCAGGACGGCGAGACCTCCACTAAATTCGTTTTTTCTGCCATTATGTTTACTATTTATATTTCCTTAAGAGGTATTTCAATCACCATTTAGGAATTTTTTTGTGGAAAGTAGTTTATTTACTAAAAGTAGTTCTTTTTGTCTAGCACTGAAGCCGGTAATTTGTTGACCCATATATTATATATAATGCAGATGCATGAATACAATTGAGTAATTGTAACATGGCGTATTGACTATACAAGAATACAATAAGCTGAATGTGCATTCGTTCAATATTAAAGAAGATGTAAAATGAACTAAAGTATTGACTATACAAGAATACAATAAGCTGAATGTGCATTCGTTCAATATTAAAGAAGATGTAAAATGAACTAAAACCGTGAAATCACAGTGGCATATCTGATGAAAAGAAAATATCAAATTTTACTTGCAAAAGTACTTTTCAGGTTTCCAATGAGGTTGGATGATATTGTTGTGATATGTGTCATGCGCCGTTTTTAATGCTATTGATTTATGTATCATCTTTGTAATGGTTTATATGAGGCACTAGAGTCTTATAGGGGATTCTCCCTCACACCTTTGGGCATAACAAAGCACTTGTTAATCATATCTTTGATGATACTGCCTCAGAAAAGTGGCAACATGTTTCAATTATGATACAAAGTATCAGACGAAGAAAAGAAGAACTTTGATAATACTTCATTAGTGGTGTAACTAGGTAAAATTATGACTAACCAGCTGCAACATTGAGGTTAACAATGAAGGTATGTGACGGAGTTTCGTCAGTTATGGTACTAACAGTCGGGTTAGTGACAGTGGCGAAGTCAGAAATTTTTATCAAGGGGGGCACCATACAATGTGATACTCCAAATATGATCATTTTTCAATGAAAAAAATCACAATCCTAAAATCAATATAAAAAGAAAAAAACTCAAGATTACCAAATAATATTTAAAATAGTAAAAATAGAACAACTATAATAGATACATTAAAGTTGTCCTCAACGACTAGATATTCCTTGAAAATATTTAACAATGGTGTCATTGTCAATGGTAGAGAAAATGTCCTTTTCAATGTAAAGAATCAGACAATCATTAAGCCAAATATCCTCCATCTTTTTATGTAGATGACTTTTAATAATCTTCATAGCTGAGAAAACTCTTTCCACTGTAGTCGTTGCAACTGGGAGAAGTAGAGCTAATTTTAAAAGTTTAAACACCAAAGGAAAATCTTTATCTTTCTTAACCTCAACTAATTTTTTAGCAAGTTTTTCAATTCCTTTCAATTGTGAGAAATCACAGGAAAACCGGACATCTAGAATATATGTATCCAATTGTATATCAAGTTTCCCAAGATCTAATTCAGAAAAATCAGAAGGATAAAAAATCATATTTTTCAACCCCAGATCAAAAATCATTTCTTTTAAGTTCAGTTCTATTTGATGGGTCTTTGAAGATATTGATGCATGTACATCACAACTGTTATTAGAATTCTCAGTTGGTTGTTGTTCATGAGGAGACTTTCTCCTATAAAATCTTCTCATGATAGACTAAAATAACTGCAATGTTAACAATGAGTGATGTAAGAAATAAGAAATGGCATACACATTAAGAAACTTTTAAATATCATCTTACATTCTAAATATTTGATGAATAAATATTTTTAACAACACTTTAGTGTATAGTAGTAGGCACAACTAGTAACTTCAAATAAGTGTAAACAACAAAGTGTAAATAGAAAAGTTGTTACCGTATGAAGAACTTTGTGCACTTCTCAAACAAACAACAATACTTCCAACACGCAGTCTTTAGATGCTACTAGAACATTGTGAGTGTGATGATCAATGCTATTTTGTAACACATACACTTTATAACGAGATCATCTAGCGGCGAGAGATATGTGTCATACTCTGTGTTACTCCGATAAAAATAAATCACACATCTTTGTAGTCTCTAATTTATACACAGGAGGAAAATAAAACTGCAAAAATAGTAACATAGAACTGAGAGTTAGAAGTTTATGAGTCAAACTTGCTATACTAGAAAAGGTAGAATCGTATCGTATATATAATAATGAGATAGTAACTTTGCCGATACTATAATTATAATTTTTTTGTTCAAAAGAAAATGTATGCATTTGGTAATAGTTATAGGAAACTATAATTGATTTAGAAGAAATGTGGCACAATACATATTAATAATATGCACAACTATTGTGGAAGAATACATATTAATAATATACACAACTATTTAATTGGAAACTATAAAACGGAAAGTTGTTTACTATTCAATAGTTAGTCAACATTAATTCTTTGTATAGAGAAACAGAAAGTCATGTGATTGCATCATTGTGAATAACAAATGAATATAAGATCAGTTACATGAGAAAAGGAAAAGGCACGCATAAAGGACAAGTCAAAGAACGGGGCAATTCAAATGGGCATGAGCATTTACTGGGGTGGGCACTGACTATCTAAATTCACGAAAGCTGATTTCCTAAACGTAAATTACATATATTTTGTAAAAGTGGGTCGGGCACTTGCCTAAATGTGCCTGGCTGTGGCTACGCCACTGGTTAGTGACTAGATAAAGTATTATACATCACGGTTTATGAATTGGAAATATTACTTTCAGCGGCTTTTCTTCTTTCTCTTCTACATGGTCTTCCTTAGTGAGCATTCACACTAGTATTGGAAACAACACCAAGAAATATAGAAAGGTAAAACTAGTATAAGCCGATTTGTGCAATTGATCATAAGTATTCTAGGAAATATAAAGTAGAGTGAGGTACATCATATAGAATTAATATTGTTATCAAACGATCATGGAAGAGGGTTATCATAAAGGTGAATTAATTGATTGTGACAATGAGTTAGTATTAAGTCATACTTTTCAAGGATAATATTATTACATACAATAAATCACGAAGTTACTGGGAAGACATGCAACCAATACAACATGAAAGACTATGTCGTGATATCCTCTATATAAAACATGCAATGCATAGAAATACCACGCCCAATTTCCAAAAAGAAGTAGAGGACCCACCATCAACTACTCAATGTGCAAAAGGATGAATCGACACCACCATATAGGTGTGA